>OZ014474.1:46350364-46928880 GCA_963965965.1 Trididemnum nubilum
GATTTCAGTCAGATTAATAGCCAGTAACCCAGCTTTGTTCAGTAAGGATTTTAGTTAGATTAATAGCCTGTAACCTAGTTTTATTTGGTAAGGATTTCAGTTAGATTGATAGCCTATAACCTAGCGTTAGTCGGTAAGGATTTCAGTTAGATTATAGGCCGTAACCTAGTTTCTTTTGGTAAAGATTTCAGTGAGTGTAGCATCTTGAGACCTACAGTTTTGTTCGTAACGATCTCAGTTAGACAGGTTTAATGAATTTAACGTAATTTGTTGGGTAAAGATTGGTATGGACAGAATTTTATCTGCAAATATTTCATCATTTTCTAATTTTTTTAAAAGTTTTATCTCGATAATATTTGTTATTTTGGCTGTGCTAAGCCTAACTGATGAGCCTTAAAATTAGGCGAAACAGCTGTCTTAGGCATGCAACTGGTTTGTTTTTGTTCTGCTTTCAGCATTGGCTTCTGTGAATTTTGATGTTTGTTCGATTGATTTCGTAATGCTCCTTTTAAATGGTGTTCCCTTTTCAATTTTTGTTTTAATACGTGATTACTGCACCCACTTGGCTTGGATGGATTTCCTAATGCCACAACTTTGTTGAGCCTTTTCTTTTAAATATCAATAAATAAAAAAAATGACAGTCCAAGGCAGTGAGCACTTGCTTTAGTAGCGTCAAAATTTTATTAATGAAAGTAACAGTAACCGTAACTGTAACGATAACTAGTTGGTTTTTCAAAACTGTTGCTGTGCGCTAACTTAGCTACTTTTTTCCCCTAGTAGCTGTAACTAAGTTACTATTAGAAAGTAAAAATAACTTAGTTACAGTACTTTATATAGTAAGAGTCAACAGCATAAACATATCCAGAATGGGGCCAAGGGGCCTGGGTCACCCCAATTGAAATGCCAACAATGATAAAAATGTGAAAAAATCCTATTGTTTGTTTAGTATTTTTAAGCATTTTTCGCGTACAACAGTAAGTTACAACAATATTGACAACCAGGGAGCCCGTGCTCTCTCAATTCAATTTTTACGAACCAATTTAAATGTACAACTCGGGTAAACTTAAGGATTTTTGTCCTAAAAGTTGCTACCTCAGGTCCTCATCTAACCTTTTTATGAACGTAATGCAATAACCGGGGCCGGATTTACCATAGGGCAGAGTGATAAAGGCTCCTTGCTCAGATGGTAAAACTTTTTCATGGCCTTGACATATATTAGGCAGGAAGATGTCGCAAAAATCTCCAAATTTCCAAGGGCTTACGCAGTGTAGATCCGGCCCAGACAATAACATGGTTAATGAGCAATGCTGGGCACTGCTAGTTTTTTTTTAAGTCCGCAATCCGCAAATCCGCAACCGAATTTCAATTTTCTTAATCCGCAACTGCAAGTCCGCAATTGCACGTTTAAAAGCTTAGTCCGCAACCGCAAGTCCGCAACGGCGTTTCAGGATTCTTGAATCCGCAACCACAAGTCCGCAACTTCATAATTCCTGAAGTCCGCAACCGCAAGTCCGCAACTTCGTAATTCTTGAAGTCCGCAACCGCAAGTCCGCAACTTTGTAATATATGAAGTCCGCACCGCAAGCCCACAACTTTGTAATATATGAAGTCTGCACCGCAAGTCCGCAACTTTCTATGAACTGAGTAGAAGAGTTTTGCACTCAACCATGCCCCGAAGTGAACTGCTCAAAGTTGATTAGCAAGCATAAGTGAAAAGTTAAGACTTGTGGGAAGTATAACAAGCGTATGGTGGATACATTCCACGCAATAGAAGGAATTACTCACAATTGCTGATTGTAGTAAATGTACCACAGCATGACTTGCTACTGAGCTGCTTTTTCGGATGGCAAACTTAAGAATTGCCCAGCCTCAGTTACTTTCAGGTCCAACTCAAAACAGATTTAAACGCTTGTATTTTTGATTAAAGTTTTTAAGTGACTTGGCTAAGGGGGTTTGTAGCCCCCAGCCCTCCTGGTTGCGCTATTGCGTATACAGTAGGTGCCTAAACTGCATGGAAGCATAATGCACAACCCACCGACGAACCCTTAAAAATGCTACAATGAAGCTGGGGATTAGAAGATCAAAAGCCCAGTAAAAGGCAAAAAAGCATTTATATCACTAGTCGTATTACTAAATTTTTAGTCCCTGGGGCCACATTCTATGGTCTTCGGAAAAACACGAACGTTCGTGTTTCGTGAAATTGGCATACTATGGTCTTCGTCACGAATAAAATTTCCGAATCTTCGTTTCGAAGATTTTCATTTTTCCGAATATTCGTAAATATTTCGCAGAACAAAATAATCTTCGGCCGAAGATTTTTTTTCTTCGGAAATTTTTACAAAGATTTGAATTTTTTACCACGGATTTTTTTGCTCGGCCGAAGATTTTTTTGTTCGTTACTACCATATTTTGTTCGTACTAACCTTTTTTGTTCGTACTAACATTTTTTTTCTTCGGAATAAAAAGTGAAAATGGCTCAAAATGTTCGTGAATTAGCTCGAATTTTCTGATGAATTTACCAATGCTCTAGACCACTCGTAAAATTTCCGAAGATTTTTTTGCTGGCATTTACGCTTGCTTTGCCAGTTGTTAGTTGGTAATTGAGAAAAAACGTGCACCACATTAATTGCTTGTTTTCAGCATGGCTTTCTTATATGAATTTATGAATGAGGATAGAAACTTTGGAAGAAGAACCGGCAGTTTGTCAGAAAGCAAAACTGATCAAGAACTTCTCCAAGAATTTCCGATAAGGAAGGAAGAAATTTGCCTATTTTTGAAATAGTTCGGGAGGATATGAAATGTGTGGGTGGTATAGATTATTGGACTTAAAGACGCTGGCATCGGGCAGTTATCAAAACTGCAGCAAAGTTTTTATGTTTATTACTTTATTTCACAAGCCACTGTAAGTAGAATATTGTCCGTATTTGTTGATGCTATGGTAAAGAAGGCTTCCCATTATATTTACATGCCTAAAAAAGAAGAAACTTTGCGTGTATTCGAAGTTTTTGAGCAAGTGTCTTATTTTCCTAGAGTAATCGGTTGATGGTTCACATATTCGCATAATTGCACCCTCTGAAGACGAATATGCCTATGTCAATCGAAAAAGATACCACTCCATCAACATTCAGGCTATATGCAATGCATATCTTATTTTTCGTGATGAGGTAGACAAGTGGCCTGGATCGCATCATGACTAATTTATTCTAGAAGCTTCCACTGTGCATGATAGGTTTGAAAGCGGCGAATTTGGTAATTGTTGGCTAGTAGATGACAGTGGATATCCTCTTAATTCATTGATGGAATCAGCAATCCATTTCCATTTTTGATCCACCATACCTTTCGTCTTGGAGGCGGAAAGCGAAGATGTTAGAAGTCGTAATTTTGACTAACTAACAGAGGTGGAGTCCGAGGACACAAGGTTCGAGGCCAAGGCCAAGGACACAAAAAAATTCGAGGCCAAGGACCAAGGACACAGACGCAAGTGTTCTCCAAAAAATAAAGGTCCTCAAAATTTTTTTCTGGCGATCTCAAAAAAAATGTCTTCAAAAATCTTTTTTCAGGCGATCTCTACTTGAGGAAACCAAAAAAAGGTCTTTGCAGATTTTCCGCAAGGTTTCTGGCGTTTTCCAACGAAATTTCAACGGTTCAAAAATAGTGCTGTCCTCGAGCCGAGGACAAGGCAATTTTCGAGAACTTGAGGCTTCGAGGCCAAGGACTTCAAAATGTGTCCTCGAGGACTCCACCTCTGCTAACTAAGCTTACCAGAAGATTCACTTCTTCCTGAGTGAATCTGCGACTCATTTTTGATTTGTATAAATATAACTTGACAAAAATTTGAGACAACCAAATCAAGATTGCTACATTCAAGTGAAACAAAATGTAACACGTGCACAGCAAAGCGAAAGAGATGACAATGATTGGTTGGGTATTGACAATAATAGACAATTATTTTATGATTGTTACACATTTGATGACGTTTTTTATTCGTGTTTGAACGCAAAAGTAAAAACAAATTGCTTTTACCAATACGAAAACGATGATTTTTTGTTCGGAATTCATTCAAGAACTTTTTACGAAAAATTTTGAAGCAACATTTTTGTTTTGAAAAGTAAATAATGAATATCCAAATACGAAAATTTTTGTTGTTACATTAAAAAAAAAATGTCGATCACGAAGAAAATAAAGTTATACTTTTATGAAGAAAAATTAATTCAAACTTTCAAAAAATGTTGGTTAAAATCTATTCCGAATAAAAATTCGAAAACCGAATGACTTCCGAAACACGAATATTCGTGTTTTTCCGAAGACCATAGTATGTGGCCCCTGGTTTCTATAAATACTGTAGGAATGAGATAACCACACGCTACCAGCAGTGCCGGGGCCAGGCCAAACCAAGTGAGGGGGCCCTAGCCGAAAATGGGGGGCACTATAAAACAGACGGAAATTTTGCACATAAAAACTGATATTTTAAAACTACAATTTTGTATTCATCTTTGAAAAAAGAAACATATAAATCCGGCAGAGCTTATTAGCTAGTTTCGTATGCGGCCCGTATCATCGCTTGAAAAATCTGTGTTCTGGAGTGAATGCGACCAGAAGCTCAATCAGGGTTTTGTTAAGAGAGAGGGGGCTTAAACCAAAAGTAAATGTTTATTTGCATAAAAATTGTCTAATTTAGCTCCCGTGCTGAACTAACAGTTGCAACTCAAGCGTGGCACAGAGGGGGCACAGCCCCCAGCCGTTGCGTAATTTTTGCAAATTTGCGGCAAAAATAGCGGTTTTAACGCCATTTAAATCATATTCTGCATTTTTAAAACCATACCAATAGTAAGTAAATTGCTTAAATTCAGAAGTCATTGAAAGATTTAAATTGTCTAGCCTCAAGAGCTCCCATATACTTCAGGTCAAGTCCAATACACGTTTAAACGCTTATTCTTTTTATTGGTTATATCTTCTAAATGACTTGGCTAAAGGGGGCTCATGCCCCTCTTAGCCCCTTCCCCCTGGTTGCGCTACTGACTGCAACCAGGGTTGGAAGTCGATGCTGTTTAAAAGCAAAGACGAATCGATAGTTTACACAAAAAGCAAAGAATAAAGTAAAGAAACAAAAAGCAAAGATATCAGAAACAAAAAGCAAAGATTAGTAATCGATGCCGAAATGCGAACAAAAATTTTTATTCTATTTTGCATTTGGATGCACTAAAATTTTTGCCGTATTGATCATTAAATGAAAGTTGTGAAGGGAAAAACTATTATTACCGTACTATAAAGAATAAAAAAAATACTATTTTAGAACAATATTATAAAGAGCAATACAGCATAAGCGAAACGAAACGATGTAAGCTTAGGTAGACTCAACAAAAACAAAAGTAAAGTTTAAAGATTCTGCCAATCGATAAAATGTAAGTAAAAAGCATAGAAAAGGCAATAATCGATAGAAAACATTGAAAGCAAAGCATCTGCGATAATCGATAACAGAAAAGCAAAGAATGTAGTATCGCTTATCGATTACTAATCGATATTTCCAACCCTGACTGCGACCTACAATAAATCTTGAGTGTGCTCTAAAAAATAAAATCTGGTCTTTTAAAAAAAATGTTTTCAAGTATTGTTTCACGTCATAATTACTCACGAAATACCGGTAACTGGTTACAGGTACAAAAAATGATACACCCGTGGCTAATTTTGTGAACTCATGATAAAAAAGCAATAAAGCCATCGTTTGAACCAGGGCTGCAAATTCGAACTTAAACTCGAAAAAAGTCGATTGTTTTGCCAAACTCGAAAAAACAGTATGTCAACAAAAAGAAAGAGATTAAGTCAAAAAGCAGACTTCGTAATTTTTGTCAGCCTGAACTCGAAAAACTAAATATTTTTACCGAACTTGAACTCGAAAAAATTGAATTGATTTTTCATGTTTCACTGGGTAAAAATAAAAATATTTCTCGAAAATAGAAAGGAATTTCAATATTTGTATAAAGCTTGCGGAATTGCGGACTAAAATTAAAAATAGTTCGCAACCGCAAGTCCGCAATTCAAACTGCCAAAGCCCGCAAGTCCGCATGTCCGCAACTTTTTTCGTTAGTCCGCAATTGCGGACTTGCGGACTAACTTGCGGACTTGCCCAGCTCTGTTAATGAGCGTAACCATCATTCTAGGGGACCATTTTTCAATAACCATTCACCTCCATCTCGCCAGTTTTTACGCGACAAAATACTTTTGAAAAAGACAAGCTGGGGAAATGCTCATTAAACAAGTTATTGAATTTGAATTGAGAGGGCCTGGGCCCCCACGCCATAGCAGTAGCCAGGAGGTCCGGGTATCCCACCCCAATTGAAATGTTATCTGTGACAAAAATGTGGCAAAAAGCCTATTGTTTCTTCAGTTTCAATTTCTTTGCACATTTTTCGCGAGCAACGCTTTCTTTTAGCATTTGCGAATAATATTGACGACCAAGGGCCCCGGGGCCCCCTCAATTCAATTTTTGCCAACCAATTTAAATGTATAACTCGGGAAAAATTGAAAGTTTTTGTCCTAAAATTTGCTTTCTCAGGCCCTCATCTAATCTTTTTATGGACGCAGTGCAATAGCTACGGCCAGATTTATAATATGGCGCAGTGCCAGCGGCTCCGCGCTCAGATGGTGAGACATTTTTTGGTATTCACCTAAATTAGGCAGAAAACGTTGTGAAGATCTTCAAAGAGCCAAGGTCCCCGCGCAGTATCAAGGCCACCTAGAGAGACAAGGCCTTTCGCGTGCGATATGACGTCACGCGACGTAGTGACAAATCGATTCACATTAGGCAAAAGCGAGAAACCCAACAGCGCATAGCTCGGCAGAACTGAGTAGTAAAACGTTAGAAGGTAGTAGCTTGGGAAACTGCTAAAAGATTGAAGTTTTGTACTGTGTATAGGCTTTTGTGAAAATTTTGTTACGATAGCGTTAGCCCGTTACCTACCTTTCAAGACTGCCTGAGAAGCTACTGCTGTTACAGAAATAAGTTTTAATGCAGCTTGTCTTGTCATGAAGCAGTGTAGATGGTATTTGTACCGTGAATGTAGAAGTTATCAAGGCATAATGGTCGTAGCAGTAGTTGTACAGTTACTATTCATTTCTAGTGTTAAGGATTTGAAGTAAAATATTTAGCAATATACCGGTACACGGTGGTATAAAAATAGGCTCCGGTAGGTTATGTATACAGTTATGATACAATTTTAGTGCAGTAGTTTTTTTTAATATGGGTGTTCTAAGCACCATAGCCAACAGGGTGAAACAAAACACAGTTTTTTAATCAACCACTATAAGCCTATGCTTTAAAAAGTGCTTGATGATACACTGTACAAGCAATTGAGCGCTATAAACCAGTAGTTATGATCTAAACCAAACCCTCACTTTTAATAACTGTATGAGTGTATCTACTTTTTGCCCACCCTGTATATATCTGTATATAAATATGTGATTAAATTTTGTAGCCTATTGATTCCATACTAGGTTGTAATATAGAGAAAGTCATGCCATTTATATGTTGCGTACCAAATTGCAAAGGAAATTATAGAAATGGACCGAAGGTGACAGTGTTCAAATTCCCTGATGATCAGGATATAAAAGAAAAATGGGTTCATGCTATCAAAAGAAAAAACTTTTACCCATCAAACACAAGCAAAGTAAGTGGGTGAAACTGGTACTCTTGAAAAGGGTCTCTAGGTTTGGTTTGTTGCAAGAATATACAATTATTTAAAGAGGAATGAGGTGTTGTAGTTAAGTCAATAGTTCTGTTCAATTATTGATTTCATGATGCTTACATTATTCAAAATACCAGGTACGATTTTGATGTATTTTACAGTTTCAATATAATCTATGAAATAGTTAAGATGCCCGATTGCTTGTTTGAATTTTGTTTTTGTTCAATTTTTAGGTTTGCGAGATGCATTTCCATACTCACGAAATATTACGAACAGTAGAAGCATTTGATCCCAAGACAGGAACATATTTGTCACACTCACTGAAAAAGCCAAAATTAAAACCAGACGCTATTCCATCACAATTTCCTAATTGTCCGGAATATTTATCTAAACCATGCACCTCCAAACGAGTTTCTAGAGATGAACAACTGAAGAGAAAAGACGAGGAGAGTTTGGCAAAAGCTCTTATACAATCCCAACTGGAATATAAAGACGAAGAAAAATTTGATAAATGTTCTACGAGAGCAGAGTTAAACGCAAAGCTGAATCTTCCTCAACTATGGCACACAGTGGATAAGCAAAATGAAACAATAATCTGCGATATATCAAACAATGGAAGTACAATTGGACCAACTATTAAAAATGCTGTTGTAGTGAGCGATGATCTGTTGCTCAATGCTTATTGCGATTCGAAGAAACTACCTTTAATTGGTGAGTTTCACTTACCTCTAAAGGTCAAAAAAGTTAGTACGGTTCTTCAAGTTTGTGATGCTGTCACTGCTTTGACCTCAGCTAATGTGGATGGGCAAACCGATACGGCTGGTATAGATGCAGTCTGCTTATTGCAACTAAATCTCATTTTAGCCTTGCTTTTACCTTTTAAGTCAGAGAAATGTTCATTTCATTCTGTTATATCTTTTGTGTATGAACAGCTACTTTATTGACGAAGCAAAAAAAGTCTTACTCCCACGATTTCTTAATTTTTTCTTCAATATTTTACAATATATCGCCACACGCATACAGGTTTTTACGAAGCAGTGGTAACTGCATTTTACCGTGCTATTCCACCATCAGAAAACTTACATGCGGAAATTTTATGGACCCTTTCTATGAACAAACTGAAAATACTTTTCTGTACTATATTAAGCAAAAATTTAAAGGTTTAAGTTCACAAGATGTAACTGTTTGTCTTTTGCTTGACGAAATTCATCTAAAACCATTCTTTGACTACAAAGGTGGAAATGTTGCTGGGGCAGCATTCAATTCTACGGAAGCTGCTAATTCTGCATTTGTATTTATGATAACAAGTGTGTTTTCATCTTATAAGGATGTTGCCCATGTTTTACCATCTTGTAAAATGTCTGGTAATACTTTGTTTGAAATAATTGGCAAAACCATTATAGGTTTAGAAGCAATAGGATTTCGTGTTATTGCAATTATAACTGACAATCATGCTATTAATCGAAAAGCAATGTCTTTTTTTGTGTCTCCTCCAAGACTCTCTATTGTTTATCCTCACCCTTGTGACAGTAGCCGCCCTTTATTTTTCATTTTGGACACTGTGCATATTTTCAAATGTATAAGAAACAACTGGCTCAACCAAAAGTCTGATAAACGATGCATTTTATATCCACCTTTTAACTATGATAAGATATCGACTGCAAACACTTCTGAGTTTGCGATTGCCAGTTTCGATTCGTTAAAACAGCTACACTATTTAGAATCTGGAAACATTTTAAAGCATGCGTACAAACTTTCCAGTAAAGCTTTGTTTCCAACAAACTTGGAACGGCAGAATGTAAGACTTGTTCTTCAAGTATTCAATGATTTTGTCAGTCAGGGATTACTGCAACTTGGGGAAAAGCACAATATTCCTCACTTTATGGACACCAGCACTTTTATTAAGATTATAACTACTTGGTGGGAAGTAGTAAATGTCAAGACTCCGCGAAAAGGACTTCGGTTAAACAATATTTACCAGCAACCATTAATATCCAAGGACACTTCTGCAAAATTGTTTTTGCACTATTTCGCCGATTGGCTAGAAAGATGGAAAAACGATAAAAGGTCTTTTGGCAATTTAAGCAATGAAACCTTTACCGCCTTAATCCATACGACAAACGCTCTCCTAGAAGTTGCAACCTATTGCTTATCAGAGCTTGGCGCTGATTATGTAATGCTTGGAAAATTTCAAACAGATTCGTTAGAAGCCAGGTTTGGACAATATCGGCAGCTGGCTGGTGGGAAATATGACGTCTCCTTGAGACAAGTATTTGAATGTGAAAAAAAAATTCGCATTTTATCGGTACTGCAATTGACTTTAAAAAACGAAAAAATCACTTTAACTGATTTCACTTTTGACTGGGACTGTTTGAGTGCTGACTCAACTTCAGCTTCGCCCCATGACCTGGAAATACCTGTTACTATATCTAATGATGAAATAGCGTCTGCTCACGATTCTCTACCGGTAATCACCTACATCGCGGGATATTGTGCTTACTCAATCAACAAAAAACTGGGTTGTGATCATTGTCGAAATCTTATTGTCGCAGTTGGTGATATGGACAACTTTGCTAATTCTCTAATTAAAGGGATTAGTAGAGGCAGTTTATTGTTTCCGTCAGCGGATATTGTTCATACTACTCTAATCAGCTACTTAGTTATTAATAAAATAACTGCAACTGAAGAGTTTTCTCGTGCTCAGTCTCAACGTTCACTCGCAGTAAATTCAATATTAGCTGTTTTAGATTCTGAAGATCTACTGATTTTGCACAATGCAAGATGTTTAAACAACCATGAACCAGTTTATGTGACAAAAATGGTTGCTTTTATTTGCTCTAACATTTTGCTGAATAACTTCTGTTCTTTAAAGAATGATACGATTACCAACATGAAAAGGAGTAAGCGTAGGAAACTTCAAACGTTAATATAAATTTCTTACTGATAGTTTTGCAATTTTGCTGTAGCCTTGAAACATTTTTTGTTTCAATTAGTTTACGGAAACATACGATACGAAAATGTTTCTCAATTTTATGACTACTGTATCTTCTCGAATAACGTAATACGTCTGATCGTCTCTAGCATACATTTTGCATAAATATGTATTCTTTTCTTCCTACTCGAAAAGTGTAGACCCTGCGTGGATGTAAAATGTAAGGTGTTTTTTTGCGGCCGTATTCACTTTTAAAAGTTTTTGGTTCGATTTTTCAGCGTAAACAAGTGTACAAATGACTTGTTTTGTTAGACTCAATGTTGAAAATCATATCACACTTTAATGATTCACTATTACGTTGGTGCGTTATGTTAAAAAGTATTTTTATGCATCCTTTGGTTTTACTGCTATGCGAAATTAATACATTTTCTAACAAGTCATTGTTTTTGCTTTGCTTTTGCGCAAGTAGCCGACCGTATGTCGCATCATTGCTATCGCGAGACGACGAAAGTGTAACTATTTGCTGTGACGTCACGCGCTCGAACGAAAGCACGCGAAAGGCCTTATCTCTCTAGGTGGCCTTGGCAGTATAAATCTACGCCGGGTAATAACCTGGCTAGTAGGCGTAACCATCTATTGCACTATTTTTAAACAACAATCTACTTCCATCTTGTTAGTGTTTATGCGACAAAATATTTTTGAAAAAAAAAAATTAGCTAGGGAAAATGCTCATTGAACAAATTATTGAATTTGAATTGAAACTGAATTGGGCCCAGGCCCCTTCAAAGTCATATTCAATAATACCTTTACTCGTTCATGTACTCTTACAACTGCTTATTTTTATGAAAAAACAAAAATCTGTGATGCAAATCTTCGAGTGGATTATCATTTACAGCTGAAATATTGCACGAGGCAATGTACCTTAATTTCCCCTACATGGGCCCAATCACTTACAAAATTTAACCCCAAAATGCAAGATTTTAAACGTGTTTTAAACTTAAATTGTACGTAAAAAAAACTAAAACCATTTAATTTTTCAATGGGCTTTCAAATTTTAAAAATCTAGTTCTTTTAAATGGCACTAAACACAAACAAATGCTAATTATGATCCAATGGCATTTAAATAGCTAGTTATTTTTTACAAAAAATTACGAAAAAATTGTACAGCGGCTGGGGTTTTACGTTTAGCCCCCAGACCCTTGTCTATGATGAGGTTGGGTTACACTAGTTTACTCAGCACATCTCCCAATGTACACTTTTTATTTTTGGTTTAAGTCCTCTCCCTATCAGGCTTGGAAAATTTATAATTGTAATTGACAAAATTGTAATTAATTACACAATTTTGCTGTAATTTTATCACGGTTGTGAGGTAGCACTTACCTCACATATCTGCTTTCCCATTAGGCTAGTGTTTCATCAGCATCCGAATTCACACATAGCCTATCCTGGCATCCCACCCGAACCTTCAAACCACACACGAGGGCAATTTCTACACTTGCCATCGTACCCTCTTCTCAGATTACTCTGATCTAAGTCTGACAACAAGGTCACCAGAAAGAGGATTCTCGACCAGTATCACACTGGCACTTCACTTAGCTCAACCGCATTGCGCTAGCATCACTAAGCATGGACACCATATATGACATCACATTAGCAATTTACCACAATAGTACGCTATATGCATATTTCAAACTTGTTTGTTATGATTAGAGTAGGTGTACAAACAAGTTTGATTAGAGTAGGTGTACAAACAAGTAGGTGTACAACTCTAATTATCGCGGGATATTGTGCTTACTCAATCAACAAAAAACTGGGTTGTGATCATTGTCGAAATCTTATTGTCGCAGTTGGTGATATGGACAACTTTGCTAATTCTCTAATTAAAGGGATTAGTAGAGGCAGTTTATTGTTTCCGTCAGCGGATATTGTTCATACTACTCTAATCAGCTACTTAGTTATTAATAAAATAACTGCAACTGAAGAGTTTTCTCGTGCTCAGTCTCAACGTTCACTCGCAGTAAATTCAATATTAGCTGTTTTAGATTCTGAAGATCTACTGATTTTGCACAATGCAAGATGTTTAAACAACCATGAACCAGTTTATGTGACAAAAATGGTTGCTTTTATTTGCTCTAACATTTTGCTGAATAACTTCTGTTCTTTAAAGAATGATACGATTACCAACATGAAAAGGAGTAAGCGTAGGAAACTTCAAACGTTAATATAAATTTCTTACTGATAGTTTTGCAATTTTGCTGTAGCCTTGAAACATTTTTTGTTTCAATTAGTTTACGGAAACATACGATACGAAAATGTTTCTCAATTTTATGACTACTGTATCTTCTCGAATAACGTAATACGTCTGATCGTCTCTAGCATACATTTTGCATAAATATGTATGCATAAATACTGTATCTTCTCGAATATGATAGTTTTGCAATTTTGCTGTAGCCTTTGCTGTAGATTCACTACGATAGATGATTTAAGATGTTGTTATGATTAGAGTAGGTTAACAAACAAGTTTGAAATATGCATATAGCGTACTATTGTGGTAAATTGCTAATGTGATGTCATATATGGTGTCCATGCTTAGTGATGCTAGCGCAATGCGGTTGAGCTAAGTGAAGTGCCAGTGTGATACTGGTCGAGAATCCTCTTTCTGGTGACCTTGTTGTCAGACTTAGATCAGAGTAATCTGAGAAGAGGGTACGATGGCAAGTGTAGAAATTGCCCTCGTGTGTGGTTTGAAGGTTCGGGTGGGATGCCAGGATAGGCTATGTGTGAATTCGGATGCTGATGAAACACTAGCCTAATGGGAAAGCAGATATGTGAGGTAAGTGCTACCTCACAACCGTGATAAAAACTTTATGATTCAAGTCTGCTATGTAACTTCTGAATTTGCTGTAATTGTAATTCAAAATTTTCAAAAGTCGATAACTGTAATTGTAATTGAAAAATTTTCTGCTTATTTTCAATTACAGTTACTCTATTATTCACTACGATAGATGAAAACAAAATGTGTTTAAACAATATCAATCTTCCTCCGTTTCTAAATCGATATTGATATATTTGCAAATCGATTCCGGTTGCAAGCACTCCTGAGTCCTAACGTCACAAACCGAACATCAAAGTAGGTTAGGGAAAGTAAGAGTTATTTTTAGAAATATGGTTTATCATATTCATAACCTAAACTTAGCACCTACTCTAATCATAACTAGCACTAACTGTACGCCAAAAATAGCCTAACATAGAATTGGTCTTTAACGTCAGATGCAGGCCCGGCGCCAGAATAGAGTGACTGGGGGAGGCAGAAATAAATTTTGGGGGGGGCACGAGGAGTTTATTTATGTGAATTCAAGAGGGGCACGGGGGCACGAGAAATTTGTCCCAGTCTGGATCAAATGAACTAGGTGAAAACCATAGATTCAGAGGAATTTTCCGGCCGAAAACAGGTGATCTCCAAAAAAAAAAAATGTCTTCTCTGAAATTCAGAATTGATTTTCCGGCGGTAATCAGAAATTCAAAGAGTTTTTCCGGTCCAAACCAGGTGATCTCCAAAAAAAAGCTCTATCCGGCCGAAATCAGCAATTCAAACAGTTTTTCCGGCCGAAAACAGGTGATCCCCCCCCCAAAAAAAAAGGTCTTTATCCTAAAAGTATCATGAAATCCGGTGTCAGTCCACAAAAATTACAAAATTACCGCTGGCAAACACCATTTTGGGCCTCAATTTGCACTCCAGTAGCCCCAAGCCTGTTAATTTCTTCGGGGCACAGTCCTCGCTTGGGGGGGCACAATTTTCGTTTGGGGGGCACAAGCAGTCATTTGGGGGGACACGGCCCCGGAATGCCCCCTCGCCCTGTGGCGCCGGGCCTGGTCAGATGTGACTGTAACAGTGCAACCGGTGGTAAGTAACCATTGTAACCATAAGAGTAGCAAGGATTTTTATGGGGGGGGGGGGTGAGGCTAGGGTTGCCAAAAGTTCTTGAATCTTAAGAATCGTCCCTGAATTTGTCTTAAAATCTTGCTGTGTCCTTTACCCTTGAAAAACGGACAAATGTCCTTGAAAATTGTCTGGCGTCCTTAAAGCCCTTGAACCTACAAAGTAACGCAGTCAAAACCAATCTTGTTGTTTTTGTTTACTGGGCAATGAACCTAAAAATCAAAACAACCAAATATTCAATTAACAAGGTAGCCCTATTTGGGATATTTATATTCAGTGCTAAATGCATCCGCATTGTGTGTAACAATAGACTCCTAATAATGAGTCTATGGTGTAATAATTTCAGGAAACAATGGTAAAATTCAGCTGACAATGGTTACAACAAAAACGTTGAGAGTAAAAAAGAGGAGGCGGAGCAAAAACGTTGCTGTTGTTGAATTGTATATTTATCTCCTTGCAAAGTGTCACTGGACAGCGTCAGACGCTAACTATTGGACGATCCGTACGCTTTTAATTGCAGTACAGTAACTGTACTTCGCGCTTGGACGAATCCGCACCTGCTTAGGAGTTTCCAATGTTCCTGTAAATGTTTTCGAATTTTCCTGCTTGTTCAAAGCTACAATGCAAAGGTAATCATCGTAAAACGCCTTATCTAAGGATGCAACAACGTGGCCAGGGTGCGGGTTGAATGTAGATCTTACAATCAGGGTTGTCGCAAAAACGACGCCTTTGCTCTCCCGGCCACGCTGCTGACCAAAAATCAAAACATAAGCCGAAAAATCAACTTTTTTCCACTGAGCTTCTAGGCAGGGCCTGTGAAAGGGGGGTTCACGGGGTAAATCGTACCCGGGCCTAGGGGGGCCCGAACTGAAGGGGCTCGGAAGAGTTCAGGTTTACTCGTTAAGTTTTGGTATCACACCATGACACCGTAATCAAACTTGCTACAGCAAAAATATCAGTCAGCCTATTAAGTACTGGTAATTGGTCATAGGTGTAGCCAGAGGGAGAGGGCCCGGGCCCCCTTTAATTGAAATGTTGCAAATGATAAAAATGTTACAAAAAAGACTATTGTTTCTTCTGTTTTAGTTTCTTTTAGCATCTTCGCATACAACAGTACACGCATACAACAGTAATGAACAACAATATTAATCCAGGGAGGCCGGCCCCTCAATTTAGTTTTTGCCAACCAATTCAAACGGGCCCCTTACAACAATATTTAAATGGCCCCCAATTTAAATCGGTCCCCAACAATAATATTGATCCAGGGGGCCTTCAATTTAATTGTTGACAACCAACTTCAATAAGACGCTTTACGATAATTATCTCTGCTCAGTGGCTTCGAACAAGCAGCAAATTTACGTGGGAAAAAGTCAAAACGTCAACAGGAAAGCTTGGAAAATGGTCAACTCCTAAGCGGGTGCGGATTCGTCCAAAACATAGCGCACCGTCGCTTTCTCGTGATAGGAGGATAAAGATGCACCAATCAATCAATCAATCAATAGGCCCCCACAATACTATCTAAATTTCCCCCAATTTAAATAGGCCCCCAAGAATAACATTGATCAAGGGGGCCCGGACCCCTCAATTCAGTGGCGTAGCGTGGCATTTCAGATAAGGCATGCAATTATGATGATGTTATCAGATTTGATGACGTCATTATTATTAGGCAGCTAAATAAAAAACCAACTTACACTAATACATGTCTTCTATTGCAACTAGGCCTCCTCTTCCCCCGTGCACATTAGTGTGTGTATTTACTGTCCAAGTATTGGTACAAATCTTTTTTGTCTTACTACAAACCGTGACAGGTCTGCAGTTTTATATCTGCCAGCAGCCGGTACCAATACTAGGCTAACACTAACAATAAAGTTGGCTTAATGACCCAAATTTGCAGAACTAAGCTGAGCCAACTTGCTGAATAGCGAATACATAACATACTTTCACAGCCTCTTTCTCATGTCATTATAATTTATTGTAGCCTGGCAACAGCCAGCGATTCTATACAATATTAAGCAGGCTGGTGTACTCAAGACTAGTCCAAAGCATGTATGGTTAGGCCTGGCCTTGTGTAGTTTATTTAACAACCAGTACAGTTCAAGCAAAGCAGCCAAGCTACCATTCGGTAATTTATTGATAGTGTTAAAAACTTTTTTACAAATCTAGTGCAAATTCTATAACTACCCTAGGCCTACTAAGTACTAACTGAACCAACTACGGGTAACTCTCATAGATTTCACTTCTTGCTTTCACCCTTATAGCTCAACATTTAGCCTAAATAGTGCGAACAGTACCATATTAAAAACTCATTCTGATTTACATCACTTAATGGCAATACCTACCGGCTATCACGGCTTGGTTTCGCCGCTTAGTTATTCGCTCTTTTCATATTACAAAATTACATAAAATAAATAGCAACACGCATGCAATATTTAAAATTGCATGCTTTGGTACATAGCTTGTGGCCTGTTTTAAGCTAATTTACTGTTACAAATCTAAAATCAAAATAGAGACTATATTTTACAAAAACAAGAAACTAGACTTATGAAAGAACTTTTGCAGCAAGCAATGCACCAATCAAAGTTTTCAAACCTGTTTAATTTTGTTTCGTAATCATATCGAAACATAGCAATCTCTTGATCCGTTGAATGCAATTTTAAAATTGCATGCGTGTTGCCATTATTTTTTGTAATTTAGCAATATGCTGAAAACAGGCTAAAACTGAAATCAATGAATTAAGCGAGACTATTTATTGCTACTTCGACTTGAAAGTGAATACCTGTAACCGTGGCAACTTAGTTTGATTTTGTTTTAAATTTTTACATGTACTTGTTTAAATTATCATTTTCTTTTTTTGGCTAAATGACTAGGCATGCAATGCATGCCTTGCATGCATGTAGAATACGCCATTGCCTCAATTTGATGTTTGCCAACCAATTTAAACGTATAACCCGTGTGAAACCAAGGGTTTTTATCCTAAAAGTTGCTTACTCAAGCCCTCATGTAACCTTTTTATGAACGTAATGCAATAACCAGGGGTGGATTTAACAGATGGCCCAGCGCTCAAATAAGACCTTTTTGATCTTTACCTATATTTAACAGGAAAATATTGCAAAAATCCCTAACTGCCAGGGGTCCAACTCAATGTAAATCCGGCCCTGGCAATAGGATGGTTAGTAGGCGTTATCATCTATTGTACATTTTTCAATAACAATTGACCTCCACCTCGCAAGTTTTCATGCAACAAAATACTTCTGAAAAAAATTAGCTTCAGTAAAGGGAACGCTCATTGAACAAGTAACAACTTCAGTAAAGGGTCCCCTGGCCGTATATGTACTCCTATAACTGGTTGTTTTCATCACAAAACAATAGTCTCTAAGGAAAATTTTCGACTGGATTGTTATTTACTGCTAAAGTATTGCAGGAGGCAATGTACTTTACTTCCCCCTCCCTACCTGGACCAAGTCACTTATAAAATTTAACCCCAAAATGCAAGATTTTAAACGTGTTTTGGACTTAAATTGCAAGCAAAAGGAGGACTAAACAACTTAATTTTTTCAATTGGCTTTCAAATTTTAAAAATTTAGCACTTTCAAATGGGGTTCTGAACAGGTGCAAAATGTGATCCAATGATGTTAAAACAGCTTTTTTTTCAAAAAAATTACGAAAAATTGTCCAGCGGCTGGTGGCTTTGCCCCCAGACCCCCATAGCCTCCGGCGGCTGGGCCCTGTCAATAATACGTTTGAATTACAGTACACTTTTTTACTCAACACGTCTTTCAAGTTAGACGTTTTCACATTTTGACTATCGGTTTAAGCCCTCTCCCTTAAACAAGCTCCTAGTTACGTGCCAACACCAGGCCACGGTTTGTGATCTTCCATTCAACGATATCTTTGCCACCACAAAAAATTCCTCTTTTGAAGTTTCTGATGAAGTCATTGGATGTGATTTGTGATTTGCCCCCCCCCCAATCAAAAATCCTGGCTACGCCTATGTAGGCTAATTGGTCGTTGTTTTTGCTACTCAGCCTTTAGGGCATCCAATAGTGGTCGATTTGATTAAAAAAAGAGGAAAATGTATCAAAAGCTATATACTTGCACCGAAACCAACGTATTTTTACATTTTTTTGACTTGAGAGCCTTAATTCTACAGTATAACAAAACAATGTCCGAGGGCCACATTTCCAAAGATCCAAAAGCATTTCATCAACCTCAGAGAGCGGAGTCAAAGTTGACATACTATACTACTATCATTAAGTAAGTCACTCTATATGTATGAGTTTAATAGGTATTTGATTTGTGAAGCCCATGATTGCAGGTGACTTCTTAAAACTTTTAACAGTAAAATATTTGGATTTGCAGTATTAAATTCATTATATTGCATGATATTGTGTCAATGTCATCATTCCCCACTTCACATGCTTTCTTTCATGTATATCACGTTTTCTGCAAGTCAATTTAAGCAAGTTTGGGACTGGGATGTTGATCAAATGCTGTATTTTACCTTTGAGAAACATAAAAGCTGCTAAAGCTTCCGGGCTCCGCTCCGGACCCCACCGGGGGAGCGCACAGCGCTCCCCCAAACCCCCTAGCTGGATTTAAATCAATTTTATGTCTAGTTGTGGTTTTCATAGATCCTAAATGTGTGCAAATATCGTTATCCCCTTACTTTTAAATGAAGATCTACCCCTATCCGATAAAAAATAATTTAACTGCATGGGCCCCGATAAGGCTTGAGGGCAGTGGCGGATCCAGAAAATTTTGGTGGGGGGGATTTTAAGCACAAAACTTTAAGTTTAAAATTTAAAGCACAAGACCTCAAAAATTCGGATGTCTTCACGGAAATTCGAACGTTTTTCCGCCCAAAATCAGGTGCTCTCCAAAAAAAAAAAAAAAAGGTCTTTACCGAAATTGAGACTAATTTTTCGGCCGAAATCGTCAGGTTTAGGCTGGTGGCGGGGATGCACCCCGAATTGGAGACTGATTTTTCAAAATAGAGACTAATTTTTTGGCCGAAATCGTTAGTTTCAGGTTGATGGGGGGGATGCATCCCCCCCTAAATCCGCCCCTGCTTGAGGGGCCCGGTATCAACCCCCTGGAAAATTTTCCTCTGAGGCCCTGCTTCTAAGCCTATACTTTGTAGTAAGTAGGCGTGCAAATGTGTAATCAAAAATCAAGAAGGCAAACATTCTTCCCTCCTTGCCTTGCACCACTTACCCACCTCCAACCATGTTCTGTACATTTCGTGCTGACAATCTCTGCTCTACCCGTTTCTACTATGCGTGTGTAATATTGTGTTTTCTTGGACATTTGAATCAGTCACCCTGTGTAGGCTTCTCATGCAATCATACACAATTCACTTTGGGGACTGAACTATAATCTTTGTCAATTTAGACGAGTAGACAATTCGGCTCTGATTGAAACATAGCTTTAACTGTCTTTCTTAGGGACACAACGTGATATGCAGTTCGAGCATCGAAGCAATATTTGGTAATTGTGCAATTTATGGATAGACTTCACGTTTAATGATTTGTAATACTTCTGATAAACAAACTACACAGACACAAAGCATTACACCTTTAGTTTTATTGTTTTTGCGTGCACAATATTTGTACGTTATGTTTTTGACAAAAGTTTCCAAAAACTTCGGTCTGCTATGGTTGATAATTAATTGTTGCAAGCTATGATATCTTACCTGGCCACAGTAGTACTAGTAGCTCATCAATAAAATGCTCAATCCTCTTTTCATAAAGTACGCTTGAATTATTGATTTTATAATTTTCTAAGAGTAAGAGATTTCAGACATCAAAATGTCCTTGAAAACGTTTCTACCGATTTGGCAAAGCTAGAGGGGGCCCAAACTACAAATTACATGCAATGAAGTCAACAGAAATTTTCAAAAAAGGAAATTTTAGTGGAGCAAAGATATCGCAGCAAGGAAGACCTAAAGCGTGGCCTGTTGTAGGCAATTAACCAGGATTTTGCTAATCTAATAGTTAAACATTACAAATGTCAAACTCAGGAGACGTGTCGAGTAAGCTAATGTAACTCAAAGGTATCAATCGGGTCTGGAGGCGGAGCCCCCAGCCGCCGGAGATTTTAGGGTTCTTGGGGCAAAGCCAGGCGATTTTTTCTAATTTTTTGAAACAAAAAGTTATTTTAATGCCATTGGATCACATTTCGCACGTGTTCAGAGCCATTTGAATGAACTAGATTTTTAACATTTGAAAGCCAATCGAAAAAATTAAAATTGTGTAATTCTCCTTTTACTTGCAATTTAAGTTCAAAACACGTTAAAAATCTTGCAATTTGTAGTTGAATTTTAATTGTAAGTGATTTATTTGGCCCAGATACGGGGAAGTAAGGAACATTGCCTCCTACAATCTTGTTGCAGTAAATAATAATCCACTCGAAGATTTTCTTTAGAGATTTTTGTTTTGTTGTGAAATTAACCAGTTATAGGAGAACATGTACGGTCAGGGGGTCCAGGCCCCCTCAACTCAAATTCAATATTTTGTTCAAGGAGCATTTCTCGCAACTATTTTTCTTGAAGTATTTTGTGAGCAAAAACTGGCGAGATGGAGATAAATTGTAATAGAAAAAACGGTATATTACATGGTTACGATTACTAACCATGTTATTTCCGGGCCGGATTTACATTGCGCGTTGCCCCCTGGTACTTTGGAGATTTTTGCAACATATTCCTACCTATTATAAGTGAAGACCAAAAAAAAGGCTTACCATCTGAGCGTGGAGCACTGGCACTGTGCCATGTGGTAAATTCGGTCCTGGTTATTGCATTACGTTCGTACAAAGATTAGATGACGACCTGAGGAAGCAACTTTTAGAACAAATCCCCCTTGATTTTACTCCGGTTATACATGCTAATGGGTTGGGGCCCAGGTCTCCTGGTCGTCAATATTATTGGTAGTTACGGTTGTACGCGTGTACTGTTGTACGCGTGTACTGTTGTACGCAAAGATGCTAAAAGAAACTGAAAATCAAAAACAAGACTTTTTTGTCACATTTTTATCATTGGTGGCATTTCGATTGAGGGGGAATCCGGAGCCCGTCGTTATGCCTATAATTGTAACTTCAATGCTATTTGTGATATTAAAATTTTGTGCGCCAGCATTGTAAGCATAGCGTGATACCCTAATAGGTTTAGCACGACATTCTTGTAGGCATAGCATGACACTCTAATAGGTTTAGCATGACACGCCTGTACGCGTAGCGTGACACCCATAAAGTAGGCTTGTTATGGCATAGTAGGCATAGTATAGTGTAACACTAGGCGTATGGCATAGTTGGCTTAATAGACCAATAGGCACTGGAGGTTAGTATGTCACAGTAGGGATAACATGACACCCTAGTTTGGCAGAGTATGGCATATAATAGACTTGTTATGGAACAGTGGGCATAGTATTAGTAAGGATAATATGCCACGTATGCCCTACAGGCTAGTACGATATTGTAGGCATAGAATGGTATATAGTAGGCTTATTATGGCACAATAGGTATATTATGCCACATTGTAGGCTAATTTTGGCACAATAGACATAGTATGCTGATTATGGCACAGTAAGCATAGTATGCCACAGTGAGCACTGTAGCTTTGAAGGCATAGTATGGCATATGGTTGGCTTGTTATGGTACAGTAGGCACTGCACCTTAGTATGTCATAGTAGACGTAGTATGGCATTGTACACATAGTATGGCATGCGGTATAGTATGGAATGTACAGTAGTAGCCTTATGGCACATTAGGCATAGTATACCACAGTAGGCGTAGTATGTCATAGAAGGCTTAGTATGGCATTTTAGGCATAATATGACATGAAGTAGGCTTATTATGGCACCCTAGTAGGCATAGCATGTCACAGTAGGCTCTGTGGCATAGTTGGCTTTATATGGCACTGGAGGTTAGTATATCATAGTTGATATAGCAGGACACCTTAGGAGGCAGAGTATGGCATATAGGAGGCTTGTTATAGAACAGTACGCATATTATTAAAAACCATAGTAGGCGCTACAGGTTAGTATGACATTCTAGGAGGCTTATTGTGGTACAATAGGTATAATTATGCTATATTGTAGGCTAATTATGGCACAATAGACATAGTATGCTGATTATGGCACAGCAAGCATAGTATACCTCAGTGTGCACTGTAGCTTTGTAGGCATAGTATGGCATATGGTTGGTTTCATGCGAGTATAGTATGGCATGTACAGTAGTAGCCTTATGGCACATTAGGCATAGTATACCACAGTAGGCGTAGTATGTCATAGGAGTCTTAGCATGGCATTTTAGGCATAGTATGACATGAAGTAGGCTTATTATGGCACTCTAGTAGGCATAGTATGTCACAGTAGGCACTGTGGCATAATTGGCTTCATATGGCACAGTAGGCACTAGAGGTTAGTATATCATAGCAAACGTAGTATGGCATTGTACACATAGTATAGCATGCGAGTATAGTGTGGCATATACAGTAGTAGCCTTATGGCACATTAGGCATAGTATACCACAGTAGGCGTAGTATGTCATGAGAGTCTTAGCATGGCATTTTAGGCATAGTATGACATGAAGTAGGCTTATTATGGCACTCTAGTAGGCATAGCATGTCACAGTAGGCACTGTGGCTCAGTTGGCTTAATATGGCACAGTAGGCACTGGAGGTTAGTATACTTAGTTGGGATAGAAGGACACCTTATTAGGCAGAGTATGGCATATAGGAGGCTTGTTATGGAACAGTACGCATAGTATTAAAAACCATAGTAGGCGCTACAGGCTAGTTTGACATTGTAGATATCGTAGGCTTATTGTGGTACAATGGGTACAGTTATGCTATATTGTAGGCCAATTATGGCACAATAGACATAGTATGCTGATTATGGCACAGTAGGCATAGTGTGCCACAGTGGGCACTGTAGCTTAGTAGGCATAGTACAACATCAGAATATGACATATAGTTGGCTTATTATGACACAGTAGGCATAGTATCCCACAGTAGGTGCTACAGCTTAGTATGTTATAGTAGGCGTAGTATGACATTGTAGACATAACAGGCCTATAACATTCGAGTGTAGTATAGTTGGTAGCTTGGCCAAATGGGTAAAGGCGAATTGTTTACGACGACCTTGATTGAATGATCTGGGTTCAACCCGCACCCTGGCCACGCCGTTGCGTCTTTGGATAAGACGTTTTACGATAATTATCTCTGATTGGTGGCTTTGAACAAGCAGCAAATTCGGTGTGCAAGAATTTGAAGAAATCTACAGGAACGTTGGATCATCGGAAACTTCTTAAGCAGGTGCGGATTTCTCCAATCACGAAGTAGTCACTGCTATAAAAAAAATGTGCGGATCGTCCAATAAGTTAGCGTCTGATGCTGTCTGGTGACTGGAGGATAAATATGCGCTACAACAACAATATACTGTAGTGGGCTTTTGGTACCAAAGGTTAGTAGGAGTACTATGTCATAGTAGGCTTAGTATGGCATTGTAGGCATAGTGTAACATAAAGTAGACTTGTTATGGCACCCTAGTAAGCATAGCATGTCACAGTAGGCACTGTAGCTTACTATGGCACAGTAGGCATAGTTGGCTTATTATTGCACAGTATCCCACAGTAGGCACTGCTGCGTAGTATATTATAGTAGGGATAGCATTACACCTTAGTAGGCAAATTATGACATACAAGAGGCTTGTTATGGAAAATAGACATAGTATTAGTAAGCATAGTGTGCCACAGTAGGTGCTGCAGCTTTAGTATGACATTGTAGGCATAACATGGCACCCTGGTAGGCATAGTATGGCATACAGTAGGCTTATTATGGCACAACAGGCATAATAGGCCAAGTGGGCACCGTAGCTTAGTAGGCATAGTATGACATATAGTTGGCTTATTATGGCACAGTAGGCATAGAATAACATAGCTCGGCAATTAGACCTACAATGCATAGCTTTTCCATGAACTATCAACGTAACGAGGTGGAAAAGTCTATGTGCCTCAATGACCTGCAGAGCTGTACTGGCTGGAAATTCAATTCTCCTGAAAGGGTTACCCATGCCAGATAGGTCTAATGGTAGAAGCGAGACGAAGTATAGTTCAAATCAAAATAGTTGGAAAACTTAAAACCTGGATTGGTTATGTCAGTGTTTTTCAACCGGTGTTCCGCAGAACACTGGTATTCCGCGGAACACTGGTGTTCCGCGGGAGACCGTCACGTGTTCCGCAAAAATTTCTTTGTTTTGCACAGCATGACGTAAGAGCGTTACTTACCTTGGGGTAAGTACCAGGCATACACTACGTCTACGACGTTACCATTAATCTGATTGGTTGTATGTCTTTCAATTTTTATTGTAATGGATGAATAGATTTCTGAATAATGTTGAGTCAATCGAATTAATCAAAACACAATGATTGTCATTGTGATTGTCATCTGTTACTTAATAATAAGTCGGCAATAGACTCGGCATGTTTGCTATTTTAAACGCAGTCGCTGTGTGTAAGGTAAGCTTACAACTGCTGTACCGATAGTAGGTTAGTATAGTTAAAAAAAAGAGAAAAGTATTGCTGCATGAATTTAGTAAATGCCATGGATCGCTATTTAAAAAGGAAGAGTGAAAATGAAACGACTGGTACCAGTAGGCCGTATTTTAAATCAGTGGTTCTCAAGATTTCATTATCTGTGACCTTTACCGAAAACGTCAAACACTCATAGCCTTCCTTCAACAAAAATATAGATTTGAATTAATAGATAGCCTCCGGTAAAAACCTCTTCTCGTTACCTCCGCCGAAAGCTTCGTGGCGGGCCCGGTTGAGAACCACTGACTTAAATTTTGTTTATGATTTCTTTTGATGTTCCGCAAGATTTTTTGTATACACCAAGTGTTCCGTGGTTGAAAAAAGGTTGAAAAACACTGGGTTATGTTCATCAGCTGTGGTAAGCATATAACCTAGGAGAAGGACAACTCTGATATAAAACCTCTCCGCAGTTAGATTAAACTGCACAACATATCATGATGAGCACAAATAATGAAAATTACGTGAACGGCGTTAATGGAGCCACCTTCACAAGTGGAACCTCGTCCGGCAGGGGAGCGCCTAGGGACTCCCAGGTCGTCATTCAGCGAAACCCCTATGGCGTTCGAGTCTTAGGCAGAGAGGCTCGTTCGAAAAATAAGCGACAATCTCCACCAGCCAGCCCTAGTGGCAGCTCCACCAATGTGCCCGCTACACGTTTGGAGAGGCGAATGGAGGCAGCGCAGAGTATTCGTACTCGAGATAATGTCGCACACTCACGGGTCAACCATCACCAACTGCTGTTGGGCAATTGGAATATCCTCACCCTCACAGGAAAAGAGCTAGAATTGGTTGAGGAAGCAAAGCGGTATCATCTCAATATTATCGGAGTTTCTTCAACCAAACGACGTGGCTCTGGAACTGTGGATTTGGATGGCGGATGGAAACTCTTCTATTCTGGTGCTGATCCTAGTATGTCTGCACAAGCGGGTGTGGGGATTCTCACAAGCCCCCGTTTGTCAGACTGTGTGTCAGATTGGATTCCTTTGGGATCACGGGTCTGTATGTTGAAGCTTAAGGTATTGGATCGGTCATTGTGCCTATTGCAGGTATATGCCCCCAATGCCACGAGTGAATATCAGACTTTTGTGGATGAAGTAAATGATGCTTTTCTACGAGTATCAGCTACTGAATCTACAGTCCTTGTGGGGGATTTTAACGCACATGTTGGAACAGACACAGATACGTGGAAGGGTGTGATCGGAAAACTTGGAGTCACTGGACTGAATGAGAACGGAAGGTATTTATTGCAGCTCTGTTGTAGCAACGGACTCCGCATCATGAATACCTTTTTCCAGCACAGAGAGGTTCACAAGTATACATGGCATCGACCTAGTATGGATCAAAAATCTTTGATAGATTTTTGCATAGTTTCGTCGGATTTCTTTTCTGATGTGCTGGACGTTCGAGTGAAGCGAGGTGCTGAATTGTCAACTGATCACCATCTGGTAGTATGTTCCTTACGACTTTCGAAACCTTGGCCAAACAAGAGATCCAACAGGTCGTCTGTGACTTACCGGATCAAATGGGAGGCTTTGGAGGACAAAGAAGTAAGAAAACAGTTTGCATCCAGTATATCATCTAAGTTTAGACAACTTCCTGATGTATCCGAGGACATTGAGAGGGAATGGCTGCTGTTCAGATCAGCAATCATTTCATCAGCTGCTGAAAGTTGTGGGCGAAAACGGCTTAGAATGGCGGGCGATAGTGAGAAAAGAACGCCTTGGTGGAACCAAGAGGTTAAAGAAGCTATTCGAGCAAAGAAAGATGCGTTCAAGGCCTGGCTGCAGGACAGATCGTCATCTGATTTGCAATCCCGGTACACTGAGGCGCGAAAAGCGGCAACTTCGGCAGTAAAGAAATCCAAGGAGAAGTCATGGGAAGAGTTTGGTCGTCGGTTGGATTCCAACTATTTTTCGGCAAACAAAGTATTTTGGCAGACCATCCGCCGTTTACGTGGCAAAAGATCGAGTATCACGTACTCCATCAAGGATTCTGACGTTAACATTCTAACGGATGAGAATGAAATCCTTTCACGATGGAGAGAATACTTTGAAGATCTTTTGAATCCTGTAAAGGCATCGACTCGCGACACACACGAAGTGACACATTTAGGGGAGGGCGAAGTTTTCACTGCAGCAGAAGTGGCAACCGCAATTAAAGAGATAAAATCTGGAAAAGCTGCTGGTGAAGATGAAATCAGACCCGAGATGTTGAAAGCGCTGACTGGAGAAGGAATTCTCTGGTTAACGCGAGTGTGTCAAGTTGCGTGGAAGCTTGGCAAAACTCCCAGAGATTGGCAAACAGGTGTGATTATTCCGATATGCAACAAAGGAGATCGCAAGCAATGTGCAAACTACAGAGGGATATCACTCCTTAGCTTGCTAGGGAAAGTATATACCAAATGCCTTGAAAGGAAATGCCGAAAAATAGTGGAATCAAAACTGGAAGATGGTCAGTGCGGTTTTCGTCCGGGTCGCAGCACCACGGACCAAATCTTCACTCTGAAGCAAATCTTCGAGAAATCTTGGGAGTATGGCAAAGATCTCTTTGCATGCTTTGTCGATCTTGAAAAAGCATATGACCGAGTTCCTGGGGATAAACTTTGGAAGGTTTTGCAGGAGTATGGCGTTGATGGTCAATTGTTACGCGCTATTAAGTAATTCTACTGCAGACTGGAGGTTTGTGTTCGGGTAAATGGCAAGCAATCAAAGCCGTTCCATGTGGGCGTTAGACTCCGGCAAGGGTGCGTTTTTTCACCTCTCCTTTTCATTGTTTACATGAATTGGATCGACAAATACAGCCAAGCTGATGAGTATGCCACGATTGGAAATTGCAAAATTAGTCGTCTGCTATTCGCAGATGGTTTAGTTCTGCTTTCTTCCACAGAATCTGGCTTCCTGCGCGCATTAAATAGCTTTGCAGATGCATGCAACACCGCCGGAATGAAAATAAGCACGGCCAGAACTGAGGTACTTCATCTTTCCAGAAACCCTGATCAGTGCGTTTTACAAGTGAATGGAGCGACACTGAAGCAGGTAGAGAAGTTCAAGTATCTTGGGGTTGCATTTACGAGTGACGGAAGGCAAGACAAAGAACTGGATACCCAAAAGGCAAGGCTAGTGCAGTAATGCGAGCTTTGCACTATTCGGTTGTAATGAAACGAGAATTGTCGAAAAAGGCAATGCTCTTAATTTTCAAAGCAGTTTTTGTCCCCATTCTCACTTATGGTCATGAATCTTGGGTAATGACCGAAAGAATGCGATCACAAGTGCAAGCGTCCGAAATGAGGTTTTTACATAGAATCGAAGGAGTTACACTGTTTACAGGGTTGCCACAGAAATTGCAAAATCAAATTCCAGGACTTTCCAGGACTTTTTTAGGTCATTTTCCAGGACTTTTCCAGGACTGTTTAAGATTTTTTTTTCAGGACTTAAAATTTAATTTTGACTATTACTCTCATGCACCTACTCTTTTGTACTTGTGATTGACAAAAAAATTTGATGTAACGCATTTGCATTCCTAGTACTGACCACTATCCAGGTGCAAAGCCAAAAAATTGCAACAAGAGGGTTGTGGTTTTTGGTGTGCGGGCAACCCCCAGCCACCGTAAGCCATTGGGGGTCTGGGGGCAAAGCCCCCAGCATTCGAAAATTTTGCAATTTTTTTTCAATAATAACTTAATTTTAGATCTAGTTTAGTAAAAATCATTGCTTTTAAAACGTGGCATAGAAATTAGCACTGCAAAAACATGATTAAACTGGTTGCATAAATGGGCTACATGATGTGGGTGAAAGATAGAGCTTGATCGTGTGGGGGCAGCCCCCAGTCGCCGTAAGCCATAGGGGGTCTGGGGGCAACGCCCCTAGCATTCGAAAATTTTGCAATTTTTTTTCAATAATAACTTAATTTTAGACCTAGTTTAGTAAAAATTATTGCTTTTAAAACGTGGCATAGAAATTAGCACTGCAAAAACATGATTAAACTGGTTGCATAAATGGGCTACAGGATGTGGGTGAAAGATAGAGCTCGATCGATATGACTTTTTTAGGCCGATACCAATATATAACTCATAAACTACCAAATTTTGTCTATATTTTTCACTTGACTTTACACGAAAAACTTCAGTAGTCCTCCTCCAAAGAAAGATTATTGCAAACACAAGTCATACTAAGCAAATCAACACAAGAACACTTGTGCTTGCTCTAAAAAAATATACTGTTTAAGGTAATTGCGCTAAGCCGATATTTTATCAGCGGTAGATAGCCGATACAATATTCCGGCTTGGCACTGATATCGGGCAAAATATATCAGCCGAGCGATAGATATATCAGTCGAGCTCTAGTGATGGGTAATAGTAAAACTTCAGTCCTAGCTTTATTTCCATGCAGTGAACTATAAAATTTTATTGTTTGAAAAACACAGAGCTTATTTGAACGCCAGGGTGCAAACAAAAAAAACTCTACCCAAGCCCTAACCCCAACCTTAAACTAAACCCAAACTGTAATCCTAGCTCTAACCCTAACGTTAATCCTAACCCAAACTCAAAATATAAACTTCAACTAACCACTAACGTTAATAATTTACAAAATAAGAGTATTTGAGCAAATAAGCACCCACTTTTGCTCTCTTATTCTCTAAAAGCAGAGCTCATTTTGCATGCTAGAGTGCAAATAGGCACCTCCTTTGAAAAAACTCCCAATTATTAATTATTCCAAATCGTCTGTATTTTATAATGCTAGATAAACATATAATTTGGGAGGAGAGGCTAATAAAACGAGATTTGAGAGAGTTGATTGGTAATTAACAGAATTAAATACTGAATAGACCCCTTATAATTGTCTTACAAAGCCTACGTTAAGCATTTTGCATCAAGCGATCGAATTAATTGTTTATTTTTAGCCATTTTTAGTTGATTAGTTGTGACTGGTTTCTTGTTGACCAATACTAGCCCTTCCCAAAATCATGTTCCAAAAGTGACTTTAAATTACTTTACTATCCATACTACTGCAAAAAACTGCCTCAGAATTATAGTGCGATAAACGTTGTATTTTTCTTATTGCACGTTTTGGTCTGTGGGCCAATGGAGAGCAATAGCTCGCTATGCTACTGCTACTACAGTGTAGCATTGCAATAAATTAATGCCCATGAATTCACTCTTCCTAATAATATTCAATAATTTATACATAATGTATTGCAAAGTGCAAATTTTGGCTAATTGGAGGAAGTGCTTATTTGCACTCTAGTAAGATTGCTTAAAATGAACAGTAAGAACTAGCAAGAACTGCTTAAAACCAATAAGAAAGCAAAAAGCAGAGGATTGGGCTCATATTACTGTTAGGCTAGATCTAGGGTTGCAGTTTGAGTTAGATTTAGAGTTGAGTTAGGGCTAGAATTGCAATTTTTTGTTTGTGCACCAGCATACAAATAAGCTCTGTTTTTTTACAATACAATAAAGCTTTTCAAACCAACTTCACAATGCAAATTATTTCAACAATAAATAGCTTTGTACAATTACAAGGTACCAGTTATAATAAAAAAAAACAACTTCACATTCTGTCCTGGAAAATCACGGGAAAACTCTATAAACATTTTCCAGGACTTTCCAGGACTTACAAACAAAATTCAAGGACTTTCAAGGACTTTCCAGGACAGCAAAAAAAATCCAGGACTTTCCAGGACTTTTCCAGGATGTGGCAACCCTGTGTTTAACAAGGTGCGTAGCTCTGAAATTCGAAAATCTCTTAACTTCGAGCCGTTACTTCTCCGAATTGAAAGATCTCAGCTTAGATGGTCTTGCCATGTAAGCAGATTGCCTCAGGAAAGACTCCCCAAACAAGCTTTACATGCCAAAGCAAATGGGAGACGATCAGTCGGACGACCTAGAACTAGATGGACTGATTACGTTGAGAATTTTGGATGGAATCGCTTGGGACTTCGCCCAAGCGAAATGATGGAGGTGATGGAAGACCGTGAGGTGTGGCGGCTCAATCTTGAGCTACTGCCCCCGCAACCCTCACGGAAAAGCGGGCAATGAGGAAAGAAGAAGAAAATTTTGTGCGCTTTTTTGCTTGTTTGCCCTTGTGTGCATTTCAAAGCGACACTAATGGTTCTATTTTGTATGATCATTCTAAATATGTGATATTAGTATTGGTAAAAGTTAAAATAGTGTTAAATAGTAGTTGTAACTTGAAGTTGTAACAGACACAATTTCAAGTTTTTTACAATTTTTTATTGCGTTTAAACTTCTTTCTTTTTGCACAAATATTTGCAGTATGATACCATGCTTTAATTAAATCCATAATGTTGCTGAAAGCGATATAAATTCAATAACATACTTGCCAATTGCTTGCAAACAAAATTATGTATTGAAAAAAACAAAGATTAAACAAAAGTTGATGGAAGAACAAGGATAGAGAAAAATAGGGCTTTATTAGGTCAATCTGGTATAGAAATACAAAACAAATCCTCAGAGTGGACATAAATAAAACTCAATGCTTCATATGTAAGTGAATTGGTTGCAATGTTTTGAGAATCTTTTCATTGTAATTGTAATTGAATTACAATTACTTGAATAATTGTAATTATAATTGTAATTGAAAATTTTAGGTTGTGATTGTAATTAAAGCATAACCAAGTAATTTTTCCAACCTCTTCCTATAGCAAAATCCTGGTTATGTGCTAACACATGTGCCACGGCTACTGATCTTCCACTCTACAATATCTTTGTCCCACAAAAAGTTCCTCTTTCAAAAATTTCTGAAGACGTCATTACTTGTGATTGGGTCCTCCCAATCAAAAATCCTGGCTACACCGATGCCCCTGGTCGTACATGCACTCCTGCAAATGGTTGCTTTCATGACAAAACAAAAATCTGTGAGAATTTTCTTCGAGTGGATTATTATTTGCAACGAAAATATAGCACGAATCAATGAACCTTACTTCCCTCTACTTGGACCAAATCACTTACAAAATTTACTCTCAAAATGGAAAATTTTAAACGTGTTTTGGACTTAAATTGTGAATAAAAAGAGGATTGAACATTTTAATTTTTTCAACTGGCTTTTAAATGTTAAAAATCTAGTTCTTTGAAAAGGCTCTGAACATCTGCGAAATGTGATCTAATGGCATTAAAATAGCTTTTTTCACCAAAAATTTTCAGCGGTTGGGGGCTTCACCCCCTGACCTCCATAGCCTTCGGAAGCTGGGGGCTCCGCCCCCAGACCTCCGTTTTCGAAACGATTGATTTATACTAGTTTATTCAACACGTCTCCCAATCTAGACATTTTCACTTTTTAACTTTTGGCAAATCAGGCCACAGCTTCTCATCTTCTTTGTTGCACAAAAAAGATCTACAATATGTTTGTTCTACGATACCTTTGTTCCACAAAAATTTTCTTTTTTGAAAAAGTTTCGAATGACCTCATTGCATTTGATTTGTGGTTTGGGTCCCACCAATCTAAAATCCTGGCTACGCCTTTGGTCAACAACAGGATAAAAAGTAATCGCTGCAGTTTCATGGCATTTGTAAGAAGGAATTCCAGTTTTAGTTTATTTCTATGATTTAGTTGTCTTCAGAAGATGTAAACTACTCAAAAATACTTGAAACAATTTTGCTGTATAAAAGAAAAAAAAAAAAAAAAAAAAAAACGTGAAATTTGTTCTTCCTGGCAGGTCATATCTGTACTAGTTAGGCCTAATCTTTAACCATTCCAGTGAATGATAAAGAAGTAATAGCAAAGTAGGAGTCAAAGACACAAGGCTCCAGGCCGAGGCGAAGAACACAAATCAATCCGAGGCCAAGGACCGTCCCTCGCGAGGCCAAGGACAGGAATGCTTGAGGCCAAGGACCAAGGATACAACGCGCAAGTGTTTTCCAAAAAAAAGACTTCATAAATTTACCGCAAGGTCTCCGACGCGTTCTCCAAGACGAAAAAAAGGTCATGATCTCAGCCCATTTTTTACAAACAAAAAAATAAAGCTGTCCTGGACCGCAAACAGGGCTTTTTCGAGGACTTGTAGGCTTGGTAGCCAAGGGCTTCAAAATGTGTTCTTGAGGACGTCGTCGAGGACTCCACCTCTGAATAATAGCAATGCTATTCGAGATAAAATTAATATATTTTTGCCTAAGTCACAGAAAAATTTGTATTATTTTTGCCTAAGTCACTTTGCAATTGAGTGGGATGTTTTCAAGCAAAATTACATAGATAATAGTTGATATAATCATTTTGAAGTAATTTTGCCAAATTTTGGTAATGATACGTTTTTTCACTAAAAAATGAGAAAGTTTACTTGGACATTTTTTTTAATAGGGTGACGATATGCAGATTGTAGGACAAAATGTTAGAACTTTAGGTTGTATATATACCAGTAACACTTCCTGTATCTTATTCATCAAGTTAATTTACTTTGGTCAGGAGACAGCAAAAAGATTTTTGCGTATTTTAAGACAAGCTGTCAGCAACACCAATCTTTCACCCACACTCGGAGCAAACGTTGTTGTTTTGAACATCAAATAAGAAATAAGAAAGCTGCTGGGAATACGTATATTAACGCTTATAATTTTTGCTTTGACCAGATTGGGAATCAAACCCGAGTTTTTATTTCACCAGCAGATGTTTATTACTCGGACCTCGATCAAACGATAAGCCATTAGTGAAGAAATATCCTTCCTTATTAGATGTAGATTTAGATCGTCGGAAAAATTGAGAACAAAGCAAAAAATAATTTTTATTGGGTTCAGTTTGTAGCAAAGATTTACTACCTGACGATGACTTAAAATATGTGACAATAACCCACCCTTAACCTTATTTTACACGGGCTATTTGCCCAACGTTTCAAGTCCTTGGCCTTGGCCTCGAAGCATTAAGTCCTCGAAAATTGCTCGATGACAGCACTGTTTTTTGAATGGTTAAAATTTTGTAGATCGGCTGAAAAATGTTTTTCTAGACCGTTTTTTATTGGAGACCGACCGAAAAAAATGTTTTAAGACCTTTTTCATAGGAAAACACTTGCATTTGTTTCCTTGGTTCTTGGCCTCGAGCATTCCTGTCCTTGGCCCTCGGATTTTTTTTGTATCCTTGGCCTTGGCCTCGAGCCTTGTGTCCTCGACTCCACCTCTGATGCGTTTACTTTACGAAAAGCTTAATTATCCACTGCATCTCACTCCTATTTTCTTGGTTAGTTTTTCTTATGAGGATTGCGGAGCCAGCCGATCGGGATCAACTAAGTACGTTTCACAGCCAACAATCGCGTTCTTCATTATGCTCCATTTTGAAAGCAAAATAGAAAAAACGTATTTCTAAGAAAACGATATTCCACGTTAACGGTACACACGTACATGGAGATATTTGTACTCTGATTATTCTCTAACTTGCAGCATGTTTCAATGATAAAAGTTTCAGCGACCGTGAATTATAATCTTCGGGACTGATTGAACGGCAGTTTTACTTAATTTGATAAAAAACAGTAAAGCCTTATTTAAAATAATAAAATTTTTAAACGTTTCGGACTATTATTAAAATAAAGTCCGAAACGTTTAAAAATTTTATTATTTTAAATCAGGCTTTACTGTTTTTGATTGAATTATAATCATTTTACTATTAGCCATTAGCTAAACCATACACAGTAATTGAAAATTCGATAGCTCAGTTGGTAGAGCGTCGGGTTACTGATCGGAAGATTGCTAGCTCCGGGTTCGATTCCCGAACTGTAAATGCGTCGTTGTGTCCTTTTGAAAGACACTTTACGCTTATTTGCCATCGCGGCCCAAGCAGTCTACCCGCTTTGGTGTCCTGCGTGGTGAAAAACTTGCTAACAGAACCTAAAAAAGTGCTCTGCGTTGGTGTGGTTAGAACAGGGGTGCCCAAAGCGCTTTTTACCCGACGCTAGTGGCCTGCATGACAGTTTGTGTGGCCCGTGACTGTTCTCGAGATTTTCCGAAAATAAAGGTGGGGATACTTTTTATTTTTTGGTCTTCACCTAAATTTCCGCTAAAGAATAGGTCAATTTTCACTCAAAAGTTATTTCTTTAGCCGAAAAGTACTTTGAATTCGGTACAGCATTGACTGTGCGACCCGCATAAGTCAAAAAAGTGCATTGTGGTCCGCTCTTCAAACACTTTGGGTACCTCTAGCTGGACTAGACAAATACAGAGACAAAATATAAGCAAGGATATCTCGACTTTCACAGAGCGCACAAGGATTGCTATAAAAACAAAAATTTCAGAATTTTTTGTAATTTATGTAATTACTTTTTAATTTACTAAGATGCCTTGACCAGGAGACAGCGATGATGGGGTTTTTGCGGTTTGTATAGTCCAGCTGCCACCACACACAATGAAGGTTTCACCCACCCCTTAATTAATAGCTTCTTGCTCTTTGACGGTTTATGTAGAGTAAGGCCGTGTTTACATTCTCGCGTTGCGTTCCGTTCCGTTGCAGCGCAACACATCAACGCTTGCGCTTGTGAGGTTTACATTCTCGCGTTGCATTACGTTCGTTGTTGTTGGTTACCAACAAAGCTAATTCTGTGAAAAAAGTTTGAATCGGTGATAATAACCAATGGATGTTTTATTCTTGTTCATATTAATAGTAGCTCACCAGTGACGGATCCAGAAAATTTTGGTGGGGGAGAATGATAAAAATTTTAGGCACAAAACCTCAAAAATTCGGAGGTGTTGTAACCAGGCACGTAGCCAGAAATTCGCAATGGAGTGGCTGTTTTAGGGGGTCTGGGGGCGGAGCCCCCAGCGCTAAAAATTTTGCATTTTTTTGCAAAAATAATTTAATTCTAGAGCTAGTTTGATAGAATAATGCTTTTAAAATGCGGCATAGAAATTGGCAGTGCAAACATGATTCAATTGGTTGCATAAATGGCCTATGTGAGAGGTGGTTAATGGTAAAATTTTAGTTCTCTTAGTTGGATGCTGGTAAATCATAAGCATAAAATCTTATAGTTCAATAAAACTCACATGGAGTAATTTGTTTCATTTATATTTTACAGAGAAAAATAATTGAAGGGGGGCTAATGGAAAGAGAATTGAGACAAGTGATTGGTAATTAACCAATACTGACTAGCCTCTCCACCCCATTTCTGAGTTTAGGCCTATAATATATTTGTTGATGAAACCCGTGTTCAAGTTTTTTACACTAGCGATGAAATTTTATTGTTTTATTTTTTGGCATTTTTAAAAGTTTTTCTAGATTTGTGAGTTTTATTTTCGACAAATTAGCCTCCCCCCTTAAGCATATGTTCCAAAAATTGCTTTAAATCAGTTTTTGGTCTATTTTAGTGCGAAAAACAGTCTCAGAGGTGCTAAAAACGTGACAATTTTTTATTTGCGTTTTGGTTGACAGGCCAATGAATGGTACTGTTATATGGTCCATAGTGGACTAGTGGTGGTAGGGCTGAGGGGACTCAGGACTGAGCAGCTGAGCTTCGTGCACTGGTGCACCGAGTGTCCAAGGTACGCTGAGCTTTGTTGAAAAATCTGTAATGGTCAACAGTTTTGCAGCACCAGTAGATTAGTGGCAGTAGCCGTAAATTTCAAATCAAATTAAATAAATTATAAGATCAGCCAATTAGATAAAATAATTCAAATTAATTCCAACAACATAGCCTACATACAATAAACAATTCAGTTACTGACTAGGCTATTGAGACCAAAGACAAAATTAATCACCTTTCGGAAAATGGAAAAGACAGCCAATAATATTGCCTAAACACTTCAACAAGTAGTCAACAACTTAAGTAAAGACTGCTAGGCTTACAAATGCTGGTGCCATAAACAGTGCAAGCTGGAACAAGAGTGATACCGATTGGTTTGGCTATACAATTAGATAGGCTAGACTAATCTGCTATTGATACCAATGCCTTACTGATGTATTCTCTATTCTTGAAAAGAGCCTAGTCTGTCTTGTTTTGTCTCTAATTCTTCTATTGGTCATTGTGTAGGCTATCCTTTTTTGTTTTCAATAGCCGATGAAAAGCAAACTAACATTCCACAAACACCTAATCGACTGTTCTTTAGATTTGCATCAATAGCCCACTGCTCCGCTCTCCTCGAGGTCGTGTGCAAATGATATCAATTTTTTCGAATTGCTGTATTTAAGAATGATCTTTTTTGACCAATCACAACCAAGAACTGCTCTGACGTACACGCGTTCGAATGCAACATTATGAAATTTATTTCATCAGCTCGCGTCGTTGCTAGACGTCACTGGCACTGCGTTAACGCTTTCGCAAGAATGTAAACCCCTTTTGTAAGTTTTATTTTCTTCAAAACTGCGCGCGAAAGGCAACGCAACGCAACGCGAGATTCTAAACCCGCCTTAAGAGCAATGCAAACTGATGCGCTTCAGGTTTTTCCTTCATTATTTGCCCTATGATACATGATTGTCATGAAGAGTGAACATTCTGACTCGATTGTTTTGTAACAATGCTTCCAGCGATATGAGTCTGATTATGCAGAAGCATTCGTAAGTTCGATACGTGCATAATTTTACTTCAGCTAAATGCAAGTAAAATATTTTCGAGAAAGGATTTTCAAATACATCATATGAACAACATTACAATTTTGAATGTTTTTGTTTTCAGCGTTTGATCTAAAGGCGAATTGTATGTTTTTAAATTGCTGTTGTTGCTACAAAATTAATGGGTTCTGTCTCGGCATATATTTTTGTAAAGTATTTGATAAGCACAAAAAAAAAAACGCAAAATTTCCATTTACCTTGTCTGTACTGTTGAATTGTGTCTGATAAATTTGTCTAATTATGAAATTATATGAAATTATGGAAATGACCGATCAGTGGTCGAGTGGATGGAGCGTCTGCGACTGAAGCGGTAGACCCGGGTTCGATTCCCGGTCGGGTCAAACCAAAGACTATAAAAATTGGTGTTTACAGATTCTCTGCTTGATGTGCAGCAATTAAAGGAACAGTGTAAAGCCTCCGCCGTGTGTAGTAGATAGGTGGGCAGGTGGCAGCTTGACTCGAAGACCGAAAGGTCCCTTCGCTGTCTCCCAGCCAAGGCAACTTGGTGAATAAAATGTGATTACAATTACAAAACATACTAGATTTGTGAAAAAATGCAAAAAATCCAATATCGGAGAAGAAACATCTTCCATTCAAACAACAAAAGCAAGTTGTATGCACAGTGCATTATCCTCTCGTTCAATCAAACAACATTTGTTTGACTGGAAGAGAGGATAAGGCACTGTGAATCTTCCATTCAGTTGAAGCAAAATATGTACCAAGAAGAAGGATCGTAACCGACTTTGAAAATGCGATTATTTGCTGATACAAACTGTATTGTTACAAAGTACCACGACACAAATGCGTTAGTTTACGCTTGAACAAGAAGTGCTGCCACATGATAATTTTACAGTCAGACAGCAATATTCTTAATCTTGCAGAAATCATTTTACAAAATTTTTAATAAATTTTAGTTCTTTTTAACATTTTTTGACTAATTTTGAGAATGATACTCCATGTTTCATCATTAATGAATTCTCTTCACAAAATCGTCATTTGTATTTCTTCAGTCTGGGTATGAGTCTCTGGATCTCCCCTTCAACAATCACGTTAATCTCACAGTACAAATAACACATTTTATACGTATACTCAGGGCCGTGCCTAAGCGGTTCGGGCCACTCCCGAAAACTCAAGACGGGGCCCCCTCCGAAACGCTAAAATTTGCACTATTTTGCAATCGCCTTAAATACTCTCTAAACTTTCACATATCTAAGACGCACTACTTTTCCAAAAACCAGGATTGTAGAACAGCACAAAAATTTCCAGTTAAATTTACATTAATGATATCCAAAATATAAAATAAACTAGTACAGCTGCAGCATACAAGTCAAGTTATTGTAACTGCCACTCCGTGTTAACTACAAAAATCATCACAATTATCGTTTGAGAGTGAGTTTTATGTAATTCCAAAGACCATTAATGCCGTATCGTAACAACGTTACGAGAAAAAATAATTTGGGTATTGAAGCTGGAATTATGAGTTAAAGATGCGATCCTTGTAAGCTGCTGTAGTGACATCAATGATATTCTTGCAAATCTTAAAAAAAATTTTTGCGAGCTTTTGCAGTGGCAAAAGCATCAATGATGGCATTATGATCTAAACTGCGAACACAAGCATTTTCGGCTGATAATATTGCCAATGATGAAAGTCTGTCGTCCATGATAGTTGAGCAATGAAAGGTTTTGATCAGTTTTAGTGTGCTAAAACTTCTTTCTGCGCTGGCAACCGAAATGGGACATGTCATAACCATTCGCAATACAATGAACAAATTAGGATATACTTCTCGTAATCCCTTTTTACGAATGTAGTTAAGAAAATCTCGTGTGGTCTTAAGACTGTCTTGATGTGTTTTAATAACGTTTACAAATCGTTTCAATTCGTCCTTTGGTTCGAAGGGATCAATGTCTCCCATCGTATCATTGAAAGAAATACATGCATCTAGGAGAGTGTTGTCATCAGATGCTTTTAATGGACTTTCTTGGCTACATAAAAATTAAAAAATTTCAGCTACAAAATGCATTTGCTCAAATCGATCTTTGAGTGAGGCAATGGCTCGATCGAATAACTGCAAAAAAAGTTGGTCTTGAATTGAGATTCAGATTCTTCTGATGTTTCAGTGCGTTGGTCTTTTGATTCATAGTCAAATATCCTCTTTTTCTTCCTCCTGAAAAGATCTACCGTATACTGAACTCTAGGAACTTAGGATTTAATGAAATAAATTTTAACTTGATTGCTGACATCTGAAGGCAATCTGGCTGTAACTATAACTAGGCCGACTCTGACTGGCTGTTGTGCAATCGACTGGTAGGCTGAACATCTGAATTGGTTAACTAGTTGTTTTTCTGTTTAGACAAAGCGATTGTGATTCTATTACATCATAGATGAAATTGTAACGCAGCAGCAGAGACATACAGGTACAGCGAGCGTATTTTCAGTATCGTGTTCGATTTCAAGTTGACAATACGCTTTATTTTTGTTCTAAATGTTGCACAAAATATTAGCGCTGATCGAGAATACAAACTTTTAAAATTGTACTAGTCAAATAAAAAGTGGGACCCCCACTTCGGCTGCCCCTCCCAAACGGGGGGGTTTGGGGCTGCCTTGGCACGGCCCTGCGTATATTGTGTAATACATGTATGTGCATTTGAGTTTGGATGAGCCAAGCATTTCTTTTCTATTACTCGCAAATCAACACGTCAGATATTCCAAACGAACAGCTGGATGATTCACCCACGTGCTTGTGACGAAACGGACGTAGCGAGCTGTGATTGGTTCTGGGAAATAGTTGATGACGTAATCAAGATTGTTGTAGTTTCCCGGAAACACCTGTGAAATTACAGTAGACTTGGTTGAAAATAAAAAAATTTCGGTCATTTTAAAAATCAACAAGAATAGTTTGAAATAAAGAACAAGTCTTTGAAAATAAAAAAATTGGTTAAAAATTAGAAGCGGTTATTAAATTTTACAGAGGGTTTTAATATCAACTGCTGTAATAAATGTTATTTGGTTTTAAAATCTAGGTTCAGTATAATTCGTCGAGCATTGTTGAAACACTAGCAGCATCGCAAAATCCTACACAAGGACAAACTAAAGACGGTGTCATTCTACTCTTTTCAAGCATCTGAATCTCAAGCTTCAGCTTAAGTTCGTAAACTGCCGCCGTTTTCGCTTCAAATTAAAATTTTATTAAAGTTACCTTTTCTTCTCCGTTGTCTTCACGCATCATTAGCATTCGATTGGTTGAATTTCCATAAGAAATTTTGAAAGTGGTTGCATACTGCATGCTGTTTTCTGAGTCGAATCGTCCTTGCGTCACAATTGCTGTCAGATATTTTGGCTGCAAGAAATCAACCTGCAGCCATTCACCAGGAGTGTTCTCTGAAGACAACATACAAAAATATGTAACTTAAAGCGAACGGTACAATATTTTCTTTTACCACGCTGTTGTCAGGTGTGTAATTTATAAATGGCAAGTGTGGACAACTTGAGGAAAGACTTTGGGGAGATTTCCCAAGACCCCCGCCAAATGGCCCTCAGGTAGAAAAAAATTAGAACCATTATTGTTTAAACATCAAAAATTTTATTCTGGGGTTTCGTCGCTGCATCTGTTTGTGGTATTTAAAATAAGTTTGGTGGCTGAAGATGGTTGAGATGGTGAGTTAATTTGTTTTGTTGCAGCCTTAAACTTACGCTGTGGGATGCCACGAACCCAAGCAGACCATCTTACTGTCTGCAAGTCGAGTCTTCCGTGATGTGGCTGGTACGATGAACTCCAAACAGACGAAGCTGTCATTTGGCTGTCCGCTACTCTATCATTTCCAGCTGGGTAAGCTCGTACCATTGCAGCGCATTCCACAACTATAAAGAAAATAAAATGAATTTTGATTTCGTAAGAATTAAGGTGTAAAACAAAACTAGAGTAGACTACTTAATGTAACATTGCCTGAGTGATATAAAGAAATATTAAAGGTAAACGTTATAAATTTTTTTCGTTTTTCAAACTGAAAAAAAGGTAATTGCTATTTCCTAGCGAAGCAGTTTTTGGTTTGTTATAAATTTCCTGCAATAAATGAATAATTTAATATTCCTTTCTGCCCAGCTTCAATACTGTGCTGACAAATTTGATTATTTGACAAAAAAAAACAAAAAAAAACGACTGAACTGTAATAGATCAGTTGCGTTGGTCATAAAGGGACAATTATTACGCATGATTGCGGACTGCACCATATCACGAGAGCGGATTTGAGCTTGAGGTTCTAATCAAGTTCCTCCAAAAATAATATCACAACATTCGAAAGAAAAGTTTGGGGGTGAACCGAATCTAAATAGAGCTTGAACTATGCTACCATGTGTGATCAATTTTTTCTACTACTTTTACTAGGCTATTTCAATAGTAAAAGTAAGGCGAAACGATACGGGACGTGTTTTCTGGTGAAGGTTCGGACGAGCAGAAGTAAGAAACCTGAAAACAAAGTTTACATGAGGCATAAGACGAACGACTTTGGCTAATAGTAAACGATAATCGCGAAAATTGCTGCGATTTTCATGTGAAGACCTTTTTACATTATTTTTGGTCCGTTATCTGTACTTGACCAAAAGTATTAGGTCTAGTGAATATCGCAAAAAACGCAACAATTGTTTTTGTCTGTATCTCAGTTGCAGCAAATAAAGTGATTCAAATCGGAAGAAAATGAATAGCTGAGACCTACGTTTCGTATAAGAAACTGATGCGCGCAACAATCTGGTAAGAAAACACAATCATTTTCACGGCTGTACAGCGATATTTTGTGTTTTATTATATTGTAGATCACGTTAGTGTTATGCCAGCGCCAGTGATTAAAGATGGCAAAAAATACCATGATCATGTATGACCGAAGCAGAATATTTCAAAGCTTTAAAAGCTTTAAAACATTTGCTTAGAAACTTCGAAACATGCTCTTAATCAACTCTCTCACAACAAACTTCCGGGTTTACAAAATTAATCAAATACAGACCATAAAACGTAAAAACTAACAGAAATCTGAAATCCCCTACAGCCTGTTTCGTCTTTCGACTCTTCAACATCCGGGTTGAGAAAGATTTTCTATTGAATTTAAAAAAACATTTTGGAACGATCTAAATATTCTATTTTTAGATTGCTGTAATTACTTCCTTCAAAATAACCTACTTTGTTCATCTCAATATAAAGGCTTGATTACTCTCATACCAAAACTTTTTACGTACAATTTGTGTACTGTTAAATATTGCCCTATAACGTTGCTGAATTGTGATTAAAAAACCATCTCGAAAGTAAGTAACCACAGATTGTATCTTCTGCTTCCGAAACTTATATCAGCAAAACAAAATGGCTTTATCAAAGTGTATAATATTGGTGATAATAGAAGGTTTGACGTTATTGATTATTTCAAGTGTGGAGATTAAGTGGGGGCTGTGTTATCAGTACATTTGTACAAAGCGTTTGATTCTTTGCAATAGACGTCGATTTTTGCAGTGTTGAAGCGTTATGGGTTTGATATATGGTGACACTAATTAATTGAGCTGAAATGTTATACGAGTTGTCGGAATCCATCTCCGCGTCATTGTGCCAGCGGGCAACACAGCTTTTTTCAAAGAAAGTTCGCAGCAGTGGCAATCTGCTTGTAACAATCGGCCCGAAATTTGAACCTCAAACCTCCTGCTCCTAAGACAAACTCGTTACCGCTTGACCAACTGGCCGGTTTTTGATTTCACATTTCAAAATTATCAAATTGGAAAGTTAGAATTACTAAGTGTAAAAGTCTTCAGTTTTAACCGCTTCAACGAGACTAGCGCCTTAAAATTTGACTTTTTTTTGTATGATCTTGATGTTGCTGCTCATCTAGGATGTCGAGCGATTTTTTTTTGTTTCAAAATCTCAACAATCGATGTCTTGTTCAAACCATTTTGCAATGTAGGGTTGTTGTATTTAACTTCACACTAAACAAAACCTACCTCCAAATGTAGCTGTTAAAATGCTACGTTAGCTTGAAGTCTTACGTTTTCTGAAGTCCTTTTCTTGAGCTGATTTTTTCAATTGAGCAATTTCCCCTAAAAAAAAAAAACGCTGAACAAAAATTTGATGAATCTTAAGTTCTCTAAAATTACTCTTTCTTCACCCAATATAGAGCATGCATTTTTGCAGCAAATTACATGGAATTTTGTTCCATTTTTGATTTTTGATTTCACACAGTCACCTATTGTTACAAAGGCCGTCTATTTTTGAAACCGTAAAAAAGTACATTTATGCACATCACCGTTTGGTGGCGCATTTATCCGCAGAACCTCAATCTTTCATTGCGAATGACGCAGAGTTAAAAAATTAAATTCAAACCCGTTAGAGCTAGAGTTTGTTTCTTTGCCGTGTGTAAAGTTTCTTTCTTTTCTTTGCAAATTCCACGAGTGCGAGTATATGCTTGTTTCGAAAAAAATGTCTTCATGTCCCTCTGAAGTTATGTTTGTTCTATTTTTTTTTGAAGACCTTGCAGATGGCCAAGTGGCAAGATTCGGATTTAAACCCAGAAAGAGTAGGCTCGATTCTCTGTGGTTCCAAATTCCGCAAGCCACTGTACAGTAAATAACTGCTGTGTTGAAAAAAATTGTCTTGTGTTTTGTTTTTGTTAAATTTACGTTCGTTTTGAACAAAAAAAATTTATCAATTTACACCGTATTGTGGTCAAGGCCGTACAGTAATCAGACGCAATTCACTAGCAAAAATTAGAAAAACTTATGTGTGGTGTAGTAGTAGTAGCCACCGGAAAGCTGCTGCAATGTTGGGGGAAAGTTTTGCAATCGGGCTCAAGCGTTTTTAGGTGAGGCTAAGCCCCGCCTGTGCTCCTTCTGGTAACGATTAATTGTGCTGTTAAGCTAGCTGTGTTGTCAACGTAAGGTTCAGATTTGATCAGTGGAAATCAAACCACAAACTTACCAATTCCTGCACCAAGTTTTTTGAGTTGACGCAATAAAATGCCACTAAAGCTAATTGATAACAGTAACAAAACGACAATGTTAAAACACACTCAAAGTTTACCATTCATTTCTCGCATATCCATTCTCAGTTGCTCTATCTCGCTTGGGTTGCATTCACATTCCCCCGGGATTCCCTGAGATCCTTGCGGCCCAACTGGGCCCCGTGGCCCAGTTTTGCCCGGATGTCCTTGGATCACTTCTGGTCTAGGTTGTACAACGCCATCTTGAGAGATGGGCTGAATGGGAAGGCAGAAGTTTGGAGCATCAGGGTTAGGGGCTCTTACCAAGCAAATGAAAATGAAAATTATTAAAACTATCTTCATTTTTGATAAGCTTTTAGATGTAATAGGCAGAATCCAAAAGTGTCTTAAAGGCACAATCAAAACTATGATTAACAGCCTAACGGCGGTGTCACACAACAGCATAAAGGACGAACGTACGAGTAGCATATGAACGCACAAATTTCTAGCGTATGAAATTTTGTTTTTGTGCTTACAAATAGCCTATCTTGGTTTTTGGGCATATGCAGGGCATGAGTAACGTAAGTGGTTGCAGAATTGTAAACAGATTAACAAGTACTAGGCCCGAGCCCCAAAACAATCGCTCGAACCCGGCCAATAAACCCGGAAAGTGATTTGGCGTCAAAACATCAGGCTGGAAAAGCCCGAAAATGAGGTTCGATCTAAAGAAAATCTACGCTTATTGCTCAAATACGGTTAAAATAAAACTATATTCATTGCTGATAAATTGTGACGCAATAATGCCAATTATGTAATGACAATTGCGTTGATGTTAAACGAAGTAGTCATTCTATGTAGCAAAGTTGTTATAATTACGCTTTTATTGTACCTCAGTAGTATAAGATGCGCCAAAACGTGTACGTTTGCAGGATGGGGGGCTTTGCGGGATTGCGGGATGCGGGATTGCAGGATTATCCAATTGCGGGATTACCCAAATGCGGGATTTTCGAAATGCGGGATTAAATCCTGCATTGTTTCAATGCGGGATTGTGGTACTCTTAACCCTAGCTAATTGTTTGAAACTTGGTCCTGCCTGAGTACCGAACCACCGCAGGTGGGTTGTTAAACCACCGCAGGTGCCTGGCTTCAAGTCTAAAGCCTGAAGAGTGTCTGAGTACCGAACCACCGCAGGTGGTTTGTCAAGCCACCGCAGGTGCCTGGCTGAAAAGTAACAGGTTAAAAGTAACCCAAGATCTAGTCTCAACTCTAAGTTTGTTGTAAGAACGGAAACTTAGTGTTGACCTGAGTACCAAACCACCGCAGGTGCCCGGCTTCAAGTCTAAAGCTTGAAGAGTGCTCGAGTACCGAACCACCGCAGGTGGTTTGTCAAGCCACCGCAGGTGCCTGGCTTCAAAGTAGCTGGTTAAAAGTGAATAACCTGAGAAGGTAGTTTCTAAAAAGATTATCTAAATGCTATGAAGTCTATTTTGTACGTTTAAGCTCTGTGTAACTTGAAACGTTTCCTGTAGTTGAATTTCCGCTGCCGTGTCGAAATCGTGACAGCTGTTATCTAAGGTTTAGCTGTGAATCACTACCTTTTTGTTAATTTTTTTCGAATATGGAGCGAGCATGGTGCAATACAACTTGTTTAATTCTGATGATGTCAGGGTTTGTTACTTTATTTCGAATATGGAGCGAGCATGGCGCAATATAACCTGTTTAATCCCAATAAGTTTAACCCTTTGGCATACGATAGCACAATATCATTGCATATAAAACGTGGTCATCAAACTATGTTTTCATTCAAAAACAAAAGCAACATGGCAGACGCTTGTGATTCCGTCCCAGTACGCGGGTTAGATGTCCCTCCACCTACTTTTTCTCAGTTCCCGTGTAAACAACCGATGAACCCGCACATGCGTAGCATTGGCGACCGGTATGAGACGTTTGTAGAGTATTGGCCCAGAGAAAGGGTAGCAGCCGATCCCAAGTTAATAGCAGATGCCGGATTTTACTATCTCGGTGACGGCGATCGGGTAAAATGTTGGTACTGTAACGGAGGTTTGAAGAACTGGGAACGTTTCGATGACCCGTGGATAGAACATGCAAAATGGTTCCCGTTCTGTAAATATCTGCTAAAAAATAGAGGGGTAGATTTTGTGAAAGATATTGTGAGGGGTTTTGTTACTTTGAATCGACCGCCTGTTCCCAATCCACCACCCAAAAGCAAGCTTCAAGGTTTGGAAAAATTAGTCAACTACCCTTCCCTTAGAAAACACCAACCACCGTTCCCTCCCCTCATCGACCCTAGAGGTGGTGTGGATGTAAAAGAAAAAGTCGAAAGAGAGATGTTGTTGGGAAGGAATGTAGAAATGGCGAAATTGCTAGGGTTTGAAGACCGAAAAATATCTCGGGTGTTAACCAAAAGATTTCAAGAACACAACGAAAACTTTGTTACCTTTTACGATTTTATGTTAAAATTAATGGAAGAACCCGATGTTATTTTTAAACCCAAACTAACAATGAAACGTGCAAAAAAAATTTTGGATGAAGTGAAGTGTTTGAAATGTGAAAAGGAAGAAAGATGCATGGTATATCTCCCATGTGCCCACATTGCTCATTGTTTTTCATGCTCCAGGAAGTCGCAACTGTGTACCATTTGTGGTGAAGTTGTTGAAGAAAAAATCCGTTCGTATCGAGTGTAAGACCAGGATTGCGCCATATGCACAAAACTGGCGTACTTTCCCGTTATGTGCAACCGTGGCGCAATAACACCAAAAATAGCTGTGGACTTATTTCCATTTTGTGGTGCAATTTCCTTTTTCTCGTCTATAAAAAGAGCTGCACTCGAAAAACTTGAAATCATGCAATCTTACACCAACAGAGCAGACGAACTTTATTTAGAGGCTCAAAACGTACAAATACCAGACTACATTCCCCCGTTTACGAGCTGCTACGAGACTCTTTACCAGCAAGAAGAATTAATCGAACGTGCTAGAGCAATGGAGGATTCAGCAAGACAAATCCGTCAGCAGTTTCAAACCATCGCAGACTCTGGGTTCCCGCTACCCACCTCGACTCTGCTAAGAAAGGCAGTGGTCTCGGTCAAAAAAGGAAAGTTTATGTTCTCCACAGAACAACTTTCGCGCGTGGTACAAATGATTATGGAAAACAAACCCTACTTGTTGTTTCGACCAAAAAGCGACACAAAGAACTACGTTATTCTCGTTTTCTGGTCTACTAATTTTGATGACACGCTTTGCAGTATTCAAGAAAACGCAGAGGTAATTAAACAGGAAGTTCTAGCTGACGACTACCAACTTCGCTTTAAAGTAGAAAACATTCCATCACCGCGAAGATTTACCCTTTACATGCTCAACAACTACATCACGTTAGCGGTTCGAAACGACGACGATTGTCATCTACCCCCAGTGGACCATAAACAATTGGAGTCTTTTTTGACTCTTTTGGAGGCAAACAACATCGCAACACCGAAGAAGCGTAAACTTTCTGACACCGCTCTTCCTACCGTCTCTGAATTACCTCTCACTCAAAGTTTAGAGACATATTTGTAATGAAAAGTGTACATTTTTCTGACTATGTGACTATTCGCTTGCTATTTGAATCGGACGCCTGTCGCGAAGCGCGGCGCAGTGATTGGATGCGTGCTGCCCGAAATCGCCAACGTTTTCGCCGGCGAATCGAAGCTTGTGCTAAAGTAATTGAATTTTGTCTCGAACCTGTACATAGAATGAAAATCAGACGTTTGTTTTCTTTGTGACTTTTTATTGCAATAAAACACATGTGAAAAAAAATTTGCGTGTTCGATTTACATGAAAGCACGAATAAACAGGTTAATGTTACGATCATTTTCAGTAAGATTCAATGAGAAACGAGAAACAATATCACGCATGCTATAACCACGACAACGATACAAAATAAAATACACACAATAATGACCACACGTTGTAGAAAACAGACTTTGTACAGTTTTGTTGTTGTAAATCCAACTGTTTGAGTTACGTTCCATAAAAGCAGTAAAACCGTTCATGCTAGGGTGCAGACCGTAACTGTCAAAATATTCACCCTTTCCATGCTTATCAAAATACACCGCGATCCAATGCTCTCCAGGTTTGGAGCTTGGGTGAGAATTAATGACGTAAGCAGACGGGTAATCAACGCGAAGTAGTTGGTTTTTGGCACAAGCCTTTTTAAAAATAGTTTTAGTAAAAGGATCTTTTTTCAATAAATGTTCGATCTGAATCGTGTTCATGCTGTATAGTCGAAAGCTACATGTCTTTGGTCGTCTACTTGCAAAAGATTATTGTGCTCAGCAAGAACAACAGCAGTCAAGGTACGCGGAGTTGCTGCAGCGAAATGAACTTCCAATCTAATATTCCCGCTTTTTATTAACTCGAAAGCAGGGTCACTCGAATTTAACTGGGGGGTTAAATCGAAAGCAAACAGCGTGTAACCACCACCAAAATCAGACCTAGACAAAGCTAGACCTGTGTCAGCAAAATATTGGGAAGTCTGCGAAAACAATCTCAAGTAACTGCGAATAAATTTGTTGTTGTTAAAATCCGGTTGAAGGGGTGACGAAGGGATTTGCACCCCATCACGATAAACACACACAAAATTAATATCGTAATTCTTAAAATTGAAGGGTGATTTTGCGATGTTTCCGTTGTAAGCGTCGTTGTCAACAAAACCGACCACGATTTGGGTGGGTAATTGCCCCAAAAACAGACTTTCTTTTGAAAAAGAGCGATTTCCTTGAGGGATAGTGAAAGTTTTTACTTCTACACGTCTCAGGGGATATTTTGCAGTCCCGTGTTGTAGAGCCTTGGCGTGTGCTAGTTGAATGGACGGGTTTGGTTTCACTTTTCGGCAGAATAAAGAGACCTCTTTCAACGAGACCTTGTTTTCAGCTTGGTCGGCGTTTCCATGCAAACAAAAACTATCCTTTGCTCTAATCAACCTGTATTTGATTTCGATTCCATTAAGAACGTATCTAGACTGGAAACTCATGTCTAGATGCAAACGTCCCATCATATCAAATTCATGACTTTGTGCTGCAATCGCTTTTCGTTTCGTATAACCGGCGTTACCTGCGCCACGCGTATCAAATGAACCAGAAGAGTTTTGATACCACAAAACCGACGATAATTGCGAATCTTTAGCATCTTTTCCAAACGACAGCAACGTTTCTATGTAACTGCGATAGCCGTAATTGTTGCTCGACTGGGTCACCAATGTGTCGTTTAAGTATAGATCACACTGAGACCACAACGTATGTAAAAAATTGCATTCTGGGGTGATTTCGGTATCTGCTGCAAGAGCGGTGCCATCTGCTTTTGTCACCGACGCTCTTACGTACAGAAAAGTGTTGGCTAAATCAATGTAGTTTGAGCTTTCAGCAGCAATACAAAACTCCACCGGACCGCCTGAGGTTAAAACAGAAATGGGTCTGTACTCCGTAAAAAATCCATCTTCTAGACTAGTCTGAGTTGGCGGCACTGAGAATAGGTCCAATTGGCTGGTCACAGACTCCGAAGAACTGGGGTGTATCAAGGAAGCCATCCTAACTGAATATGTCGTTCGTTCGCTTGCGTCGTTTCTTTTGTACCCGCCCTGGAGCTTTGCGTTTACGACCTGCAGCTTGTCGCAAAAGGGAAGAACCGGCCATCTTTGCACGCTCGACAGCTGCTTCCTTTGCGTTTTTCCCTGCTAAAACGTCTGAGGCAAAACCAAGACCACCCTTTAAGGCTTGTTTACCTATCGCCTTTGCTCCTGACTTAATCAAGGGCATAATCGACTTTGCCAGACTAGAAAAAATTCCACCAAGACCGTATCCATTTTGAAAGGGTGCACCGCTAAAATACGGGCCACCGTGTCCAATTTGGTTCAGGTAATAAGACTGATAAGCCTTTGAATCACAACAGTACTTTACATGCATATTACTAGGTCTAAATGAATGCAGTGTAGAATTGATGCTGAATTTAAAGAGGTAGTTTCGCTCTTCTCAAATGTAAAGTCACGATTACTTTTCCCTTTTCAAAACGAATCAGTTCGCCTTGATCATCACGTAAAGAAATGTGGATATCGGAAAACTGTTTTCTCAAAACAGGTTTGTAATGTGGTTTGTCGAATCTACTACAGACCAGATCTCCAGGTCCACCTTGGACAGCAACGACGTCCAGTAGGGGTGTCAGGGTATCGCCAACGATTTGCGGTTGAATTAAATCGTTGTAAACGAATAAAGCATGAGTGTTGTTTAAATCTACAACTCTTGAAGCTACATACGCCCCCGGTCGTCTGTAATTCACAGTGTCGAAACCTAACATGCGTGCTAACGGCGGAGAAATTCTAACTCTCATATTTTTGAGCTGAGGCTCTTGGATTTCCAACGACGCTACTTGAGAATAAGGGTCGAAGCGTAAATGTGTCTTCAATTGCGGGCGTGTCGTCATTCCTGACGTAGGGTCCGCCATTTTCTTATCTACCACATATGTGAAAGATCTTTCTAAATCACGATTGAGCTGATCGATCACATTGCGAGGGTCTTGGTAGTATCCTTGCGATAAGAAACCCATTGCCTCCACATTACCCTGCCGGCATTGCACCCAAAGATCCAAAGCTGACGGCATTGTGTACCAAGATCGTGGGTACTGTATCTCAGCTAAATCGCATTCCCAAGAACCTTCCAGACTCACAGACTTTGGTAATTGTACTTTAAAGTCTGAAGTTTTATTGTCAGGAAAAACTTGAATCGAAGAATTACTGGGTAGCACTAGAAACATGTTTTTTTGTGAGTATGGGGGTCGGTAGCAAATACCCCACACTACTCGACAGAAGGCTAACCCAGAGCTCTTTATTATCCGAACCTCGTGTCAGGTTTAATAGACTTATAACGATTACAATGTAGACAGCGACCACTTGAAACAAAAAAGCGATGATGTCAGCCGTGTTTGAGGAAAGATTAAGCATAACGTACAAGATCTCGTTCGCGTATCCAACTGTTAAACGAGTCTGGGTACCCCAACCACTTCACAAAATACTCTTGATGCTTCTTACGTTTCCGTTTTTTAAGAATGGACTCGATTTTGTAAATGTTATCGTTTTTAACTACTTTTTGAACTTCTTGCTCGTAAAAAGTCCCTTCCAAAACAGTACCCTTTAAATCTTTGACCTTATAATAGGGAGGATCGTCTGTGAATGCCTCGACAATCTCAAACTCCTCCTCGGTCCACCCTTGATAATAACTTTTTTCAAATCGTCTGCGCATCATGGAGATCCTTACTCGATCTCCTACTTTTAATTTCGGTGTTTTAGGGTGCAGACTTCCATATAAGGTCAGCCAAACCAACTCCTGATTAGAAGGGTTAACCTCCGCTGGTGAACGTTGAATCGAACGATGAAAGGTATGATTGTAAGCATGCACTAATTTTTGAATCACATGGGTATATTTTCGTTTGTTTTCACGCGTAAAATAACGCCAAAGTTTTTCTTTAATAGTACGAATAAAACGTTCCGCTATGCTAGCCTTAATTTCGTGGTTGTGTGTGGTAAAAAAATGAATATTGTGTTGTTTGAGCCAGCTTTGAAACGCTTTATTTGTAAATTCGTTACCCAAATCGGTTTGTAAAGTGGAAAAATGTCCACTTCGTTTCAATATTTTAGAAAACGCAACTATCACACTTTTGGAAGTTTTATTCTTTAAACATTCTACATAAGCATATTTCGAAAACACATCAATCACGACAAGAATAAATTTAAATCCGTCATTGTATTTCTGTAAACGACTAAAGTCAATCAAGTCTGCTTGAAATTGTTGTTTCGGACCAGCCACAATGATTTTTCGTCTTGGAAACCGCCTTCGAACCGGTTTGTGAAGAGTGTAAGCGTCTTGGGTTAAAAGCCACTTCTTCGCCTTAGGGTTTTGCACGGTTCTTTGAAACGCCGCCGCGCCACTAAACGATCCAGGTTTATTTTCATTATAATAATCTAAAAACTCTCCCATGGTAAAACGCTATCGAACGATTGCCACCCTGGAATATTCGGTTCTTTTTTTACTACAGCTGAGCGTAGCAGTTCTGTTATGTTGCTGGAAGGGATCGGGCGGCCGTCAAGAACCAAGTTTCCGGCGTCGTTCCATCTAATATTTTTCTGTTCCTCATTACCTTTCAGAATCCGTTTCACCTTTTTGTTTTTAGCTTTTTTGAAATGTTTCAAAATTTCTTTCTTTGGTAGCTTTTCTTTTTTCTGCACACGTCTAGTGCGCCGCTTTTGTTGGTATACTTTGGATTTACCAAAAATATTGTTATATAATAACATTTTTTCGCTTGGTGGTTTTTGAGAATGCAAAATGTTTTGCATTTGCTGCTCAAAGTCCGCTAATATTCGATCTTCTGTCGCTTGCGGTTTACCATCTGCAGTCTTTTTTTCGTACCGCGCCGCTTTTTCCAAAATCGAGTTATAAAGATTAATTTTTTCATGTTCGGGTTGCTGGGAGTGTAAAACTGTTTGCATTTGTCTATCCAAGTCACCAAGAACACGAGACTCAATTCGTCCAGCTCCCTCCTTTAATTTTTCGTACACAGCTGGCTCCAGTGCCACTAATTTCCTCATTTTGCTAGACCGAACAAGCTACCCAAAACAGGTATCGCTGCGGCCAATAACGCCGAGAGAAAACCGCCACTTTGAATCACTTTTCTCTTTTTTTTGAGGGACAGTTTCCGGTCAATAAGTTTACGTAATGAACTTTTGTGACGACTGAGCCGCTTTTTATGCTGTTTTGAAATCGGTGCAGTACCTTTCAGAACGTTGAAACTTATGTCGCAAACGCATTTTACAAAATCGTCTTTTGATTTTCTCAAAACAGCTTTTTGGAAAGAAGGTTTTGCGCCATGCAAAAGCTTGAGAGTAGAAGCATTTCTTTTTAACCGATCCATGTGTGAAGGTTACTGATAGATGTAATTCACTTCGTTTGGAAAAATTCCTGTCCGAATCCGCTGGGAGTCGTACGTATCCGGTCTGAAGTCTAGCAATAAATAACCCCTTGCTTCCGATGTTGCGTTTTTATATGCCTGAAACGCATTTTTTGCGTTTTCTTGGAAAGCTTGGCGCATGAAAGTTTGGATTTGAGTGGCGTCACGACAGTTTTTAAATAAAACCACAAAATGTGAATTCAATGATATTTCACGAATGCTTTTATTAAAAAGATTTTGTGTGGTAAATATAACTGAGAAATTATAATGATGGGAATAGACAGTAAAAATTTTGCTTATTACGTCTTTGGGGTAATGGATCAAGTCATCAAGAACTACTAAAGATTGACTTGCATCTTTCAATATTTCCAGACTGGGTAAACCCTGAATAAATTCTATAGAGTCGACGAACTGGTCAAATTTTTTCTGATATGTGTCATAGAAATAAAAAATTTTTTCGATTTTTTCTGTAAAAATTTCATTGCGATGTTCAATAAGGCAAAAAATCCAATGAGATTTCCCAATTCCTGAAGGCCCTGAAATCAAGAAAGAAGCGGGGTTGTCTACCTTCAACGCCATATTTACAACTGAAGAAATCACCCCCTTGCACGCATTTAAAAAAAAATTTTCGCGACGATTGGCGTGGCGCGTGGTTCTTTGCGTTGGTTTTGCAACGTGGTTGTGTGATAAAGATTGCTTAGGTAAAGAAAGAGAGTAAACACAAATTGAAAATAGTAGCAGAGAAGTAACTTTTAAAACCTATTTTTTGAGAGTGTTAGCAAAGAACTTTACTGTTTGAAAACGGTAGCCAAGAATTCACTGAGAACTGTTAAGGTTTAAAACCTAGTTTTTGTGATAGCTTGTAGTAACGTGTTAAAACTTAAGAGTTAAAAAAGGGTTTAAACTCTATTTCAAAACGGTAGCCAAGAATTCACTAAGAAAAAGTTTAAACTCCATTTCAAAATGGCAGCCAAGAATTCACTAAGAAAAGGTTTAAACTCTATTTCAAAATGGCAGCCAAGAATTCACTAAGAAAAGGTTTAAACTCTATTTCAAAACGGTAGTCGAGAATTCACTAAGAAAAGGTTTAAACTCTATTTTAAAATGGTAGCCAAGAATTCACTTAGAAAAGGTTTAAACTCTATTTCAAAATGGCAGCCAAGAATTCACTAAGAAAAGGTTTAAACTCTATTTCAAAATGGCAGCCAAGAATTCGCTTAGAACTGTTAAGGTTTAAAACCTAGTTTTTGTGATAGCATGTAGTAACGTGTTAAAACTTAACTAAGAGCTAAGAAATTTTTTAACCCTATTTAAAAAAAAATATTAGTTTGTAGTAAATTTGTTTGAAAATGGTGGTTTGTAGTAAAGAGTGTTTATTCGCAAAATATTGGTCATTTCACTGTGGAACAACTTTTAGTGGATAATAGTGTGATCGTTGCAACCTTAATAATTTGCAGGTAAGTGAATCTGTTATGTTTTTCATGATTGGTATTCTTTCCAAAGCAAAAGACACGTAAGCAATTGCTAGCGCGCGATTTTTCATGCTTGACTGGCTGCACGCTTTAGAGACAAAGAGATTCTAGCCGCACAATCAACGCGTCACAACTCGCAGTGACGTCATACGCTTAGACAAAGTTCTTTGTGATCGAGTATGCGACATTTTGCGGTGACGTCATCGTGACTACTTAAATTCTCTATGGTTAAGCTCGATTCCTAGCTAAATCTGAAATAACTTTCACAACTGAATTTTTTGAATTGAATTTATTATTATTATTATTATTTTATAAAACACACAAAAAAACATTAATTAAATTTCAATAATAAATCCGAAAAAAGTAAATTACTCTTTCCCGACAAACCGGGCAGTTTCGATTCCCTCCCTCTTCATAAAGTTGGGCGCAATTTAAACACAGGCAACAATGCCCACAAAATAAGGAGACCATAACGGCCTCCTGCTCCATGCATATTACGCATGGAATGCAAGGGGTTTCCAATCCATCCTCCAATGGGGGTTGCACCCCCACATTCGCGTCAAACCATTGAATTATTTCTTCTTCTACTTCTTCTAGATCGTTGAATGGGAGAATGATGTTGCTGTAGAAATAATGATAGTTCTTAGAAGAAATGGAGGTACGTTCCTTATTTATTTTACTAATTTATACAATTGCTCGAAATTTACATTTTTTTATGGTTCAACTAACCTTACTTTTCTTTAAAATAGTAAGTGTATTTTTTATTTATTGTTCAACTAACTTTACTTTTCTTTAAAATAGTAAGTGTATTTTTTATTTATTGTTCAACTAACCTTACTTTTCTTTGAAATAGTAAGTATATTTTTTATTATTCAACTAACATTACTCTACGAAAAAGAAGCTGTGTTCCCTCTAACTTCATGATTAATCGGTGTTCGAATTTTCTTTACACCAAAGCTCTAAAATAGTATTTATGTACTCTAAATTTTGCACCAATCTAGTATGTCATATTTTTACAAATTTTCTAAAGCTGTGTTTACTGTATCGAAATCATTTACCATTGCTCCAACACAGTTCGTCTTAGTGGAAATACTGAGATAAATTGCTAGACTTGATAAATAGTTAAACAAACTCACTTTTCTTGTTCCATGTTGGTGAGTTTCGTTTCTTCAATTTGTTCAAATAAATGTGTGAAAATATAAGTTTGAGCCTTTTTAATACTTCTCATCCCCCACTTTTTTTTCTTTCAACTCTAGGTTGATTTTGTTAGTTTGTTTAACTTGCAAAAAAGTACTGCAAAGCGTGCGAAGTTTCCCCAGGAACCGCGTGTTCGAACGACCTTGATGTAATACGAGTTTACCATAAAGTAATTGATCGCGATTTCCCCCCATACGATTTGGTGCAGTATTGATTATTTTTTACTTTTTTTTTTATACGAATCGAGAGCGGGACTTGTGTGTTTGATAATCAGAGTTAGAGTGAAACAACAGAAAACGGCGCGAAATAGTCTGCGATTGATCATAACTTCCTCCATATGGTTTGGTATAGTGTTGATTATTTTTTAGTTTATTTTTTATACGAATTGAAAGCGGGACTTGTGTGTTTGATATTCAGAGCGTGAACGGAAACAACAGAAAACGGCGCGAGATAGTCTGCGATTGATCATAACTTCCCCCATATGGTTTGGTATAGTGTTGATTATTTTTTTAGTTTATTTTTTTTATACGAATTGAGAGCGGGACTTGTGTGTTTGATATTCAGAGCGTGAATGGAAAAAAACAGCAAATGGTACAAAATAGTCTGCAATGAAACTGTTGAGTTTTTTCTTAGTTCCTAGTTTTTTACCGTATAGCATTGAGTGTATTTACCTACTTGTTACTGTGCAAACAAGTTAGTTGCCTACTTTGTTACACAAACTCTTAGATCTGAAAACTTGTTTTGCAATAAAACAAAGGTAAAATCTGATTTCATTTTTTATTCCAAATCGATATAAGACATGCACATTTCCAACAATTTCACATTTGCAAAAAACACATTTTCACCAATGAAATAACAGTTACAATGCACTGGTTACAAATCAAGGGGAACTGTTTCGATTCCACAATCGAGTACGCGCCGTTTGCAGTAAAAAGAAGAAAGACCCCGTTTATTTTGCTTGCAGGAATATACACTGTGGTTCTTGGTTCGAAACCCCCTGTTTATTATTGACAGTGTGTCATCTGAAGTTAATATTTGGAAGTAATCGTCGAATGTAAGTTTGTTTTGTTTTGTGTTTACTCCCTTGCATGCCAATTTATCCCCTTCTGGCCCACTACAAATGTAACACTTTGGGGACAAAAGGGCCATTGAGGTGGAACAAAATTCTAACTTAAATTTTCCGGGCATTCGCTTCATAAATGTTTGTCTGGCAACACAGCAAGGTTCTGGGTTCCATTCTCGCCCGGCTACTTTGGTTTCAACGTAATTTTGTTTGTGATTTTCACAAACGGCCACAATTAAATAATTTGGTTTTTGGGTAAAATATTCCCGCCTTTTTTCAGCTTTCACACATTCATCAAGATCAGGTTCAGTTAGAGCACAGTAAAAACTATCGGTATCTGTTTCCAATAGAGATAATTTCTCTTTTTGGCAGAATTTGAAAAGAAAATCGTACAAAAATTGTAGCATGGTCAATTTTGCATTCAAATACACAAACAGGCCGATTTGAATTGGCAAGTCGTTAATGACTTTCTTCTTCAAAGATTTAACCTCGTAAACGCCGGGTGAAACAACTTCCAAATTAACAAATCTTGGATTATTGATCTCCTCATTCACTGTGCTGTCATCACAGTAAGTAACTACCCTGTGTTTGTCTTTATTAATTAGGGTAGCCGAATAGAGGGAGTTGCCCACAAGTTTCGCCGTTAAAGCAGCTATTTGCGAATGTGGGTTCAAATCCCCGAGTCGTCTGGCGTCACATATCCGATTGCCTAAATCCTCAAAACATTTTTGGGGGTGAAATTCAATAAATTCATAAATTTTGGTAATTTTTAGTCCCTTTTCCAAATAAAATTTTCCCATTTCTGAGGTGATTAACACCTCCTTACCAAAATGACTGCAAATTAAAGCTCTTTTTGGTTTTTTAAGAAAACTGTGTTTTTCAGCTACATCCCTCATATAATCCCCAATATCCTCGCGTGAGACCACTGTGTTTTTTGATAATGAGGGGGTGGTCTGCAAAATGTGATTTTAACTCAGTTGGCGTATGAATATCGACAATTAGGAGCCCGAAAAGAGTATCATTTTGAATCCCTTTTAGAATTTGGTCAAAACTTAGCTTTCTTCTAGGTTGGACTGTTTTTAGAGTTTTTACAAATTCAGCAACCTCTGGTCTCTTTTTCATCCTTTTCCATTCACACCCCCAAATTGATATTACCTCGTACCCGTCTTCTTCAATTTTTTGTGTGATTTTCATGGTTTGTTTCTTCAGCTCTTCCACTTTGTCACCACGCCAGTTGAACTCCTTGAGGGTGCCGTCTCGATTTCTATTGGCCCAGCAGCGATCACAGCCATGTACGGAACAACCGTGCATTTGGAATATTTGACTCCCTGACTTCCCATCAACGGGTAGACTCATGGGGGTCACGCGACATTCACCACCGTTGAACTGGTGTTGGATGTGGATGTTTCGGCGATGTTCTTCCCAGGAAAGCCATTGGTAGCAGGAGAGTCCATATCGGCAGGCAGGTAAGGGTCTAAAATCATCTTCCTCCCGGTACCGGCAAAAATAACCTGTGGGATTCTTTTGCATGATGGCATGGAGGTACAATGCATTGCAATCGTAGCCCTTTATAATAGCACATGTATACGGGTTCTCCACCTGATGAGGGCGAATTTTGGTTTGGCCAGCGATTGCTAACCGGCAAAAGACCGCGCTCAAACCGCCGGTTAACTGAGATCTTAACTTTTGGTAGAGGTCGCTATGCCTTTTTGGAAACAAGCAAAAAAAAGTCCCATTGTTAATTTCCCTCTGCATTTTGAGTTTTGCAGCACCGCTCACTGAAAAACTATCTTTAAAGAGATCAATACCATCCTGAAAATAGGGCTGTAAAAGATTTGAAATTGCTTGGACGAAAGGAGACACATCTAACAAATTATAATAAATAAGGAGATCTTTGAGGGTTGTCCAACCCTCTTTCTCCCAAGTTTCTACAACGAGAGCATATTCCTCGTTGCTAATGTTACTTTGGTGCAGCGAGCTATAAAAAACTTCATGGGGTGGGGGTCTGGGGAAGTTCAGTTTTTCAAAAGAATCCATGAATTCGTAAGGAAAAAAAAATTTCCTGTCTTCAGCCCCGTATGCAATGAGAAATTTTCTATAAGAGAACCCTGGGGCTAAAAAGTTTCTAATATCCAGAAACCTAAGTTTTGTGGTTTTCAAACAGAGGAAAGAATTTGCTTTTTTGAGCACAAACTTGATTTTACCCATCAAACAACGAACCAGAGCAGGTTTAATAAGAGCCAAATCATAATTAGACGAATTGAAACCCAAAACCGGTAGCTCTTGCAGATATAAGTGAAATTCAGAAGTCAATTTTTCCCTTCTGCAATTTGGGTGATTTTCAAGAGCTGCCAAAACATAATCAAATTTCTGTTTCAGTATCTCGTACGAAGCGTCAGCCACCCCTTCAAGGTAATCGATCAATTTTGCAACGAGTTCGTTTTCGTCACCGGAACTGACGTGGCAAACGCCCTCTGTAAACCCTGGAACGTTGGAGGCAACACCAAAACTCAACGGCACATGTCTGGCTTCATAGGAAAGTTGTTGGGCGTTTTGTGGTAAGTTTTGTTTGTTAAATAGACTTTCAAAATCAAAGCAGGCGTAATAGGGGAAGTGACGGTCATTTGGGGGAACATTAATACCAATCATTGCTAATTTATCAAAAATTGTTTCTTTTGCTTTAAATATACCCCCGGGATAAGTTTGCCGGGTGATGACTTTACATGTTTTACAATGGCGTAAGAAATCCTTTCTACCGTAATGCAACTTATCACATGACATGCAGCGGTACACAGCACAATATTTTTCAAAGTCAGTAATCAAACTAAGATGATTCTGGTATTTCTTCAAAGCCATTGTTTCCTGATAAAGACCTCGGCTCCTGTAAACGAGTCGAGCTGATTCTTCATCAAGTTGATATATGGAAACATTGACCTTGAACAAATCCTCGATTGGAATCAAATCCTCAATGGCGACACCATTAAAATTATGTACATCAAAATTCATAGCATGCTGCGCAAACAACTCTCTGGTCTTTGTTTTACAACGTCTAACGTTAACTCCTTTAAAAACCGCTAGGCAGCGGAAAAAACACTGATTTTCATCACCTGAAACATTGATGAGACCACGATTATATTTTACAAAATTCGGTAGTGGTAACGGCGCCCCTAGCGGGGCTTGTTTGAGGTGATTTACAAAAAACAGTAAATTCGTAATTTGATGCAACCGCCATTTTGTATCAGGTCTGGAAACAGAATCCAAAAAATCTTCATCTGCAATATGTGCTAAAAATTCATTTAACTCAGCTTCATTAGAAATCAGTACTGCAGCGTCAAGCATTAATGAATTATTTGAAGCATGATAATAACGAAATTCACCTGTTTCAATATTTTTTAACACAAACCCAAAACCATAGTTAATTTTAAAACGGTTTTCTTGTTTTTTCATGATAGTTTTTGCTATACGACCAATTAAATTACAAACATCATCACTATAGTAAAAATTAAAAAGATTTTGAACGGGTCCTCTGCGCGAAAATGTACGAATGGAGTCCCAGTTTGAACGGATAAATCTTTCTAAATCTGGATCTAGTTCCTGAATAATTTCGTTTTCTTCTACTTCCCGCCATTTCCTTTTGGTTTCAGCTTTCCGCGGTGGTTCAGGAAGCAATCCAGGTTTTGGTGTCAGCGGTGGCGGTGAGGGAAGATTCGAGAGCTTGGTGGGCCGCTTGATTTTCAAACTTTTACGACGTCGAGGGGCTGGTGATAATGGCGGACAGGTTAACACCGAGGTTGGAGCGCCGCTCGGAATTGGCAGGGGTTGAGCTGCTGGAGAAAGTTGCTCCGCAACATTCGTTTGAAGATTAGAAGACTCTGCTTCATTTGGTTGAGATTTCGGTGGTAACTCTGTTGGGTCCTGAACTCTTGGACACTGCACCGGTACAGCTTGTTCTTCATTTACAGTTCGAGCTTTTTTCATAACCGGTTCACAGACATGACTTTTTTTCTCCTGGGGGGTCTTGAATTGGATGTGACACCGATGGCAAACACAGCAGGTGCGTTTATGTCTCTCAAGATCTGGCTTTCTTTTAAATTTTTTTTCGCATTTTTCACACTTAAATCGCAATATCCATTCATGCACTTCTCGCTTGTGACGTAACAAATGACTTTTTTGATTAAACGGTTTTGCACAGTACTCGCATGAATACATTTTGGTAGAATGAAAATATAGTTTCATGACCGCCTTTTATAAGCAACGGTATTGCACCATGCTCGCTCCATATTCGAAATAAAGTAACAAACCCTGACATCATTGGGATTAAACAAGTTGTATTGCACCATGCTCGCTCCATATTCGAAAAAAATTAACAAAAAAGATAGCGATTCACAACTAAACCTTAGATAACCGCTGTCACGATTTTGACAAGGCAGCGGAAATTCAGTGCGACAGGAAACGTTTCAAGTTACACGAAGTTCGTACAAAATAGACTTCATAGCATTAACTAGAACATCTTAGAAACTACCGGGTTATTCACTTTTAACCAGCTACTTTGAAGCCAGGCACCTGCGGTGGCTTGACAAACCACCTGCGGTGGTTCGGTACTCGAGCGCTCCTCAAGCTTTAGACTTGAAGCCAGGCACCTGCGGTGGTTTGGTACTCAGGTCAACGCTAAGTTTCCGTTCTTACAACAAACTTAGAGTTAAGACTAGATCTTGGATTACTTTTAACCGGCTACTTTGAAACCAGGCACCTGCGGTAATTTGACAAACCACCTGCGGTGGTTCGGTACTCAGACACTCTTCAGGCTTTAGACTTGAAGCCAGGCACCTGCGGTGGTTTAACAACCCACCTGCGGTGGTTCGGTACTCAGGCAGGACCAAGTTTCAAACAATTAGCTAGGGTTAAGAGTACCACAATCCCGCATTGAAACAATGCAGGATTTAATCCCGCATTTCAAAAATCCCGCATTTGGGTAATCCCGCAATTGGATAATCCTGCAATCCCGCAAAGCCCCCCATCCCGCAAACGTACACGTTTTGGCGCATCTTATACTACTTACCTCAAGGCAAAAACACAAACTAATCACTCATATCAAGTCCGAATTAAGCCCGACATTTTGTCAATCTTAAGCCTGAACCCGACCGTAAAAGATCAGCCGGACTTACAACTGTGAGTGGACGTATTAGCTACGTCGATAACGTATGCAAAACATTTGCAAAGAGTACGAATAGCGTAAAAAAAACGTATAAAAATCGGGCAAAACTGTATGCTTGTAATTTCTTAAGTTGATATAAAGATGATGAAGCAAAAGAATTAGTAATCTTCAAATGCAGTTTCACTAATTGCTCTTGCTGTTTTGAAATCGACTTTCGTTTTTTACTCCTCGTCAGTAGAGTTAGGATTATAGGTATGAAAAAGAACTCCGAAAGGCAAAATAACGCAAATTAACCAGATCATAACGAAGAGCTAAAAATTTTTGCATAAAGGACAATATTAATTACAGTACGTATTACAAGAAAGGTACTAAAGGCTCCCCATTCCACTAGAGTGAGCCACTGCCCAATAAAAACGGTATTCTTACTCCTCGAAGAAAAACATCTCTCAGAAAATTATTTCTCAAAACACTCTTTTTCCAGAATTAGCATTGGTCAGACACCGCATTTACCAGAATGAACACTTGCCTGAAGTTACATCTGCCAGAATAAGCACTTATTCGAAATTACATTTCCCCGAAAAAATTATTTTTCAGAAAGTACACTCATCAAAAATTTACATTTGGCGAATTACAATTCCCCAAAAATTCAACTTATTTTCCAAAATTTGCACTTATTAGAATTTAAATTTGGTCGAAGTTACATTTTCCCGAAAACTTATTTTCCAGAATTTACGTTTGCCAAATTTACATTTGGCCGAAATTGCTTTTTTCCAAAAACTTATTTTCCAGAATTTACACTTGTCAGAAATTACATTCGGCAGGAGTTACACGTGCCGGACAATATATATTTTCTAGAAACTATATTTTTTTCCCAAAAATTCATTTTCTAAAAACTCGTATACATTTGAAAAATCATGCAGTAATTTTAATATTTATTTCTAAATAATCAGAGTACATTTGAACAAACTTTTGGTTGAAAGCAAATGACGTAGCAGTTAGCTTACTGGCTGAATCTAAGATATAACTTGATTTGATCTGTTTTCCTAATTGGTTGTAACTATTTCGAGCGTAATGAAATTCAGCAAAAAAATTTAATGCAAGCATATAAGTATTATCTTATCACTTTCACTGAGTTAAACGAAGAATATTTTAATCCAGGTTACACTTCTTTTTGTAAGAACCAGTTAACTGGGTTTGCGGCTGGCTGTTCTTGATTTTTTGCCAATTTTCAGCAAACTTTTTTTCTCAATAAACTTTGAAAGCGTCGATGTCAATTTATGCGACCAAATTTGTAAAACTGTTTAATTCCAAATGCTTTGCTAGCTTAAGCAAAAGCTTTTTTGCTCCTTTTGCGGTGTCGTAAAATTGAAACAGCAAAAAATCAGCAAGCTTTTTCAATCTGAATGACAGTCAAAAAATTGTGAGCTGTCTACGCAATGGGCATTGGCACTTTCAAAAACGTCGCAATTTTGCTTGCTAGTATTACAAAATCACTGAAATTTCATCGTTTTGAATCAATACCAGTCTAGTTTCTTAGTTGATATAAAACTTATTTCTTTGTTGATTTAAAATTTGTCTGAAACTTTAAAAAAATTTTTAAACATTTATTGGGCTCTAATAATCACATAACTAAGCATGCATTAACTTTTGGACCTCATACGACCTGTCAAAAGTGGTGTCGCCTAAGCCAATATCGTAGGATATGAACAGTCGTCTCGCCTGAAACCTGCAATCGTGTAATCATACAAAAATATATAATGAGTGGAGTTTGAATTTAACCGATTCAAAAAGTGCTCGACAGCGTAGCCAGAGCAAGTATCATAACGCAGTACGCGTCAAAAAATAAAATTTAAAACCCCATAGACTGTTTTTATCGTTATGGGGATCATCAAGGTATTGATGCCTGATGATCCCGATTACGGGTGAAACAAACTGTAGGGTTTTTAATTTTATTTTTTAATGCGTACTGGGTTATGTCATATAATACATACATGCAAAATCTACCTGACTGAGTAGGGTAGCTAGTTTTGATTAAGAGACAAGTGGGGGCATTGTTCAACGTCCCCATTAATACGCGACTGCAAATGAGAATTTCCTGTGATTATGAGTTAGAATTCTTACAGTCTTTAGTTCCATTGAAGTGAATTCAAATATCGAAACTTCTAAACTGAAGTTTGCCTAGTCTGCTTTATGAACTTATCTAGTCAGAAAAGAATTAAAACTTATCAATAATAATTACTTTTTTAAAATTTGTGCAAAAGTCTTTTCTTTTACAGGACTGAATTTATTTCAAATTGAAATCAAATAAAATCTTTTATTATACTCGCTGTAATACGCCAAAGCGTATAACGAGTTTGCAGGGCCAATCTCTGCGTCATTGCGCCTGCAAGCAATACAGCTTCTTTCAAAGAAATGTTTCAACGATGTCGAGACGTTGGCAACATTGTGTCCGATTTGACCGGCTCTAAATTGGAATCTCATTCCTTTCGCTCCAGAGACAAACGCGTTACAGCTCGACCAACTACTTCTTGAACTGTAATTATTTTGAAAATACTGTTACATGCCCGAAACTTTTACAAACGTGTTAAACCCCTTTTGGAATTGACTCCGCTGTCTTACAATCTGAAACTGAGTCATGGTTTTTTAAAATTTGATGTGTTGTAAATCTCAAAATCTGAAGCAACATGCAGGTTAATTCAAAGCATTAATATAGTCACCAAACCAGGGAATTCGTTCCCACTTGACTGTCTACAATGATTCAAGTCACAGCTATACTTTAATCAACAGTTTAAATTTTTTTCGACGCACCCAAAATCTATTGTTGTTAATGGGAAAGTTTTTAACACTTTCTTATTAAACGGCTTCAAAGTCCAAAAGTTTTTCGCAGATATACGGTCCGCATAAGATAAATGCTTTATGCAGTCGGGGACAAAAGTTTAAGACCACCACCTATAAAATAAGTATTTTTCAGCAATCATAACCTATAATTCCAACTGATGCCATAAATCGCGTATTTTCATTGTTTTTAGCTACAAAACCATTTTCAATACTCTTTTCAGGCAAATCATTTATTGTAATGCACGTAAATGATACGACATTTAATATTTTGTGTGTCCATTTTATTATCTATGACCATCTTAAGGCGTCTAGGCATGCTTTCGATGAGTTTGCAGCAATATTCAGAAGTTATCCCAAAGTTATCCCAAATGTCCAAACTTTTTTTATCACATTTTCCAGTTGCTTCAGACTGCTGGGTTGTTCTTCAGCCACCTTGTTTTTCAGTATTACCCACAGATTTTCAATCGGATTGAGGTCCTGACTGTTGCCGGGCCAATCAAGAGCTTGAATTTTTTTACTTTTTAAAAAGTTGCTAACGATCTTTGCTTTATGGCATGGGGCGCCATCTTGCATGAAAATAGTGCATTCATGCACATTCCTGTGAAGCTGTAACTTGTTCTTTAGCAATTCAAGCTTTTTTGCGCCGTTCATGGTTGTCCCAGGAATGAGAAAGAAGAGCCCTGCTGTTCCTTTAACTGACATGGCACCCCATATCATGATCTTTGGAGAATGTTTCATAGCTTGTTGCGTGTATTTTTCATCGAATCGCTTTCCAACAGGTCTCCAAACTGAATGCTTTCGAGATCCAAATTGCTGGATGCATGATTCATCAGAAAAAATCACCCTTGACCACTGTTCTCTTGACCAGTTGATATGTTTCTCTGCAAAATTTAATCTCTTCAATTTCATTGCTGGAGTTAGGCGGGGTTTTTTTAGCTGGTTTGAACGCCATGAGGCCAAAATCTTTCGTTAAACGCCGTTTCACAGTTTTGCTGGAAACATTTGTACCGTGTGCTAATAATGCTGAGCGCATTTTCTTAGATGAGCTTCGTGGAGAACGCACAGCAACACGCCTAATGAGGCGGTCATCCCTTGCAGTTGTTTTTCGAGGTCTTCCGGATCTCTTATTATCTGAATAGCTCCCTGAATTTTTGAATTTAGCTAGTGCATTATGCACGGCTGTTTTGCTGCACTTTTCTGCTTTGCTAATTTGTCGTTCTGAATAGCCTTCCTGGTTGAGAAGTACAATTCTGGCTCGTTGCACCTCCGTCAGTGATGATTTTCTACCCATTTTTAGGCTCTTTATAAATCTTAAAACTCTCAAAAAAATTTCCTCCTGCACTTGCTGTATCACAATTTTCGACAGCACGTAATCTAGAATTAAGGACTGTTCTACAACAATAAAGTTTATGACATGTTTCCTATGATTATGAATCATAACACAGCATTTCATGAAAATGTTGATTTTTAAAAAGTGGTCTTAAACTTTTGTCCCCGACTGTATACTGGAATTTTTTCATTGATCTTTTTTCCGCAAGGGTTGACGGAGAAGCCACTTGATCGAAACCAACATTTACTGGCCTTTCTCTTTTTTTTCCATTTTTATTTTTTCTTTATTTTTGAAAACAAAATTGGAAAATGAAGTTTCTGGAAAACAGTTTTTCCCAGTATGTTATGTACGGTATTATTTTGCTATATATCCCTGCTATTCTGATAACATTTTTGATCAACGGGTTAAGAGACATTTTACTAAACAGACTAAATAATAAAAAACAAAATGGTAAAGCTTTTACAAAGTGAGCTTGACCAATTATTACAGTATATGTACAAAAAAAAAAGGTAAGACTTTTGATTGTAATAACAGTAAAACTTTCTGCATCATGCTTTATAATGTTAATTTTGTTTTTTTTGTCAAATTACATTTTGATTTTATCTTCAAGTTTCAAAATTTTAAACCTAGAATATAATAAATTTGTTCTATGACGACGGGGACAGAAAAGGCAGGCTCTTAAAACTTTGTTTTGCAGAATTAAAAGTTTGTGATAGTGACTTTTAGCAGCTTTTCCGTTGAAGATGTGAGTAAAACATACAGTAATAAATTATTCAAAAAATTGATAAGAGAACATAGTGCGATAACTTAGAAAATGAAAAACTTTAGAAAAGTTTTTAGCGAAATAGTCAATGCAAGTTTTCCGTGATAACTCTTAGTTCTATTGAGCTCCTAAATACTTAATGCTATTTTTTAATTCAATAGGATGATGGTTAATACAGATTTTGAAATTCTTTGCGTTGGTAGTTGGCAACTTTTTTTTACCAACCAACATATAGTAGATTTTTTTTTAGTTGATGGTTAATTTGCTGAGTTTCATCCACATTTCAATCTTTTTTTATTTCATTTTTTTATGAGAAATGTGTAAACTTGTATCATTTACAAACAGCATAGTTTCCAAATTTGAAACATCTGGCATGTCGTAAACATATTAGGACTGTCTACACTGTGCGTACAACATTACAAAATTTTTACGCTCGTACGTCGAAGGTGTTCTACACAATTCAAACCGGAGCTTACGATCGTAGCGGCTTAACAGCGTATTATGTACGTTGCCATATATTGCGTAGAATTGGATAACGGAAATCACAGATTTATTACCATTCTTTGTTGCACTGGTTAAATTAGGGGTCAAATTATGCATCACCAGAAGCAGTATTGTCTTTTTGATAATTTAATCAAAAATTTTTTCTGCTTTTTTCACAAAAAAACGCAACGTATGGCCATCAAGAGTGTTGCGGTGGCTATTAGACAGAGAAGTTTTTTTTTTGATGTATGTAAGAAAAAAAAATTTGCACCGATTAGTGATCGAGCGTCAATAACTGAAACGGTAGATCTGGGTTCGACTTCCAGTTGGGCCAAACCAAAGACTATAAAAAATTGGTACTCACAGCTTTCTTGCTTGGCGTTCAGCGATAAAAAAGGACACTGTGAAGACTCCACAATGTGTTGTAAACTGGTGAACAAGTGGCAGCTTGACTCGAAGACCGAATGTCCCTTTGCTCTCTCCTGGCCAAGGCAACTTGGTTAATAAAACGTAATCACAATAATTAAAGGCCACTGCTGGGCACTAGAGGATGGTTTCAAACGTTCGGTTTTTCCTCTTTTGAATTCGTTTTAGCAGAGGGTGACTCGGTGAAAGGATCTTGTTGAGGCTTTTTTGCCAGGTTCATTTGTTTTCAGCTTTCAACCGTTTTTCCGTTCGATATTTAACTGTCACGTTTCGTTTTAGCCCAATTTTGAGTCTCTTTCGCCTCTGTCCTATATCAGCTTTTAAATAAATTCCATCCAGCCCTCCCTCAGAAACGCAGTAGACAGAGCATGGTGCGTAGCATGTAGGTATACGTTATTCTTTCAAAATGTCAAACGGTGTGACTGCATATGACCTCTTTCTTTGAATATAAACCTCGGCTTCTATTTATTTTTGTGGTAATTTTGAGAGGTTTCTATTCAAGGGCAGCTTTACCTATTTTTTACCGTTATACTATTAAAAGAGCTGAACAAACTTCTTCCAGACAAAAATATTTAAAGTTTGCAACTTCCTATAAATACCCTACTGTAGCGACTTAAAACACTGTAATTGGTATCCTGCAGTGTGAATTTCGTACTCATTAACAGATGCGCTTGCACATGGCGCTTTTAAGTGCGTTTTTTTAAATATACGAACTATACGATAAAGAAGACAGCTCTTCATGCAGCTTCTAAACAAGGGTGGATTTTATTTTTTTCATTTTCCCTTTTTGTGCGGCTTTTAATCGAGGGCGGCTACTAATCAAGGGCGGTTTATATTCAAAGAAATACGGTAATGTGTAAATATGTGATGCAATATCATATTAAACGACAATCTTTTCCGCATTTAATCCCTTCTGCAAAAACAACACGCATTTTATCATTATTATTTTGACTCCAACCCCCCAAGTGGTTTGTTTACTTCTTGCAATCAGCTTCGATTGCATTAAAACTTCTGATTTCATAACTAAAATTTTTGTTGTATGTTTATTCCAGTAATTATCTTTTTTTCCAACAAAAGCTTCTACTGAACGCTTTTTTTCTACCTTGTTGGTAGCTTTGTATCACGGTAACGCACAAGAATTTGATAGTGAAAGTTTTGGATTCAATCCTTACCCGCTAAACCTAAACATATTTGGAGAACCACTCATCCTATACCTTAATGCCAGCCAGCATGCTGACACTACACACCATAAGGTTTTCTATGTACATGGATAATCTCCTGTACAGCTCAGATACGCTTGACAAAGTACAGACTATTTCTTCTGAATCAATTTCTCTTTTTCTGAGTAGAGAATTTACTTTGGTAAAATGGACGGCAAACTAACCTACCAAACCTGTCCTTGCCTCTCAGAGCGAAGACAAGCTAGCCCCCCTCGTTAAAAGTACTGACTTCCAGGCAGATAATGAACCTCTTCCCAACTTGAAAGCAATTGAATGCCTGTGGGATGCTGAGCAGGATACTTAAAAGGTTTTCTTTCTCGATAGGGCATCTGATTACACAAGACGCTTATTTCTAAGTCAGATTTGTAGACAGTTTGACCCCTTGGCTTATTCCGTACCTCTTCTCGTCAAGGCTCGATTCATCCTACAGCAGCTTGCGATTGAAGGACTTTCTTGGGATGACCCTTTAAACTCTTCTCATACCAAAGCCTGGAATGAATGGTTAAACACATTAATAAAGTGGCAGGATTTCGCACTCCCACGATGGTATTTTGCACAAGCTGCTCCACTATGTGTAAATGCAAATACCACATAAGAACTGCATGCATTCTCCGATGCATCAAATGAGGCGTATGAATGCGTCATTTATCTTCGCTGAATATGCAATGGAACTGTGAGCAACTCATTTATCTTTCGAAAGAGTCACATAGTACTAAAAAATCAATAAAATTGGCTTATTGCCAGAAAAGAGCTGATTGCTGCAGTGATGAGTGTAAGACTTTTGCATGATGCATCCAATACTTTGCAGTTACCGATTGTATTTTGCAAGCATGGTCCGATTCAAAAGTCGTCTTGCAATGGTCCAAAACCAAGACTTCTGATTATTCACATTCATAGCTTGCAGGATTAATGTATTTCACAGTTTGTATCTGACTGATGACTGGAATTACTACTCTGCAAATGAGAACCCTGCAGATGTGGCAACGCGTCCAGTAACTGTAGTCACTTCCAAGGATCGACTAAAGTTATGACTTGAAGAACCTGAATACCAGAAGAACATTCAAGGGACAGAACCCTTTGCAGCACAAGTTAAACAGGTCACTGCAACTACTACAATTACAGAAGGTACGCTCCAACACCTTATAGAAGCTGCACCTGACTGGTACTCTCTCAAAAAGAGAGTCGGATACCATATGGCATTTGCTAAATACTTTTTTAAAAATCATGCAAAAAATGCTGGTGAAAAATTTGCAAAACCTCGTTTAGATGCTGCTTACTTGGATAAGGCTAAAAAAAGTGTTTCAAAGCTGGCTCAAAGATCACAACGTTCATTTTTTTTACACACACAACTACGAAATTAAAGCTAGCATAGCAGAACGTTTTATTCGAATTATTAAAGAAAAATTTTGGCGTTATTTCACATATGAAAATAAACAAAAATATACCCATGTGATTCAGAAATTAGTACATGCCTACAACCACACCTATCCCCGTTCGATTCAATGCTCACCTGCAGAGGTTAACCCTTCTAATCAGGGGTTAGTGTGGCTGACATTATGCGGTGATTTGCGACCTAAAAAACGTAAATTTAGTGTTGGGACTAGAGTAAGAATTTCAATGACACGCAGACAATTTGAGAAGAGTTATTATCAAGGATGGACTGAGGAAGAGTTTGAGATTGCCGAGGCGTTCACCAACGACCCACCCTATTATACGATCAAAGATTAGAGGAGTACTATTTTAGAAGGTACTTTTTATAAACCCGAATTTCAGAAAGTAGTTAAAAATGACATTTACAAAATCGAGTCCATTCTTAAAAAACGAAAACGCGATAAGCATGCAGAGTATTTTGTGAAATGGTTGTGGTATCCGGACTCCTTTAACAGCTGGATTCGCGAACGAGACCTTGTACGCTATGCCTAATCTTTCGTCAAATACAACTGATCTATTGCTTGTTATTGCTCAGGTCCTGGCTGTATGCATCGTGATTTCTATAAGTCTGTACAACTTAACTCAAGGTGTGGAAGATAAGGAGCTCTGGGTGAGCCTGCTCTCAAGTAGTGTGGGTTACCTTTTACCCGCTCCCATACTGACAAAGATATATGTTTCTACAGTACTTCTACCGAGTAACGTCTCTCTTGGTGTTTTTTCCCAAAATCGAATTTCAGACTTTAAAGTACACTTACCAAAGTATGTAAATCTGGAAGGGTCTTGGGAATGTGGCTTAGCCGAGATACAGTCCCAAGATCTTGGCACACAGTGTCAGATTCGTCAAAGTATTATGTACCAGAGTTGTAAACGGGTCTACTAGTGTAGGCCCGAATCCGGCCCGAACCCAAAAATATAAGCCCGAACCCGGTTCAAACCTGAAATCTAATTTGAAGTCCAAATCATGCCCGAAAAAACCGTGAGTTAAGTTAGGTCTGAAAAACTTATTAATGTAGCCAAGTTATTTTGATTATATTTTTGCGCTCCTAAAACAAAAAGCACGTCTCAGGCCCGAATTAAGCCCGAAAGTTTTGTCAGCTTTAAGCCCGAACCCGGCCCGAAACCTACCCAAAAAGCCCGGCCCGACTTACAACTCTGTTATGTACATTACTGCCAAGGCGACGTAAAGACTACAGCTCATATACCAGTCGGCTTCTACCAAGATCCTCTCTATGGGATTGATCTAATCAACCGCCGGCAAGAAACAGCCTTCACAACAACTGCAGAAGAGGTGATCAGTGATCCTACGTCGGGGATGACGTTAGTACCAAGACTGCCAAGATTGTTAATGAATTTACGTGTTAGCTCCAACTCCCAAATAGCAACGTCAATAATCAAAGACTGTTAAGTCTCAAATGTCCAAATCGAATTCTCTGACGACTTAGCACGCATGTTAGGTTTTGACATGACTCATTGCAACAAACCAGGCATGTATGAGGGCTCACGGATTGTAAATTTAAACACTATTTTTATCTATACTGATATAAAAAGAGTCACAAATTGTCGGCAATGCTTTGACGTCGCTTCAACACGTTGTTGCTGTTCAGGGTAGACCGAGAGAGTTGGCTTGTAGTCAATTTGATAAACCGCATTAATAACGCGTTTTGAGAAAACACTTTTCTGATTTACACGTTTTTTAACGCAATAATCAAGGCGAACTCATCCGTTTTGAAAAGGGTAAGATGATTGTGACTCTACATTTGAGAAGAGCAAAACTCCCACTTTAAATTTGACGTCAAATCGCTGTCACATTCATTTAAGCAATATGCATGCAAGGTACTGTTATTGCGATTCCAAGGCTTACCAGTCTTATTATCTCAATCAAGTTAGACATGGCGTCTCGTATTTTAGTGGTGCACCATTTCAAAGTGGGTATGGCTTGGTAAGTGTTTTAACTAGTTTAGCAAAGTCGGTCATGCCGTTGATCAAGTCAGGGGCCAAGGCAATCGGCAAGCAAGCGTTAAAGGGAAGTCTTGGCTTTGCCTAGGACCTTTTTGAAGGTAAAAAAACGCTCGTCAAGCAGCAGTCGATTGAGCCAAAGTTGCTGAGTCAAGCTCCAAGCCTGGAGAGCATTGGATCGCTGAGTATTTCAATAAACACGGAAAGGGTGAATATTTTGACAGCTACTGCCTGCACCCTAGTGTGAACGATTTTACTGCTTTTATGGAACGTAACTCAAAATATTGGGTCTACAATAGCAAAATTGTACAAAGTCTGTTTTCTAGAACGTGCGATCATTACTGTGTGTATTTTATTTTATATCGTTGTCGTGGTTGTAGCATGCGTGATATTGTTTCTCACTTCTCATCAGACGTTACTGAAAATGATTGCAAAATCGACTTGTTTATTTATGCTTTCTCGCTAATGTAAATCAAACATGCAAACGTTTTTTCGCATGTGTCTTATTGCAATACACTTACAAAGAATACAAACGCTTGATTTTTAGTCTATGCACAGGTTCAAGACAATCTTCAATTAATTTAGCACAAGCTTCGATTCGTTGACGAAAACGATGGTGTTTTTGGGCGGCTCGCATCCAATTACTTCGTCGTGCCTTGCGGCGTCAGATTCGAACAGCAGGCGTATAGTTGCACAGTCAGAAAAACGTATTCTTTTCATTACAAACAATTCTCCAAACTTTGAGCGATAGTTTGAGAAAATTTATTGTCCATAGGAAAAGTAGCGTCAGAAAGTTTACGCTTCTTTGGTGTGATGATGTTGTCCGCCTCCAAAAGAGTCAGGAAAGACTCTAATTGTTTGTGGTCCTGAGATGGAAGATGACACTCTTCGTCGTTTTGAATTGCTAACGTGATGTAGTTGTTCAGCACGTAAAGAGTAAATCTTCGTGGTGATGGAATGTTTTCCACTTTAAACCGAAGTTGGTAGCCGTCGGCTAGAACTTCCTTTTTAATCACCTCTGCATTCTCCTGAGTAGTGCAGCACGCATCGTCAAAATTAGTTGAGAAAAAACGAGAATGAAGTAGTCTTTTGTGTCACTTTTTGGTCGGAAGAGCAAGTAGGGTTTGTTTTCCATAATCATTTGCACCACACGCGAAAGCTGTTCTGTAGAGAACATCAGCTTGTTTTTTGATCGATACCACCGCTTTTCTCAGTAGAGTTGAGGTTGGTAGCGAAAATCCAGAGTATGCAAAGACTCGGAATCGATGTCTGATTTGTGTTGCTGAATCCTCCATTGTTTTAGCATGCTTGATTAGTTTTTCTTGCTGGTACAGAGTTTTGTAGCAGCTAGTGAATAAGTGGTTGTAGTCTGGCAGTTTCACGTTTTCAGCCTCCAGATATAGCTCATCTGCTCTGTTGGTATAGGACTGCATGGTTTCAAGTCTTTTGAATGCAACTCTTTTTGTAGGCAACGAGGAGAAAAAGGCAATTGCACCACAATGGAAAAAAGCCCTCAGCTGTTCTTGGTGCAATTGCGCCATAGTTACACATGATTAGGGAGTGCGCCACCTTGGTGAATATGGCACAATTGCTCAATCTTACACTCGATGCGAACGGATTTTTTCTTCAATAAAGTCACCACAAATTGTACAGAGCTGCGATTTTCTGGAGCAAAAAAAACACTCAGCAATGTGAGCACATGAGATATATACCATGTACGTTTCCTCCTTCTTGCATTTTAGGCGCTTTACTTTATCCAAAATTTTTTTGCGCGTTTCATTGTCAGTTTGGATTTAAAAATCATATCAGGTTCCTCCATCAGTTTAAGGATAAAATCACAGAAGTTGGTAAAGTTTTCGTTGCATTCTTCATACCTTTTCGTCAAAACATGAGCTATTTTTTGGTCTTCAAATCCCAACATTTTTGCCATTTCTACATTTCTCCCCAGCAACATTTCTCTTTCGACTTTCTCTTTCACATCCACACCACCTCTACTGTCGATTAGAGGCGGGAACGGTGGCTGGCGTTTTGCAGGGGGTTTGTTTTTGATCAATTTTTGCAAACCTTGAAGCTTGTTTTTTGGCGGTGGGTTGGGAACAGGCGGTCGATTCAAACCAATAAATCCTTTCCTGATATCTTTTACAAAGTCTACACCTGTATTCTTCAGCAGATATTCACAGAAAGGAAACCATTTTGCATGTTCTATCCACGGTTTGTCGAAACCCTTCCAGTTGTTTAATCCTCCGTTACATTACCAGCATTTTACTCGATCACCATCACCGAGATAGTAAAACCCAGCATCTGCCAGTGACGCTGGGTCAGCATCAATTCTTTCTCTGAGCCAATTTTCAGACTCTGCAAACGTTTGATGACGGTCGACAATCCTACGCATGTGCGAATTGATTGGTTTCTTGTATTGAAACAGGGAAGAGGTTGGTGGCGAGACATCTCCTCCCAGTAGTGGGACGGAATCACACACATCTACCATGTTGCTTTTGTTTTAACCCGTATCTTACCGCTATATGTTATGATTGTCAAATTGCGAGAAAACTTCACGAAAATGCGTGAATTTAGTAGGAAAAGAGACCAAAAAAAAATTAAGCTAAAAATATTTATCGTTTACGAGATATTACTATGTTCCCAAATGGGAACATTGGCGGTTTTCGGCACAAACTTTTGAAATCAATTTAAAGTACTGTTCATTTCGATACAAAACGATCAGAACAATCAACTTCATGGTACATTTCCCATCACATGGCAGTGTTCGATCTGTGCAAACACTTGCTGCATTTTGTTAAAAATAAGGTTCAACTGAAATTATTTTGGGGGGGGCAAAGTAAATTATGGGCGGAAACTTGCCCCACCTGCTCCCCCTGGCTACGCCCCCAATTTGGTGGGGTTCGTGGTGGGTGGTATCCAGTGCTCCTTCTAAGCTGTGGGCATGTGTGCGTGCACACAGCTTTCGGAGACAGTGCACACACATAAATTTACTGCGCACGAACATATTGTTGAACAGACACATTGTCGCACAAGAGTGTCGGCAAGAAATTTTTCAGGGGGGGGGCCAATAAAAACAAGTTCAGTATTAACCCATTAATGCCCAGCGTATGATTTATCACACAGCTTGGTGGTCTTTTTTAAAGATGTATATAAAAAAATTGGAAAGCATTTCAGATTTGGATTTCAGTTCGTTGGTGTAGGTGTTCATTAAGTCTAATATGAAAGAGGAAGGCAAGTTTCTGGTTCAAGTCAAGTTCATAAAATGAGGATGTTTTTTTGAGTAATTTTTTTTACGACCAATTTTTATGGGTGTCTAAGAATTTCTGTTGTTTAATCCAAGATAATGTTTTTAGTGTTACAATTTTGTTAGATCAGTTGTTAGCAGAGACTTCAGTCAAGATGTTGTAATGCAAATTTCATCAATATCTAGTGAGAATGTGGAGTTGTTTATGTTTGTTTTATTGCGTATGATAAATCATACGCTGGGAATTAGTATGTACGCAGCTGTGAAAAGCACCCTGCCATTATGCATATGTTAATTTTTGAAATAGACTGCATAAGAGAGAATTAACCTTTGTTTTAGTTCATTGTGAATGTTTATGCTAATATGCTTTGCGTTATCTCTCTTGTAGCACTATGTTCATGATCATCTGAGATTTAATTTTTAAAGTACAGTAATACCCCAGAAAGAATGATTGCTTGAGCTTGTGCCTACTTTGTAGAACAGAAGAGACAAATTTGTCAAACTAGTATCCATGGCATTATGTCAATTATTTTGTGAAACAATACTAACTATTATCACACAAAACAGCAAGAAAAGTCTATGTCTTTGCATTATAATATAACCTTCAAACAGAAAATTATTCCTCTTTTTCAGACATTTTATAAAAATTCTTACTGTCTAGATAAGCATTGCTAAATTTCTAAAACTTGTATATTCCCTGCTTATAATGTCTAAAAGAAAGTTGTTATCTGTAGAGAAAGATACTGAAGAACTTTTCAACATCTTATTTTCTGATCAAAACACTACTGCGATAGCAGCAGAAGTGGAAGATGCTGAAGAATTGCAGTATGTGCTGCAGCCTCCCTTAGATGGTCAAGATTCTGACAGAGATGATGCACCAAGTGATGGAGAAGAAGCATCAGCAAACATTAAAGACATCGGACGAGGAGTTTTGTCTCAGAGAGGGGAAGTTAGAATTGTGAGTAGAGGTGAAAAAAAAGATCTGAATGTTGAATCTATTACCTCCGAAGAGCCAACTACTAGCAACAAAAAGCAACGAAAAACACAGAAAAAAACACGAAAATGGAAATCGAAGAAATTAGAAAGTTCACGCGTAGATTCTTCATGCGATGATAACAGTGAAGTACCAGCTATTGTCAAGACCATACTGGATCAAAACCTGAAACCAGTTGACTTGTTCAAGCTGTGTTTTGATGATGAAATTATGAATCATATTTGCAATGAGAGTGGGAAATATGCTTTTCAAAAAGGTGATTCTCAATTTACAGTCTCTGTAGAGGAGCTGTATAGATAGTTTGCTATCCTTTTACTGTCTGGGTACAACAAAATGCCGTTTAGAAGAATGTACTGGGAAACGAGACCTGATGCAAACAACTTCTTAGTTAGCCAGTCAATGAGCAGGAACAGATTTGAGAAAATTCACCAGTTTTTACACTTCAATGATAACATGAAGATGGATGGGAGCGATAGGGTTTTTAAAATGAGACCATTGCTCAATCATTTGAATTCTTGTTTTTTTCGTTTCTTCCAGCCTCTCACCAAGACCTATTCACTTGATGAAGCAATGGAACCATATTATGGCCACCATTCTATGAAGCAGTTCATAAGAGGAAAGCCAATTAGATATGGGTTCAAGTTATGGTGCTTGACAAGTCCTCAAGGGTATCTGGTAAAGTTTTTTCCATACACTGGCAGTGACAAAATACTTGGCAAACCTGTGGGTGTCAGTGTAACAGAAAAACTATGCATTGGATTTATTCCACAGGGTTCTTGTATCTACATGGACAATTATTTCACTTCTTTATCTTTGATGGATACTCTCACCCAGGAAAATTTGTTTGCCCTTGGAACCATTAGGAGTGATCGCGTTGAGAAGGCTCCATTACAGGACCTGAGAAAATCTTCTCGTGGGTCTTTTTGCTCTCTACAAGAGAGCCAAGGTAACATACTGTTAGTCAGATGGAATGACAACAGTCAAGTTACTCTTATCACCAACTTGCGAACTGATGACGTGTTTCAAGTGGGCTCATGCAAGAGGTGGAAACGATCGGAGAGGAAGCAAGTAACTGTGCCTCAACCCCATGTGGTAAAGCTTTACAATAAAAACATGGGTGGGGTAGATCTTTTCGACAAGCTGAGAGGGCATTACAAAATCCGAATTCGCTCCAGAAAGTGGTATTGGCCTTTATTCAGATTTTGCCTAAATGGAAGCGTCATCAACTTGTGGTTGCTATATAGAAACGTAGAAACCAAAATGTCACTACTTGAATTCACCAGGCAGATTGTCATTTCATTACTAGCTTCACCGAACATGGAGAAACGAAGAGGAGTAGCACCAAAAACAAAAAAACAAGTACTAGATGCCACAAGATTAGACGGAAAAGAACATTTTGTTGACAAAATTACAACTCAAAGACGGTGTGCTTCCTGTGGCAAATGTGCCAAATTTATCTGCATCAAATGTAATGTTGCTCTTCATCCAGCTGGGTGCTTTGTTAAATTTCACCAGTAGCCAAAAGGCCTAGGTCTGCAGTAATATCTATAGCAAATTACTGTTTATTAGTGTTCTAATGGCTGATTTCTGGCTCCTTGGCATTTCGATGAGTGGTAGTGCTTCTTATGTTTTTTGATAACAGTTGTAGTAAAAGCTACCAAAATCGATCACTGTTTGCTTATTGCCAAGATAAGAATATTTTTGCATTGATCCAATGTTGTGTGGCAATATTTAAACGCGCGTGTTTTATTATTGCCTTTGCTTTTTCATGAAGCAGATAGTCAAATCAGGCTACTAGATATTTCGGGTTGTTTGTTTTTTAAAATTTTTTTTGCACTGAGACAACGTGTAAATATAAACCGCGCTGTACATGACGGCTTTGTCTATTTCCGGTGCTCTGTGCAACCATGTAACCGGAGTTTGAAACTAGCCGGTCTATTGCTTGCTATGATGCATTCAAATTTTGTAGTTTTCTATTTATGAATAAAGATTGCAGAGGCCAGTCGGAATCGAACTCCCAATTGCTTGGTCTAGGCTTGCCTACCAGATGCGCTAACTGTTAACCTACGGCTGTTGCTGCAAGCAACTTCTGTAGATATGGTTGCAATATCTTTGGATTTAGCAGTAAATTGCAAAGTATAACCTTAGAAAAACCAAGTGGAGTAAAAACAGGAAAAAGTACACACAAGTGCCCAACGTATGATTAATCATACGCTTAAAAAAAGTAACTTTCAATTAGTCAAATTAAAAAAAAATTACTAAAATATGTTCAGAATATCAGTTCAATAAATTATACCAAAAATAACAAAAAAATATGACCATTTCGAATTTCGGGCATTAATGGGTTAACTACTAAAAATGGAAGAATTTTTGAAATTCGGGAGGTTTAAGAGAAGTTTGTGAAAATTCAGGGGGGCTATGGCCCTCCCCTGCCCTCCCCCATGTTGTTGCACGTGGGTTGTTGCACAAGTATTACAAATATTAGTTATTTCAAGAAAAGTGCGCACACATACCAAAAACTTCTGCACTCACAGATTACAAAAAATTAGAGGGAACATTGGGGGTACCCACAAACTAATACAAAATATTTGTCTGTTAAGTATCTGTGGATATAAAAAAAAGGCACCTTAGCTTAAGCCGTTCAAAAATTGATGTTTGGGCGGCCATGTGGGGAGTCTCTGGGAGGGTGGTAGCCCCAAACTATGTCAAAATATATGTCAAACATCTACTGATATAAAATAACTGGCTCCCAAGCTTAAGCCGTTCAAAAAATTGATTTTTTGGGTCCCCATTTTTGGGGGAGTTTCCGCTGGAGCGGCCCAAAAAAATTTTGCTAGACTAAATTGAGTTTGCAGCTCAACAATTTTACACTAAAGCTAGATTTCAATGTTTTGTGATTTAGGAGAAAAAGAGTGTACAAGATTTAGGAAGAAAAAAAAGAAAAAAAAAGGAAAAAACCTCATCGCGGCCAAATTGGTTGAGATATAAGGGTATTTTGAAACATATAACAATGTGAAATATTTTTTGCTGTACTTGAGCCGTTTTTGAATGAGACCACTTTTTACGCCAAACTTTTGGAGCGGTTTTTGGATCCTAAAGCCTAAGTCAGATAATTTATAGCCTCGATATTTGGTACAAAACATACAACTCGTTAACTTCAAACTGCTGTCAAAATTTCATGCGGCTAGACCAAACCGTTCTTGAGTAATAAGCAAAAGTCTGAAACTTCGTACTCGTTACTTTGAAAATGCCGAGTAAAAACAAGAAAACACGCGACGCCAGTGTCGATCGTTCCAATAATGGGCTTTCTAGTACAGCAAAATAAGTAATTCTTTTAGTTTACTCTTATCTAAACAATATGTACAGTAGCGTGACCAAACTACACTAAGTCATAATTCTGAAAATCTATAAAAAGCTGTCTATTCTGGATTGTTACTCTCTCTTCTCGTAAAACTATATACAGAATAACTTGCATGCTGTAAAACCGCCAATGTTCCCAAATGGGAACAAATAAATTCAAAACTAATTTTTTAACAGTAACTTGAAAATAATTACAAAGAAAACGATTTTGTAAAGTCATGTCTTTATCAAATGTACAAAACATAGTCTTAGCATTTAAAACATTTCTCACCCTTAGTTCTATACCTCACCAAATCGTGCAACCTTAAATCTCCTGTTTTCACCACGTTTCAAAGTCCAATTTTTTTGTAAAATTTCAGCAGAATTGCCAAGCAAAACTATAGAAATTAATTTCTTAAATTCAAAAAACTATCCCACTTAGTTTTGAACCCTTATATAACTTAGGAGTCACAGAAAATGAAAGTTAAAACTATGTTCCCAAATGGGAACATTGGTAAGAAACGGGTTAATAGGATGAAGACAAAGCTCAATGGTTGCCTTTTATAGGCAATGTTATTGCACCAGCAAACCGTCTTGTACCATCGAATGTTAAATGACTGACCCTTATCCAATCAAGATGATCTGGTAGAAGTCTTGTTGCGCCATGTTTGAAGCACCGCGCTGAAAAAGTTACAAAGATTAGCGCTTAAAAGGTGGTGATTCCCAAGCAAACCTTACAAATTCGAACCAACTGCGGTGGTTTTTGAACCATGGTTAGGTCAGGACGTGTCACCAGCTGTGTTGCAACTTTTATAACGATACCGTGCACTCACGCCAACATCCCAAAAATTCAGCTGTCATACAACGTTTCAAGTTGCAAAATCACGACAGGAAATAACAGCGTTTCAGGTAACACGCACAAAACTTACAAAAGAAACTTAAAACCTTTTAAATTCACTCAAAGCAGAAAGTAGATAACTACTTTTTCATTTAAGGTTTGAATTCGGAAACTATCAAGCTCGATTCTCAGGTAAGTCGTATAACAACTTGCTCTACTCCTAGTCGGACTTTAGCTATCACTGCCGGTTACCTGGCGAACCTTACAAAGCTTTAGACTTGAACCATAGCCGGTTCCCAAAAAAAACTTACAAATTCAAGCCACCTGCTGTGGTTCGGTCCTCAGGCAAGACACTCTTTGGGTCTTGACCAAGCTTTGGGTTTGATTCTTTGCGTTAGGGTTAAAACTAGCTAGGGTTACAATTAAAGGGTTAGGACCAACACAACGCCACATTAACTCAACGACAACTTTAGATAACGCCACAATTGGACAACTCCGCAATTGGAGGACCCACCAACGCCGCAATCCATATGCATTTCAGTTAAAACATACTACTAACGGAGCATTTCGCAATTTTGTGACATATTAAAAGGCGTAATGTAGAACAGTACTGGTAGCCTAGGTCTGCATACACCGCGTTGCTCCGAAAATAAGACTCAACCCGAAAATAAGACCTAGCCCGAATTTAAAAAATGATTTTAATATAAGCCCTACCCCAAAAATAAGACCTAGGCGATAGGGCAAAATTCGTCCGAATATTCAGTTAAATAGAAACTCCGTTAAAGTTTCTGAATCTAGGACTTGCAAGACATTCCAAAGGATGATGATATGGTCATTTTTGAATAATCTATAAATAGCTGTTTTTAAACAAAAATGTGTTATTTATAAGCTAATGAATATCGGTTTTCATGTTTTGAGTATTTGAAATTCACGTAATTTTCTACTTTGCAATTTTGTTTTTGAAAAATGAAAATAAATGATATCCTCCTAAAATAAACCCTGGTGTTATTTTTCGAAAGAAAATTAATATAAGACCCTGTCTTATTTTCGGAAAAACACGGTAGACACCAGTAACTGTAGCCAAATTTTCAGATTTGAGAGTATACTCACAGCTACCAGTTGGTAATTGCGTTTCTTTAGTATGCGAGAATTTTTGCAAAATTATGCCTAATGTGAGGTCACAAAATTGCGAAATGCAGGGTTGCTAATGGTGTAAAGTCAAATAGATTAAACCCTATTTTCACGAATAAAGGGAATTGTGGAAAAAGGTTTGGGGCACCTTTTTACTTATTCCAAGGAGTTCTTATTTCTTCAATAAAACCGATTTGAAGAAGTAGGACTATCTTTTTCACAGTATATATGCGCTTGAACGTATTATTTTGCAATGCAAATTCATTTGACGTCACAATGAACGGTCGCAATTTATTTGTTTATTACGTACTACCGCAGGTTAGGTAACATTTTGCAAAGAAATTCAAGCGAGCATTTTTAATGCTTATTAAGCGTAACGCTTCAGAAATAGCATTTTTTCTGCGAAGCTTTTCGCTTGTTAGCGTCTTTTAGCAAGCAAAAATGGCCTTATTAAGCCTAAGGGGACAATACTAGTATTATTAGTTTTTTCAGAGCAGTGCTAAAAATTGTAGCAAAAGCCTTACTATTTAAATCAAAACCCCATCAATCCATATATCTACGGAATCTGCATGAAATCAGCTATCCAAATATACTCATAGTTTTATTAAAAGTTCTCACAGATATGAAAAAAGCAGCATCAAACAGCACAAAAAACACCAAAAAATTAAAAAATTTCACCCACAAAAAAATTCTGAAAAGTTTTCAGCAATAAGAAAGTTACTCATAATTAACAACTATTCTAAAACTGCAAAACAATGGAAGGATTTTTTCCACAATTGTCTACTCATTGAAATATACAATTTTTAAAATGTTTACTTTTATGTAAGAAATTTTGATGAGAATATTTTTATTTATTTCCAAGCAGCTTGGAACAAAAAAAACAAAACGTTCCATTGTTTTGTTTTACACCTAACTGACATCAAATGTTCCCATTTTTATGCAGTTTTGACCAGAAATGTTGGAGTAGTTAAAATTTTTTTGCCAAAAAATGATGTTTTAAGAAAAAGACTGTGAAAGTTTCACTTGCCAATTCACTTGATTTACGAAGATTCACAACTTTTTACGCAAAACTAAATTGTCAAACACAGTTTTCCTACTGTCCAGGCTAGTAATCAATGCCAAAAAGCTTTTTTAGCAGCAGCTTCTTTTCTTGCATTTAGTGTTTTAAAAGTCTGGTCCTGAAGACTGTTGTCAAAGTCTGGTTCCCGCCTCCGCCAACTCATCACGCATGAACTTCACGGCAGTATTATGAATGTTATTGCAATGCAATGCCCAGCTACAGTCTAGTGGTGGAGGTGGCACTCCCATAACAGTACAAAAGACCCCACTGACACTACATTGTCTGTTTTCACGAAGCCAGGAGGTTGAAGCTTGCATTCACTGATGGTTGGCATGAGCTTATCATTAACTGGACTTTGAGAGGAAAAATCAGTTGAACAACTGGTACCAGCAGCTTGTTACTGGGAACTGAAGTTGTTTTTTTCTTGAGGAAAGGGACACCTCTAAATTTTTTCTTCTAGATAGCCTAGCTAAGCATTTTCAACACTATACAAAATTCAAGAGTAAACAGTAAAATAATTCTATGAATATTCAATATCAGCAATATAATACTGAATAAATACAATTTCTATTTGTTATGGTAGTAGGCTAACCTAAAAACAGTTCACTAACAAATCATTGCTAGGCTAAGTGACGGGTTCAAACTGTAAGCACATTCCACTGCAAATAAAAAAAGAACTGAGATAAGTTCAGCCCCGAGCCAAACCATTCAGTCATCTGTTACTGTTCATCCAGCAACTCGTAGGACAACACTTGACTCAGCAACTGACTTGATTTCTTCCTAATTTTTACAGTTTCTCTAAAATCAGCTGAGCTTGTTGTAATAGCAGCTACATTTCTGATATTTGGTTTTATAGTTTAAAAGGAATTGAGAAATGCATACTAACAAAATAAACGCAATTTAGAGCTATAATTACTGCAAGATAAAAGCACTTCTCGACAAATCGATGCATTCACTTCATCAAACAGGTCTAGGTATGGTCAGTAAAACAAAAATTTAATTAAGAAGGAGTTGGAATTCAGTAAAAACTAAAACATTTTTGAAATCCTCAGAAAATTTCCTATCATAATGATCAAAAATTTTTTTTTTTCAAAAAAAGATTTTTTTTACTAGTATTGTCTCCTGTAATTAGGGCTCTGTTTTTAATAGTAGAAATATACCAATCCGGCATAATTGTTCCACGGTAAAACTTAAAACAATAAAAGCATTTATCATACCAAATGTATAATATCATCATACCAAATATATTCCACCAACTATGTAACCCAAATCTGTTCCGTATGGAGGAGACAGAAGTTTCATTTAACAGCATTCACTATAAATTGGTCAATAACAAATACCCAGAGCGAAAATTAAATTATCCAACACCAAGCAACATCAAAATTAGTTAATGTTGTTCAAAGTAATTTTTAATCAAAAAGTACGGATATTTCTTAAAAAATAAGAAAATACATTGAGTTACAGTAGACTAAAAGAAGTAAAATATACAAGCTACCGAAGCCAGGCTAACAGTGAAAACAAACACCATCAATTAGATGTTTTCCTAAATTAATTCAAATTTTACACTTTCTGTTAAAAGTTATTAAGTGATTGAGAGAATCAGCTGACACTTCATGTTGAAAATTGGCACATAAATTAGCCAAGAACAACAATACCACATTAAACAAATCAGCAAAATTTGCAAAAATTTGAAAAGTATATTACACTAATAGGAGTAATTTTTTTTTTTTAATTTAAAAAACTGAAAAATTAACTAATTTAACTCATTGAACAGTAGATGTAATATTCTTTATTGTAATATAAAACATGTAGGTTTAGAATGAATGTCTTTTTTGTTTCCAGGAAGAATGAGAAAGATAGAGCTAAAATATGGTAACTATAGAGCTAAAAATATATGCCACTTTAGTAAAATGCATCATTTACCAGTGTAGGAAATAAAGTGTTTTCAGTTTTTTTGTAAAGAGTTTAAAGAGCAAACATAGCAACAATATACTGGAAAGAATAAAAACAACAAAAGTATCTAATAAAATGCATAAATGCCACGTCGCTATTATGAATCATTTTTACTTCTTCAAAGCAGTTTATTGCAACAATAGAAATGTTGTAGAAATGCAAAAGCAAACTAACAATGAATTAAGTAATAACATGAAGCAGAGGTGGAGTCCTCGAGGACGTCCTTGGCCTCGAGGACGTCCTCGAGGACACATTTTGAAGTCCTTGGCCTTGGCCTCGAAGGTCAAGTCCTTGGCCTTGGCCTCGAGGCCTCAAGTCCTCGAAAATTGGCCTGTCCTCGGCTTGAGGACAGCACGATTTTTTGAATTGTTAAAATTTTGTGAAGCGCTTGAAAAATATTTTGGAAAACGTTTTTTTGTGGAGATCGCTTGAAAAATTTTTGTGAAGACCTTTTTTTAATTTTTTTTTGGAGAGCACTTGCGCTTGTGTCCTTGGTCCTTGGCCTTGGCCTCGAGCATTCCTGTCCTTGGCCTCGAGAGTGTCTGTCCTCGGAAAAGCTGTCCTTGGCTTGGCCACGGATTTTTTTGTGTCCTTGGCCTTGGCCTCGAGCCTTGTGTCCTCGACTCCACCTCTGACATGAAGAAGTTTACGTAAATATTATTTTGTATGTCGTGAACAACTAAATCAGAGCTTGCAAGCAAGCCTGTAAGACAATACATACCTTGCTTGACATCAATATTAAATGCAATTGAAACTAAGAGGGTGCAAGTAAAACCATTAAAGATGCAGTTGCTACATGACTGAATTCCACATAGGCTATTTTGATTACTGACGAAATTTGTCCAGATGTGAGAACTAAAATGAAGCACATTACAGAGTATTCCAGAATTTCATTTCATTAACTTGACAGATTGCAGCAAAATTCGATCAACATAATTTTTGTAGTAGCATAGGCTATAATGGCCTAAAAATAGATGAACCAGGACATGCAGCTACCAAGCGCTACCCCTAGTGGTCTTCGGCCGATCAACCTTTGGCTAAAGTTCAAATTAAAGCAGATGCAGTGGCCTCAAAATGATAATTTCTAATTGTTATTTTGCTCAACGTATATATTTGCGTTATTTTTTTTTCTGTTTCACTCGGTATGTTGTATTTCTTTTCTTCAGTTTTCTTTTCTTTAATCGTTTTTCTGTTTTCTTCCTTATTATTTTTTCTCTTTTTTTCATCAAAGACTTACTCATTCACAGCAGATGGTAGCTACTACTGTACTCGTAAGCAGGTGAGCTTCTTACTCAAATAGATTTACTACTTTACTACAGTAAAGTATTTATCAAGCTGCTACGGACTAAGTGCAGAGTATCAATCTACAAGCTGCGGCCTTACCACAAAAAAACGCTTTACGTATCCTTATTCAAATAGAATTTTTTCCAGTTTCAGCATCCAATTTACGTAACTCTGGTACTGACACAGTTACCGTAGGTAGTAAATGGGAATATAAAATACGACTGTATATTTTTACGTCACAATGCTGCTGTTAGAAACGATTAGATTTTTTTGACACTACTTAACAATTTGTGAAAAGGCTTCCTAATTAATTTTGAAGTCTTGTATGCGTAAATGTTCTACAGTCGAAAAATAATAAAGTCGCGTAATCAGAAAATCCGTACAACTGCTGGCGCTGATTCGAATTCAAAACTAACTCTGACTTAACGCTTACGATATTTTGCTAAAACATATGAAAACTTGTGCCTAAATTCAGACTAGAGCTAAAGTAGGCTAACAATCTTTAGAAATGAAACGCTATCAATACCCTCTGCTCTCCTCGTAGCTCGCCTAAAATGGCTACGTCTCCAACAGGGCCGAGACGGTTCTAAACCAGAACCAGTGACTAGCAGTAGTATGTACAGTGACTCAGCAATGACAATTTATTAAGAACAATGCACTGAGAAAGTTAATTATAAGCTATAGACAGTATACAGAGTCTTATAGGCACAATCAAACCTTTGATTAACTGTTTTGGAATCGACATTCGTCTTTTATTCCTCGTCAGTATAGCTAGGACTGCAGGTATGAACATGAGCGTAGAAAGGCAAAGTGATTTTAACATAGAAACTGTGATATTTCCTTGTTGAACAAGCTCAAATTTCAAACAATGTTAATTACGAACATGTAGCTCTTCATCTATTTTTTTGTGTCCAGAATAGCCGCTTTTTGTACTGTTAAAAACTGGGGTAAAGTAGGTTGACATAAAGTAGCTATACATCACAATCTTCCACCAGCCTCTTCATTTTGCTTTGTGTCTGAAAGCCATTTGAATGCATGTGGTTTTCAGAAAACAATTTTCAATTTAATTCGAGTTGAAGTCCTTAGAAGCAAACAATACTTTTGATATATGAATCTGTGATAAAACTGATAATTTCGAATTATAAGAGGTATTATATTTTACAGGCTTAACCAGAAAGCACAGCGCTTAGAGATTTTTACAATGTTTTTAACAACAATTATTCAATTTTCTTTAAAAAACACTAGTCTTGTTTCTGTCGCAAAAAAAAACATTCAAAGCTAGCATCAAAAGCAAACGAAGGGGCACGAGTTATATTATTATCTTATGACCGAAATGATAAAAGCAATGCACCCTGAAAATATTTTGTACCGTACTACTTACGGCCCAAATGTAAAAGACATAGTGGAATGTCGCAATCCCCTTCCGCCTTGCAATGCTGTTTGGCTAAAATATTGTTGGCTTTTTTGTTGATTTAGATTGGATTTTGAGTTGGAAGCGCTTTAAAAGCAGCAAAGATAACAATAGCATTTGGGCGAAAAAAATCAGGAACCAGTCTCACCGACAAGAAAATTGAAATGCTGCTAAAATACCAGCTGGCGAAAGATTTTTCTATGTTGTGGTTCATTCTAATTGGGCTGATTTTACCTTTTTTATTATTTGTGTTTTATGCCAAGGAAAGCAAAGCCAAAAATATTTTTTTAAATGCTTTCTAGGTACTCAAAATACTAATAAGACTGAAGCTTCCCATTCAGCCAAGTCACTCAAAATAATTATTCGCAAGCCTTTAAATGTTTTTGGACTTGACCAGTACAGGCAAGAAGGAGGGGATGAACAATTTAATTCTTTCAAAACTTTCCCAACCTAATCAACTTAGATTTGTGTAATGGGTCCTAACATGCACCAAACGTCTTCTAAATGACGCTAAACTGGCGATGCTTTCACAAATCAAACTAATCGCCCAGCAGGTGAAGCCTTCACCGAAACAATAAACTTTTTTGTGAAAATCTAAGCAGAAGCACCAAAAGATTGTATTAGAAATTAAAAAATTTGATGACTTTATGAGCCATAAACTGAGTTTGCGCCATGTCATGTGTGCATGCAAAAGAATCCGAATTGGATCAAGCCTTTTATTATACTGTACTCGCTGTACTAGGTCAAAACGTGTAACGAGTTGGGAGAGCCCATCTCCGTGTCATTGCTCCATGCAACACAGCTTCTTTCGAAAAAATGCGCTGCGTTGTCGAACCGTTGGCAACAATGTGTTTAATTTTACGGGACCGAGATTTGAACCTCAGACCTCCAGCTCCAGTGACGAACGCGTTACCGCTCGTCCAACTGGATGGTCTGCAAAACAATCCCATAACGATACCGTTTTTGCCTGCCAAAGTTGTTCAGTTCAGCTTATGACGTCATATGCTTTTTATTTTTTTGATATAAACCATGAGTATACTGTAATTGTCTATTCAAGGCTAACCATGTCTTGCTTTGCAACGGCACGCGGCCTCCGTAAGAACATTTTGTTGCCCGCTAGTTGTTTCGAGACGAACTAGCACAGAAGTTTTTGCAAGAAACTAAAGCAAATTTCTTTTGCTTTGTTTGGTCACGACCTAAAATTTCGCCAAAAATCACTTAAATCAAGATGAAGATCTTTTCTTATTGGAATTGATTTAAATATCCGCCATTTTTTACTTCAAATTTCACTAGAAACCGTTTTTACTGTGTCCGTCGCTCAAAAAAGTTTGTGCTCCCCTGGTCCAATAAAAAAGTGGTTTGCTTGACTGTTGGATCGTTAGGCCCTGTCTGCACTGTGCGTGAAACAGTGAGCGCATGAGTTAGCTTTAAGTCTTTAATCAACTGGCAGCTTGTACCCTGGAACAGAGATGGAACCGATCAGGATTTTCTCGACCCAACCGGTAAATTTCAAAATCATCGCCGGTTGACCGGCCGGTCAACCGGTTTCCGATCGGCCCGGTCGACCGGTTATTTTACAGAAGGTTTTTCTTCACTATTCAAAGTATTTAATGAAAAACTTTCAAAAGGGGGAGGGCATGGGTGAGGTGTTAAAATTTGTGACTTTAGACTGGGGTCTCAGAAAAAAAAAATGCAAAAAAATTTTTGCATTTTTTGCAAAAATATGACTCATGTTTCGGTTTGAAAGGCCTGTTTTGAGCAGCGCAAAACGTGCACAAAATAAGCATAAAAAGCACTGGAGGGCACAAGCTAAATTATTAGACGTTCTTTCAAATGATATTTTGCGAAAGGCCAAAAAATGAAGTTAAAATTTTTTAGCTATTGGTGACAGATTATTTGCAATTTGTCTAGCAGCAAACACTAAAGTTTTTTTCGGCAGTGTTGCCTTTACAAAAAGATAAACTAGAAAAAAATAGCAGCAGAGGATAGGTAACAGTAAAAACATATGAACATCACAATATTTGTACTACTATACCCACCAGCGTACGCAGGATTTTCGAAAGGAGGGGGGGCAGGAAATTTGAGAAAAAAAGGTCTTTACTCAGAATTAGTTCCTTTTCTGCCCAAATTTAGGAGAAGACCAAAAAAAAAAAAAAAATCTTCTGCCTGAATTCCAAAGGGGGGGGGGGGACATGACTCAATTTTGCGCACTATCCTTATTTATTTATGCATTACTGGCACCTCAAAGGGGGGGCCATGGCATCATGCCCCCCCTAAATACGCCCCTGATTATACCAAAAAACATTAAAATGATGGAGCAATAACATTATATAATATTGAAAATTATGTCACTAATAGCGTGAAAAAAAGGAATATTGAAAGATTACGTCGCTAACAGCGCAAAAAAAGGAATACTCAAAAATTATGTCACTAACAGCGTGAAAAAAAATTAATAATATTCATAACAACTAGTCAGCTTCACTAACAGTTTGAGAAAGTATGAAAAGGATCTATTGCAAAACATTAGGTACTGAAAAAGGTTTTTAGCTCCACAGAGATGTATATTAATTGTTCCGTCCGTATATAAATCTCTGTGGAGCTAAAAACCTTTTTGCAGTACATAATGTTTTGCAATAGATCCTTTTCATACTTTCTCAAACTGTTAGTGAAGCAGCCTAGTTGTTTTGAATATTTTTTATTTTTTTTTCACGCTGCTAATGACATAATTTTTGAGTATTCCTTTTTTCACGCTGTTAGTGACATAATGTTCAATATTATATAATGTTATTGCTCCATCGTTTTAATGTTTTTTGGTATAATAGTACAAATATTGTAATGTTCGTATGTTTTTACTGTCACCTATCTTCTGCTGTTATTCTGTTCTCATTTATCTTTTTGCAACTGCAAAGGCAGCCATGCCGAAAATTATTTTGAAGAAGCTTCCCGGTTTGGGAAGCGAAACGTCAAGCCAATAAATAAACTCATCGGTAGTACGAAGTGGTTATGAATAACTATCCCGATGAACGCAACGCGTTCGTTGTTTTCATTGAAAACACTAAACTGGTATGACATTGGCTAGAAAACATTCAAAATATAATGTGCCCCAGCAGTTCGTAGAAATGCTGCTACTTCAGAACAAGCCATGGCTAGTTAGATATAAAAAAATAAGAGCTATGTCTTTCTTGCTCAGTGTAGAGCGTAGTAAATTTAAGTTGAAACAAGCTTTTCAAAGCGGCAAGATTTTAGCATGTACTAAAGATCTGTAATCAGCGCCACTTCTACTCTTAAGCTGATTAAAATCATGCTAAAATGATTGGTAGGGCAAGCCTCTTCCACAGGAATGCTTCATCAAAATTTGATTACGCGATTTTAATGTATATTTTGCACTTTTTTGTTTTGTGCCGTGGCCCAAAGTGGGGGGCTTGGCACAATACTCCCACCCTAAATACGTCCCTGGATGTGCATGTCTCAATGGTTACAGCATATTAGTCACAGCTTGAAACCATTCAACAAGTGTTTTCGAAAGATGTGGCTTGTTAATACTGTTTTTTTTATAAAAAGTTTTATTTATGATAAAATATATAAGTATATTTCGGTTGGTGCTTAAATGTCTTTTAGTTGCCAGAAAGGAGAGTTTGGCGGTTTTTCAACCGGCTTGACCGGCCAGTCGAAGAATCTCGACCCGACTGGTTTCCATTTCTGCCCTGGAATACCATCGAACTCTCCCAATTTTACGCCCGTTGTAGATCGGACCTCTGAATGAGAATCAAAAATGATCACATTATGGCTCTGGTTTTCCCTTCACAAGTGACACGCACCGGAGTTTGTTAATTTATAAAGTGCTGATGCAGATGAAATTTTTCAATGGCAACATCGCGTTATGTGTGATTTGCACAAAGAAACATCTGAATTTGGTTGCTACTGGATAAATACTAAATGCATTTGAAAGAAAAAATGTTTTACCATTCCTCAGCTGAAAAATTTCAAGCGAAACTTTCCGTTTTTGCTTTTTATTTTGTTTATAATTTTTTAAGCACATTAGCACACAATTAAAATTATATTTAGTTTAGTTTTTTTTCCTTGACAATCGATACTCTGTGGCGGTCACTGACAGTAATCAACGCAATCAAAAAATAGAGCAGAACTTACATTTACAGCATTGGTAGCTCAAGGCGGTAGAGAAATTGACGCTAAAGACTAAGAAACAATATTCCGCAACACATAAAATCTAATTTCGATGACGTGATTTTGCGTAATCTGCGGTTATTTTGTATGCTTATCGATGCTGTTTTGCCCACATATTGTTTTTCTGCTTTGTTAAGTAGTTTCGAACTTAACCATACGAAGTTGGTGATTATGCTTAGCTTCTTTAAATGAACCATGTTTTCAAAATTGGCGAATACAGTTAACTTATTTTTTGAGGAGTTACTAACTTCTTTTGCAAGAAATGTTTTTTTAATAAGTGTAAGCCAAATCGCAAGTTTGTCAGAGAACGTAAAGTGACAAAAATGTTTTAAATCCTGAAAAAAAATTGTTTTTCTTATCAAAGGCTTCAAAATCTACGTAACCGCAAAAACTGGTAAATCAAAAACAATATGTTTGAACGGCGCTTAAATGGAAAAATACTGAGCATAGTAAACTTATAAACTTTTGAAGAACTGAAGGTCATGAATGAAAAATGCTGAGTACCGAAAATTTCTGTACTTTTGCGAAACTTAAGTTTTTTTTTAATCACTTCAAACTTTTTGTGATTAATGTTCTTTCAACATCAACGTAAAATCCTATCTAAGAAAACATATTTTTTTAAATTAAGGTGTTGAGTTCTAGAAAGGAACTTTATGAGCTAATTTTTGCAATTCTGGGCCACTTAAGAGGCTAAAGAGAACATGATTTGAACGCTTTGATTTTGCAGTATGCTTTTGTTTCTACAAGATTAACAACTTTTTATCATCAACTAAAAAGATGTCGAAAAAAACTTCAAAAATACGTTTCACCATGATTGTGCTACACTTTGCATTATATTCTTATAAAATCTATAGTCGCAACCAAAGGTGGAGTTCTCGAGGACACATTTTGAAGTCCTTCGTCTTGGTATTGGCCTCGAAGCCTTAGGTCCTCGAAAATTGCCCTGTCTTTGGCTCGAGGACAGCACTATTTTTTGAACCGTTGAAATTTCGTTGGAAAACACCAGAAACCTTGCGGAAAATTTGCAAATACTTTTTTGTTTTCCACAATTGGAGCATAGGCTTAGCCAAGCGGGCCTACCCCCCCAATTAAAATTTCACCGATGACAAAAATGTGACAAAAAAGTCTATTGTGCTTTCAGTTTCAGTTTCTTTTTAGCGTTTTTCGCTTACGCCAGTAGCGAGCAACAATATTGAAGACCATGGGCCCTAGGAGTCGGGACCCCCTAAAATCAATTTTTGCCAGCCAATTTAAACGTAAACCTGGCAGAAATGGATAGTTTTTGTCCTAAAAGTTGCTATCTCAGGATCATGCCTGGCCATTTTTTGAACGTAATGCATTAACCAAGGCCGGATTTACCAGAATATGGCGCAGTACCAGCTAAGGGTCCTGCACTCAAATCTTAAGACTTTTTATGGTCTTCACCCACATTTGGCAGAAAGATGTTGCGAAAATCTCCAAAGTGCCAGGGGCACAGCGCGATGTAAATCTGGCCCGGCAATAACACGGTTAATAGGCGTAACCATCTATTGCACTATTTTTCAATAACAATTCATTATTTCACCTCCACCTCGCCAGTTTTTACGCGGAAAATACTTAAAAAACTAGCCATGGAAAATGCTGATTGAACAAATTGTTGAACTTCAATTGAGGGGGCCTGGACCCCCTAGCCTAACATGCACTTCTATAACTGGTTATTTTTAAGACTAAACAAAAATCTCTAAGGAAAATCTTCGAGTGAGTTTTCATTTACTGCTAAAATGTTGCACGAGACAATGCACGTTACTTCCCCCTACCTGGACTAAATCACGTATTATTAAACTTTAGCACCAAAATGCAACATGTTGAACGTGTTTTGGACTTAAATTGCAACTAGAAAGAGGATTAAACAATTTAAATTTCTTCACTGGCTTTTAGATGTCAAAAATCTAGTGCTTTCAAATGACTCCAAACATGTGCAAAATGTGATTCAATGGCATTAAAATAGCTTTTTTTTCCAAAAAATTACAAAAAATCGCCCAACGGCTGGGGCGGGGCCCCCAGACCCCCAAAGCCTGCGGCCGCTTGGGAATCCTCCCCCAGACCTCCAGTTTGTGATACGTTTGAGTTACACTGGCTTTCTCAAAACGTCTCCGAAGTTACGTATTTGCACTTTTCAAATATATTAGTTTAAGCCCTCTCCTTTTGCGAAATCCTGGTTAAGTGCCAACAGGCAAATTTTTGATGACGTCATTACATGTGGTTTGTGGTTTTGGCCTCCCCAATCAAAAATTTTGGCTACGCCTATAAATTAGAGATTGCCTGAAAAACTTTTTTGAAGACCTTTTTTTTTTTGAGAACAGTTGTGGTTGTGTCCTTGGTCCTTGGCCTTGGCTTCGAGCATTCCTGTCCTTGGCCTCGAGAGGGTCTGTCCTCGAAAAGGCTGTCCTTGGCCTCGGATTTTTTTGTGTCCTTGGCCTTGGCCTCGAGTCTTGTGTCCTCGACTCCATCTCTGGTCGCAACAAAATAACCCAAAACTTAATTAAGTTTTCGGGTTAGTAAGGTGTTTTGGATCAAATTTTTTTGTTTGTTTGGTTTTTCACAACAGATTTTGCAATGAGTACTTAAAAACAAGTTAAGCGTAGCGGTCTGTTGAAAGAAACTTTTCATCCCTAGGCTATTTCATTTCTTTATAAATACTACTGCTGTCCATCGATAACAACAAATTTACGCGCGGTAGTGTAATTCAAATAAAACAAAAAAATTTTATACTTTCTATCACTTCGAAAACTAAAAGCAAACAAATACCATGAAAGCAAATAAATTACTAGCTTTGATGCCAAGTTTGAAATTGAAAAAATTAAGATTGAGGAGAAATGGGAAGATCTGCATAGCATTATTAATGAAACGAAAACAGTTTGGGAAGGAAAAATCTACTCTGTTTTAAAACTTCGTTATGCTGGCAATGCTGCTTTTGCTATATGATCTAGAATAAGAGATTAGAAAAACTAGCAACTTAGTTGTTGGATTTTTCAAGAGTTTTGAAGTCTCGATTTGGCCTGAACAGGAAAAATTATGCATATATTTTGAAAAAATTTGTCACTTATGAAGAAGCAGTTTCTGCACCTTTAAGGAACTTCAGATCATATCCAACTTCCTAAGCAAAAAAGATTTGTTTCAGTTAAAAGCAAACAAAACCTGAACTGCTTGCGGGTTAAAATTTTAGAGCGAAAAACGTATCACGGCTGCCGTTTAGTGCTGCAGACCTCCTTCCCACCAACAAAGTAAGAACACACTTAATTTTTATTCAGGCTAAAACGAGACTTCAAAACTCTCAAAAAAAATTTAACAAATTTGTCGTTAACTTTTGTAGTATTTTTTTCTAGGCCAAAAGGCAACTTAATCACGGCATAAATTCAGTTCAACTATATGTGGATGACTGAAACAGTATTGCCGTAGCAAAGTTTTACAGTAAAGTGTAGTAGTTTTGTCTGTTCCTTTCTTTAATTATATTTCACCAAATACTTATTGTGAAAAATATTTCATTGCCAACTCAGTCAACAAAAGAATTTTCATATCTTAAGTACATTAGCCCGTTGGTTGATAAAATTCAATTTTACAGAAATTACGTCTTTATTCATGTAGTTTCCTTGGCCAGGAGACAGAGAAAAGACCGTTTAGTCTTTGAGTCAACCTGCCCACCGTCCTGTCTACCACACACTATGACTTGCTACAGGCATAGTCGGATTTAACTTATGGCACTTTGGCACGGTGCTATAAGGAGCTCTGCGCTACGCTGGTAATTGCAACCAAAATCTAGAGAAGCCTTTTTGGGGGTCTTCACCTCTATTAGGCATGATAGTCTGATAGAAAAGCTCAAAGAATATTTGGCTTCGGAGGTTCGTCTCCCCAAGGAATCAAAAATGCCAAACACCCCATGCAATGTACTGTAAATCCGGCCATGGCAGAGCTGGGTAATCATTTGGTTTTCGAAATAAATATCAAAATATGATAAGCGTCGAGTACAAGGAAATTGGTCAAGCGGTAACGCGTTCGTCTCTGGAGCGGGAAGACTGAGGTTCAAATCTAGGCCCGTCAAATCGGACACAGCGTTGCCTACGGCTCGCCACCGCTACTACATTTCTTCGAAAGGAGCTGTGTTGCCCGGGCGCAATGACGCGGAGATGGGCCCCGCGAACTGGTTACACGCTTCGGCGTAATCCAGCGATTATAATGAAAGATTTGATTTGATTTGATTAAAACTTGCAGTTGTAGAACAGTTTGATGTACTTGACTATAATAATGATTATTATAAGCAAATGACTTTGTTGAAATAATACAGTATAACCAATGCCAGCAAAAATTAAAAGCACGAACTATTTTCGCTTTTTTCGACAGTTTATTAATTTTATTTAATTAGGAATCAAACGTACGAGAAAGAAGCAGACGTACAAGAAAAAAAATTTTCGTAGTCTTAGGGAGTAAAGCTAATTTAATGAATTCAATCATCACGAAATCAAAATATGAAACTTGAACTCAGCACAATGACGCCTCTTTAGCCATGACAAGCGCCACATCTAAAGTTGACATTTTGAAATTAGGAAGAAAATAATAAAAACAGATACTTGTTATTTTTAGTGGCGTATAAGCAGGAGTTTCGAATGGATAGGGATATTAAGTCAAAAGTAGATAAGTGCGTAATGGATCTGATGGTGGGAGAGTGCAATCAACAATAAAGTTAGTTCTCTTAAGTACAAGCCTAAAATAAGCAAAATATTGATCAACTAATGTTTGAACTTTGAACTATATTTTTAAACTTTCCTCGGCTAATAAAATCAATCAAGGAAATGTGAAGACTGTTAGAACAGCTCGCAAAATTTACTATATACGAGGGGTGTATGAAAAGTTTTAAGTATCAAAAAAACTAAATTACCAAGATATCATGCTGATTGAATACCTTCAGAAGGGCCACACAGTGACCGGACACCATTATTCTGGACAACTGAAGCATCTAAGGGAAGCAATCAAAGAAAAAGGCCAAGGAAGCTCACAAGAGGAATCCTCTTCCACCAAGACAATGCACCAGCTCACACCTTCTTGGTTTTCCATGGCAACAATTCACGATTGCGGATTTGAACTTGCCATCATCCACCTTATTTGCCCGACCTGGCCCCCTCCGACTTTCAGCTTTTCCCACAAATGAAAAAAGCCTTGACTGGTTGCCATTTTGCCAGCGATGACGTCATAATTGCAGTCGAAGAGTTTTTTTGAGTCTCAAGCAAAAGAGTTGTTCTACACGGGGATAAAAGCGCTTCAGCTCCGTGGGAGGAAGTGTTCAGCCCTTGAAGGGGACTATGTTGAAAAATAAATGATTATAAATCTCAAATTCCTTTTGGCTTTTCTGATGCTTAAAACTTTTTATATACCCCTCGTATGACAAAGCAGAGAACATTTTTTTATGTTTGTTTTTTCCCGAAAAAATAGTGATTGCTTTGAGCGTGTGGAACATGAACGTGCTATTGGAAGTTGCATGGCAAGCATCATGGAGCACCGGTTTTGTCTTGGCACTAGATTTTTTTCCACATTGGCTTTCTCTGCTTTGCCATATGTTGTTAGACTGCAAGCATAGTTGGAATAATCAAAACTATACTTAGTAACCTAAAAAACTCACTAAGTTGTTATAAGAATTTTCTAGAGTATATCTTTTAATTTTTTAGTACTTTAGCAATTCCAATTTTAGCAATTTTAGCGATATCATTTGCAAAATAACTTAATTAGCAGCTGCTGCATTGGTTGCTCTGTACGAAGATACGAGTCATAATGCGACGAAGAAAAGACTACCTTTCAAAAATTGCTCTTGTTCTCCTCCTCGTGATTGCTTCCGTGCTTACGCAGTAAGTTTAGTAATTGTTCATAAGAGTTAGCATGGCTAAACGGTTTGTGAAGCTTTGTGTCAGCTCATTCAGGCGTAAATTTATGCACAAAAAGGGTAAAACGAGTCCCAGTATATAAATGTGTAAATTTATGCCTTTGAATGAAAATGTAGTGGTAAAGCAAAGAGAAAAGACCTAGTATCTGGAATGCGCTTACTGTACAACTGATAATGACAAATCTCATAAGTAACCTTTAATAAAAAAAACACTTTTCAAAAGGGCAAGCAAATTTGCAAGACAAACAAACAATAAAACTTTCACGCAAACAAGTAGGAGGGGGACAAAAGAGCCAAACGCCACCAAAAAGAATTTGAAGAAAAACAAATCTAGCCCGAGCGATGCTCCCAAACAAAATTTAACGCTAATTAAACAAAATTGCGGTTCACGAAGAGTTCTACGGCACTTCTGAAAGAAGCAAAACAAACAGCTGCGGTTATCAGCAACTTTACAAATGAGAAGCTGGTACTATGCAAATGAAACGCGTCAACAAAAAGCGGTTCTCTGTAAAAACGAGTTTTTCCTTTGAATGAAAATGTAGCGGTAAATGCAAAGAGGAGAAATATGTAATCCTGAATGCGCTAAAAATAACAATGACAAACTGTATAAGTACCAACAATCTTTAATAAAAACTTTAAACTGTCAAAAAAGGCGTAAATTTATGCACAAAAAGGGTAAAACGAGTCCCAGTATATTGACAACGCTTTTAGCTAAGAGCCTTTTCGTTAAAGTTGAGGGAAATCTTTGCTTTAATAATAATCTATTAATGATGTGATGTTTAAGATTAATGCCAAGAGTCACATCAAGAAGCTGAAATCTTGTCAATGTACATAATTTTGATGACCTCCGACTAACGCAAACTAATTTTTAATCACTAGGTTTTCAACAGCCTACTTTAATTTTTTCAAAATAAACTTTTTCTTCCAAACTGTTTCTTCCTATTGCCACCACTTGGTTTTAGAAATTATTCGACAGTAGCTGATCGTTGATTTTCAAACATTTATCAATCCCGTGTTGTCTCATTTCAACTTTCATTCATTTCAAGCCAGCCAAATCACTTTTAATTGATTTCCGGCATTTTTTAACTTTTTGATAGCTCTTAGACTTTGTTTTATGATTTTGCAGAAATTTGTACTTGTTTGAAGTCACCAATCATTGTAGAAATTATTATTCATGGACACAACAACGTAACCAGGGTGCTGGTTGAACCAAGATCATGCGATCAAAATTGTCGCAATAATATAACAACGCCTTATCCTCTTGCCCAAGCAGCACATTTTAATTCACAACAAAAGCAAGGACTTCAGCAACAAAGATAAAAATATTTGTTTTCAATGATCCTTTTCCCAAAGCCTTGCAAGTTGAATGAATTTTTGGACTGCACCGTGCACATATATCATTTTTACAAAGTCTATAATATTTTTCAAGAATTAGGTGAAGGCTTGCTGGTGAATAAAAAATTAATATATTTAAACTTTTTCAAATCTGTGAGCTTCTTTTTCTAGCGTGTGACGCTGTCCCTGATTATATACAAGTTGCATCCTGCATTAACCAGGACATTGCCTGCTATTACAAACGATCGTATTCCTTTCAATCCGTTCAGCGGTTGGTGTATGATGAAGTGGTTGATGATGTAGTCCATGGTTTGTTGTTAGGCACCTAAAAGACAAGAATTTACCTATGCCAGTATACAGGAGATTTAAGATGATCCAGTATGCCTTTCTTGGCACATCTAATCCAGTAGGAAGATAGATGGAAGGGGTAACACCAAATTTTTGGGGGTGGGACCTGTCAAAGCTAAAGAAGTGCAGTATGTTGTATTTCATCTGTCTTAAAGAATCAGCCTAAACAAATCAAAATAATGATTTTAGACCAACAATTTATTCTATCTACACGTCCAAAACTGTTCGACCAGGCGTTAATATTTCGTTTAATCTTTTCATGGAGAATCCCCCACACAACTTTAGCTTGTCGTCCGAATTTGGTTCGAGGTTAAGAAACATCCTTTTTGAAAATGTAACTGAGCATCAAAATGGTACGTATTGCCTGAGATAACAAGTTCTTAGATCACAGCAATGGCCGGATTTACATTGCGCGGTGCTCCTGGCACTAATGGGATATTTGCCTCGTTTTCTCGCATCCCATCCAAGCGCTGGGCCCTTGACGGGGTGCAGTGTCGTATGGTAAATCCGGCCCTGATTACAAACACCTTTGCTGACTGACGAGCTAAAGCAGATTAAATTGAATCGAGGAATATTATCACTCCATTTTTATTAATTTTGATTATTTTGTAATTGCGACAAAAAAGCGATGATTTTTCCAATAAAAAGAGGTTGATCCAATTTGTGACTTAACTTCTTTTATTTTTTTGGATGCTGCAGGAAATAGATATCGTTTTATAGTGTGGCTACTAAGTTGACTTCTTAAACTGAGAACTGAAAAATCACTCTCCGATTCCGATGCTCGCTGTGATACTGAAAACTGACCAGTGTGTGAGCTTCTTGGTATTCATTGGCAATTTTCAACCTTCTTTGTTTTCTTGTTGCACCTCTTTACATTTTAGTTTCAGATAAAATTCCCCTCATAAAAATTTAATTTAAGAAAAAAGGCTTTTACAGCACAAAAATGCATCAAGAAAAGAAACTAAGCTCTTCACAAATAAAAAAAACTCTCAGAACTCCCCATTGTTACATAGCAATGCATCATTAGAAAAGTGTTGCCATTCTGAACGAAGTCCAGAGCCGACATGGGCTATAATTTGCGTGCTGCCAATAAATGAGTGCCAATTTAAAGAGAACTACTGAAAATGCTACGGCACACAACAATGAATAAACGCAGAGCTGAACGTTGCAGCTGACGCATGTTTAAACTATATTACATTTTGCTACATCCTAAATACAAAATTCCCTCTTTGCAAATGCAAATTTTTCTTTGGTTGAAAACTCCCCCATTCGGTTAAGAACCCCTAGCTACCTTATACTCGACATACTATGGTTGGAAGTGATATAACAAACAATTTTATTTAAGTGAGCGGAACATTGCATAATTGGCCGTCCAGTAGGGTTTTATGTGTACTTTATTACTTAAACTGAATATCTAACGGGTATGGGTTTGTGTAATTGTTTATCTTGTCTTTCTGTACATAGTACTTAAATTGTAGGAGGGATGCGTGAGCGTTAGCGGCCCCCTCCACCCACTAGAAGAAAGCGTCCTGGACTTTTACATCACCCAAATTTGGGATTAAATTTGTTCCAAAAGGCAAAGATCTTTTTTTTTAATTTCTTTTTGGTCTAAATTTGGGGCAAAATTTTCACCAAATTGCTGCTGCATTCCGCTTGCGTCTGCTCATGGATGCAATATAGCGTCCCCTCATGCAATATGTAACGATACTGCTTAAGAGCTGCTTACCCTAGTAAAAATGATAATACGTGTTTTTAGAATCAAACGTTGAAGTTGTATTTGGAGCGGTAAGTCAACAGTTATTTTGAGAAAAAAGAACCAGATTTTTAATTTGGAAAAATTTGTTTCAGGAGTTGTTGCTACATTGATAAATTATTATCAGTGGTATGACAAAATTCAGCTCCCTATTTTATTGCAATTACAAATACGAAAAAAACGTTTGTGCAAACTGTAGAATTGCAAATGAGCTATCGCGACACGCTTCGACGTTGCTCAAGGGTCTCATTAGGCAAAGAACAAAACATAACCATACGCTTCCAAAAAAGTCACTTGAACACACCAATGGAAAATTTTACAAACGCATAAGCAAATATATCAAAACCTGCATTACAACTCCTAATACGGGTAAGTTTGCCAAAGTAAACGGATGGGCTACAAAGCACAGATGCAGCGTTGCATATGAGCGTACAACAGGGCGATTTATAACAACAAGATCAAATAAGATTTCGTGAAAACTTGCCAAATTCTCAAAAGTTTAGGGAACCTAGAAGGAGTGGTTGACAACAAGGCGATCAACGATAAATTATCAGAGGTATGCCTAAAATCAGCTCCATATTTTAGTGTGTTTACGTGAATTTTTGCAGGCGTATTCTAATGGTTTGTTCTTCGCCAGATGAGGCCCTTATGCAACGTCGAAACGTGTCGCGATAGCTCATTTGCAATTCTAGAACTTGTATGAACGCGTTTTTCGTGTTTGTGATTGCATTAAAATATGGAACTGATTTTTAGCATATCTCTGATATTTTATTGTTGACCGCTTTGTGAGCGACCACTTCTTGTAGGTTACCTAAACTTCAAAGAATTTGGCACGTTTTCACGAAAGCTTTTGGTATAATGCTTAACTCACGTAAATCTTATTTACATAAAAATAATACGCTAATTTACATACAGAAAGAATTATTTTGAAATACTCTAGAATTCAACTAAAAATCTTGTTTATAGCTTTGCTTTTTTTTTTAACCCGGGCTTAGGTTTATCTCTTACCCCAACTACTGTAAGATCCTCGATTTTGTAGACCTAACTAACGCAATCAGAGCAAAGAAATGTACCAGATGGAAGGTACCATAGTGTTTTTCATGCTTAAAATTTTCTGCTTAAATCTACGGTATGATTTTAGGTAGGTATACTCCAACTGTGTATTCAAATGCTGAATATATAAACAGGAATTTAGTCTTTTTTACTTATCAACAAAAGCGTCTCGAATACGCTTTACAATGCAACAATAGGGTAAAAAGTATAGCAAGAATTCAGCTATTTCAAAATAAACCTTTTAATTATATTTGAATACGTTACGTCATGACAATAGCAAGGCAATTTATGAATGATGATCATTTTTTTTATATGCCTTAATCTGTAGAAAAATGTACTGCAATTGTCAAAATGTTTGCTTTCACTTAATTTTTTATTTATATTTATGCTTCATAGCAAACGAAAACAATTTATTCCTGTACTATTGTAGGGAAGCGGTGGCAAAAATGGGATCTTGAAATGTTCTTTTCAGTTAAAGAAATGTTCTATTCAAAAAAACAACGTAAACGAGAACGAGTCGCTTGCTTTAAACGATCTATACGCATGCTTGTCCGTGACGTAAAAATTGTTGAGTGCAGAGCTGACAAGGATGGCAAAGTTTTTGTGGTAAATCAAGAAGATTACAATCAGATAATGAAAAATAAATTCTAGTGATCGTTTACTTACATCTCTTCACTTATCACAGACAACATACGAAAGCACCTCAACAACATCAGGAACAATGCTGATAATCAAATACTATAGCATTGCACGAATATTCAACTCATTTGGTGAAAACTAAGTTTTTTCTGCACAATCTCTGTCAACCTTTCTGTAAACGTTTCTTTTGCAGCTTCCTCTCGATTATGACGGAGACAAGTCTTTCTTCTTGTTAGTTGAATGCGCAGATATCGATACCGGAAAAACAGTATTTCAGTCCTTCTCTGATGATTTCCAATTTGAGTCGAAAGCTTTATCCATCTTCATTGAAACTGACAAAGCAATTTACCAACCGGGAGATTTGAGTAAGTAAATTAAAGCTGTCGCAACAATTTGAATCCAACGTTTCACCGCTGTTTGAAGATTTTTTAGCTCTCATTTAATGTACACATTTTCTAAAAGCTAAACCATCCAGCAAAATTTTTTTGAAAAGATCAAAGTTTTGATATAGTAATTTGAATATGATTTGATGATAAGAGTTCTGAGAACAAAAAATTATAGAAAAGTATTTACAGCATGTTGTTTGAGGCCATGTTTCGGATGAAAATCATCAGCAAGAGAAAAAAAAATTCCGACGACTTCGCAGTTAGGCATTAGTAAAGTAGTATAGCTTTTAGCTTTTCGGACGTATACGAAATCAGCCGTAAGTTATATACTACTATATTTTATTTACTAAAATCAACTTCATCCCAGCTGGGCATCATCAGTTAAGTCTAAAAACAATCAGCGTATACTTTAAAACCATAATCATAAAACCTAAACAGACTATTACAGTCTGTTTAGGTTTTATGATTTTGATTTTTGAAGTATATGCTGATTGTTTTAAGACTTAAATTATGATGCCCCGCTGGGATGAAATCTGTTTTAATAAATAAAATATAGTACTATATACAATGTTCCCTCTAATTTTTTGTGCTCTTTGTGAACAGAAATTTTGGCGAGTGCGCACTTTTTCTGGGAACTCACCCAGATTTTTGTGCTCGAACACCAAAGCGATTTTCCTGACCGAAATTAAGTGAAGACCAAGAAAAAAAAAGGTCTTCGCCCAAAATCGAGCGGTGTCTGTGTTCAAAAAGTTTCTTGTCTGACTTACTAGTGTAGTTTTATGTTGAACAACAATATGTCTTAGCATTAATATGTCTGTGCGCAGCAAATTTATGCGTTAGCGCAGTCTCTGAAGTCTATGTGGCGCGCACAGTTTAATGGAAACACTGACTATATAATTTACGACTGATTTCGTATATGCCCGATAAGTTTGTGGCTGTATTATTTTACTGATCTCTAAATGCAAAGTTGTTGGAATTTCTTCTTTCTTCTCTTGCTGGTGATTTTCATCCAAAACATGGCCTCAAATAAATCTGAAAGCAAAAAAAAAATCCCGCTTGATAATAGAGAAGAAGATAAGCAGTTTAACATCTACTGCAAGGTCGTAAAATTCCAACAAAAGCACATATTTTTGAAACGATGAGAAAAGCAAAAAGTTTTACTGCAATCTAACCAAAATTTGGATATTGATTACGATCTACTACTTTTTCAACAATCACGTCGTATTGCCCCGTCAATGAATGAAATTTATAGATTTGTGACTAAAAACCGAAATATCAAAAACACACTTACAAACCCAGAAAAACCAAATGCAAGCAGTTGATGTTTGATATAAAACGGATTATATCAGCAAATTCAATTGGGTTTTAGACAAGCAATTTGATAAGATTATCAGTTCGCATTTAACTTCTAGAAAAAAAAAACGCAAAAACAAGTCTGACCACAAACGGCATCGCAAACGCAAGGCATTGAAAGCAGCGGAAAGCTGTCGTAAGCAGACAGAAGGCACCTTCTTAAACAAATCAGACTGAAGCTTGAATGAACATCGTAAAAAAGTGCTCATGAATAGGTTAAACTTCGTACCAACTCCCAACTGGACAACAGAAGTAGAGTTGAATAAGCACCTCAATTTCGCGATGCGTATTCGCAGAGTTGAATGGGAAAATATTTCGTCGATTGAAAACTCCTTTGTGAAATGCCTCCAAAACTCAAAATTTTAAGATTTAACCGTACGAATAAAGATTTACTTAGCCAACAACTGAATGCATATTGTGAATCTGTATTACCAAAATTACTCCTAGTTAAACCGATGGTTAAAGAAACGATCTATTTAAAAAACAACGTAAACGAGAACGAGCTGCTTGCTTTAAACGATCTACGCATGCTTGTCCGTGACGTAAAAATTGTTGTGCGCAAAGCCGATAAAGATGGCAAAGTTTTTGTGGTAAATCAAGAAGATTATAATCAGATAATGAAAAGTGAATTACAGCGATCGTTTACTTACATCTCTTCACTTATCTCAGACAACATACGAAAGCACCTCAACAACATCAGAAGCAATGCTGATAATCAAATGGTTTGAGCTACACAAAATTGGGTATCATTGACTACAAGATGTTAAAACATGCCACGAACATTAAGTATTATGAGTGCTAAGGATACCAAAAAACCCCTGGCCCTGTAGCAAAATTTTATTCTTCTTACGGTCCAGGATATGCATACCCTTTACTTAAAACACACATATTGACACAAGATGCATTAAGCAACGTTTTAGTTTTTGACATCCCGATTTGCCTCTTGTAATTGGCTGGCAATACCACTACTTTAAAAATAACGGCTTTTTTAGAACACATTTTTTAACCAATCAGCATAAAATTTTGTCAATTCAAAATCAATGATTATTGTCGAGACAGCAAGCAATATCTAGAAGAAGTGGCGGAGTGGAAAACAACTGCTAATAATAACAGCAATCACGATAATCTTTATATTATTGCTGGTGCTGTTTAGGCACTCTATCCCACCACTTCCATATCTCTTGTCATAAAAAACTTTTTTTACTTCTTACTTTCTTTCTTACTTTTCTTACTTTCTTACGTTTTAAATCAATTTTCTTACTTCTCAAAACCTCTGTTAAAATTCTTGTAGATCTTGCACTATTTTGCTTAAATAATGTGGTAATGCAATACAAGGAAGGCTTCTTTACTCAAAGCACAGAAATCGTTACTTGCGACAATCATTCTGTTTCGCTAGCGAACATTACTCTCCAGAATGTTATTTTACCTGTTTCTGAGATCATCAACCAAGCTAAGTTATTCAAAAGGTACAGAGATGACATCATTTGGCTATCATTTGGCCTAGACAATACTACAAAAATCAAAGAAGCTCATTCTGGTATATTTATAGAAAATGAACTTAAGCTCAGTTATCACTGAGTCAATACTGCTGAATTAGGATCATGTTTAGCATTCTTGAATGTTGAACACAAAATTGGCAATAACCACATTAGCGGATTCTACACTCGAGACTTTGTTAAACCCATAGCTCTTTACCGCACTTTTCTTAATGGTAAATTGGTTTATCCAGCTCTTCTTCTTTCTTTATTGCACGCTTTTTCGTGAGGGTTGCGGCCCGGGCAGCAGCTCGAGATTAAGCCGCCACACTTCACGGTATTCCATCACACACATCATTTTGCTTGGGTGAAGTTACAGCTATTTTATCCAAGATCCCAAAGGTAATTCGTCCATCTAGTTCTAGGTCGTCCAACTGGTCTTCTCCCATTCGCTTTAGCAAGTAAACCTTGTCTGGGGAGTTTTTCCTGAGACATTTTGCTTACATGGCCAAACCACCTAAGCTGAGATCTTTCAATTTGGAGAAGTAACGGCTCAATGTTAAGAGATTTTCAAATATCAGAGCTACGTACCTTGACAGTGTAACTCCTTCGATTTTTCGTAAAAACCTCATTTCGGACGCTTGCACTTGTGATTGCACTCTGTCGGTCATTACCCAAGATTCATGACCATAAGTGAGAATTGGGACAAAACCTGTTTTGAAAACTGAGGGCTTTGTCTTTTTCGACAATTTTCGTTTCACGATAACCGAATAGTGCAAAGCTCGCGTTACTGCACTAGCCTTGCCTATTCGGGTATACAGTTCTTTGTCCTGCCTTTGATTTGATTTTCCATCCAACTCATATTTTCAAATCCATTGTATTCAGTGAAGTAGTTCGCCGGCCTCAGAGAGAAAACTTTTCAGGGGGTACGAAGGTCGATACCGCGGGCCCAAATCTTATTGTGCCTCCCAAGCCTTATCGGGGCCCATGCCTTTTAATCATTTTTTGTCGGATGGGTGTAGATCTTTATTTAAAAGTGAGCGAATTACGATATTCGCATACAGTTAGGACATATGAAAAACACAACTAGACAAAAAATTGGTTTAAATCCAGCTAGGTGGTTTATAAAAGTCTTAAGAAGTCATCTGCAATCATAGACTTCACAAACCCAAATACCTATTAAACTCATACAGATAGAGTGAGTTACTTAATGATAGCAGTATAGTATGTCAACTTTGACTCCGCTCTCTGAGGGTGAAATGCTTTTAGATCTCTGGAAATGTGGGCCTTCGTGCATTGTTAGACCGTAGAATTAGGGCTCTCAAGTCAGAGATACGTAACTAAACGTTAATTTCGATGCAAGTGTATGGTTTTTGATACATTTTCCTCTTTTTTTAATCAAATCAGCCACTATTGGATGCCCTAAAGACTGTGTAGTAAAAATAGCGACCAATTAACAGTACTGAATAGGCTGACTGATATTTTCGCTGTAGGCAAGTTTGGTTACGGTGTTATGGAGCGATACCAAAACTTAACGCGGAAACCTGAACTCTTCTGGGGCCCGGGCTCAAGGGGCCCAGAAGAGTTCAGGTTTCCGCGTTAAGTTTTGGTATCGCTCTATAACATCGTAACCAAACTTGCCTACAGCGAAAATATCAGTCAGCCTATTCAGTACTGTTAATTGGTCCGGGCCCGGGTACAATGTATCCCCTGAACCTCCCTCTTGCAGGCCCTGGTTCGCCTAAGACGACTGAATGAAAACCAATCTAATTATTTGGCAAGTCTAAAAAAATTAAAGTAGAAGTTCATTCATTTTCAGTTCCATATTGAATTAGTTAACAGAATTCTTGATTTTCATCTAAATGGAATGATCTCGTATATTGGACCAAAATATGACTCTGGACAAAGGAAAACTAAACCACGGAATATTTCGGCATCTTCTTTTGTAAATTTGTTAAAACTCACATCCACAGAAAAATTTGTTGTTCCAGATGCTGCCGTAGTTTACAAAAAATCTACAGCACTCCTAAGCATGCTCACTAATTTTCACAATATTGCACATAATGAGTCTTTTCAATGTGATGTTAGGGCCGGCTTGTCCCATTCCTGCAAAAAATGTGTATCATGCGGAAACTTTAGAAACTACAACAGCAAATGGAGGGTCTATCCAGTTAACCATATCAAGACTGCTTACGGAAAACTTTTCTTTTTGAAACAAAATCTCACACGCTCTAAGTACGGAATTTACGCATCCCAATGCAAAATTTGTCAAAAAATTTAGGTTGGTCAAACGATAAATCACTTTTCTACTTGTTGGTCTGGACATAGAGCCTTTTGGAACAATAAAAACAGGGCTAAAGGACAGCAGAGCATTCCTGCTGATTCATCATCAGTCTTGGCATACAGAACTCATGAATTTTCTGCCGGATATTTCAGATTGTTTGAAGTAATTTTTCTTCAAGAACCTAGAGACCAACAAAAGCTTGCTGTTTTAAAAAGTATGAGGACAAACAGACTTGTTTCTGAAATTAACATCAATAAAAATGTTTTACCGAAATATCGCTAATTTGGCATCGGCCTACTGTTTTTTCGGCATATTTTAATTATGATATGCTGTAATAAGGTATTCACGCAAATCCTATTTTGCTTGATTTTATGACAGCTGATATTGGTTTTGTTACGTCATAGGCTTTTACTTCACTATAACGAGTTGTTTTGATTTTGATCAGCTGATTTGTTTGAATGTAATAAAGATGAGCTACTTTGCGAGATTCTTTCTACTTGGCGCCTTGTAGTTTGCAAGTGGGACGAAGTCAGGTTGTCTGTTTAGAAGTTAAATGGTGAAGCCGGGCTATGATCTTTGCTTTATTATGTAACACTAGCCCTTGGTTTAGTTTAGCGGATTTTCAATATTGAACCTTATAAAGCCTAGATCTATTTCTCTTTGGTTAGCAACCATTTCATCAAAGTTTTAGCAGTATATTTAGGAGAAGTTAGAATTTAAGGACCTCATCTTCCTACTAATGGATTTGTCGACGAAGGTGAGAGTTTTGTAATGTGTTCTTTACCAATTCAACTATTTTTTTCAAAAAGAAGGTTTTTTAAATTCTTTTACATTTTAAGGTTTTGGAGATTTGTTTATTATTTTGGTTGCTTAGTAACATATTTTATAATTAATTTTTTTGCAGGGGTTTATTATTTTAAACAACTTTTTTGTATCGTTTTTCTTTTTTCCTCTGGTGTGGTGGATTAGATAAAACAAGGTTTTTAATATTTTTGCACTACAAAAGAAGTTTTACTAAATACAGTATTATATTTTCTTTAATTTCACTGTTTATTGAAGTTCGTTTTGTTTTATTTTCAATTTGATTGCAGTAATAGTCTGTATAGGTTTTATGATTTTTGTTTTAAAGTATGCGCGGATTCTTTTTAGACTTAAGCGATGATGCTCCGCTGGGGTAAAATTGATTTTAGTACATAATTGTAAATAATTTACGACTGATTTCGTACATGCCCGATAAGCTAAAGGCTATATTATCTCACAGCAAGTTGCCAGCCATGATGCTGGAAGGATGAACGTTTGTTCTAACAAAGCCTTTCAGTTCGAAAAAAGAACATTGCTGTCCAGGCCAATTGCTTTCGCAATACGTAAAATGAAAATATTTTTGCAAAGTAAAAAAAGTGAAAACATTTTCTATTATTCTCGAAAAGACAGACAAATACAGCTATATGTTTACACAACTGTCTATTGTTCTTATATTATTACGAAGCTGTTCGTTTTATTCTAAATATGGTTCGATTTGTTTAAAATTATAGGCACTCTATTCAGATGACATTACAGCACGAAAACAAAAGCTAATTGTGGAATGTGCATGTAGTATTCATTCTGCTGAGAACTGCTTATTGTTTTATCTCAGACGCAAAATTTTCGCCGGCATTTCGAGATTATTGAAACATGACGCAAAAAAATTAAGCGAGAGGCAAATTTGATTTCGCACTGTAACAGCGATAGCTTTATGTTAATTCCACTCTTAGCGGGTTAATGAAGTTTTATGCATTAAGATTGTTTTATATCTAAAATGTAATATGATGTAATTGTTTTTTGTTTTAGTTCAGTTCCGAGCGCTTTGCCTCACTCCAGAACTAACCCCTTTGCAAGGAAGTGTTGACTACCAGATTGAAGATCCAAATGGAAACCTCGTCGTACTAGAACCGAACACCGCCCTTTCAAGCGGGGTGGCCGGTGGAGAACTCCAACTGACGCGAGATTCAATTGAGGGAGAATGGAAACTTACTTTTCAATATCAGGTGGGTTTAGTATAAGTTGAATTCTGTTTGCTGAGGTGAAAATCTTTTGGCAAGCAATAGTAACCACTTTCATTAATGAGAGAAGTTGCTGCAACCTTCATTGAAACATATCGCATTCGTGAAAGTGTATTAAATTTTAACAGCTCAAACACCAAACTGGTCGAAACTGAGCTTTTTCAATTAAGAGCAAACAGCAGTTATGAAGCTACTTTTTCGAATTTAATAAAGCTGTATTTAAAGCAATTGCTTTATTAAAGTAGATATTCCGAACCATCAATGTTTCTTTAGTGGAGTAAACATTTTTTCTGAGGGGTGTTCTCGGGCAAACAAATGAAAACATCCAGAAGTAAATTTTTTCCAATTCAAGAGGAAGTCAAGGCTTTCGACTCTTGACCTTACTTGAAGCCCAGGTTACAGGCTGAAATTTAAAATACAGTTAGGTTGCAATAAGTGGCTTGAATAATAACTATTCGTCCGGGGGGCGATCGTTCCCTTCTCATCTTTAATATGCTCTTGCCTGGATTTAAAAATAACTTTACAACGCTATAATGTGAGTTGGTGCAAGCTGCTTAAACACATGTTAACGTTTAATTTTTAAGTTTAGAACTTCAAGGAGACGCTCGCAGTTGAAGTGAGTGTTTACAAGCTACCAAGGTTTAGCGTTGAATTGAAAGCTCCAACATTCATCCATCCCGGCTCTCCTGGTTTGACAACCACAATAAAAGCAACGTAAAAAAACACGTTTTTTGCTTTCCATCGTGCGTCTCTAGGTTATTTCGAAAAGGTTTTATATAAGAAAATGTTCTTGATGCTGTTTTCTTGTTCTGTATTTACATATGTCTTGTTGCTGTATGCTTTGTTGTTTTTTTAGTTTGTTTATAGCTATTTTCTTTTAAGTTATTTTACCTGCCCGCTACATTTTCAAACCATTGAATTTTATTCTTTTCCGAACTATTTCTTTGAGCTGTGTTATTAAAATGAACCCTTTATAATGTTGTCAAAAAAAAGGAGAAAACCAGTTGATTAAAGTTGCACACAGAATTTAAGCAAATTTTTCATCAAATTATAACTTCTGCTCCGAAAGCTCAATGATTTTAATTTAATGCATTAAGTTCAAAAAATTTTAATATCTTCTGTTCAGGTCCACTTTTGGCCAGCCAGTGAAAGGCTCAGCCGAAATAAGATTTCGACTGCAAAGACGTCCAAGTGTTGTCAGTAGAACAATTTTTGTAAGTTTGCTGTGACTTCAAAATAAATTTAATTATTTCGTGATGGAGTTCTTTTAGTGGAGGATTTTAGCTTCTAAAAACGATTGATTGCTCGATGAAAAAATGGAAGTTTTTTTATCAATTCTATAGTTACTGGATGAGCGTTATAGCAATCAAACATTCTTATGTTAATTTTCGATTGACCGTTCCAAAGTACCGTTACTTGACAGAAATCTACTTTTACGTTTCAAGCTAACCAAAAGCAATTATTTATTGGCTACCAACTTATTGTAACGCCCGGGTACTGCAACTGTTGCTGATAGAGCTATGCTAAATGTGCAATATGGATTAAACTAAGTTTATTCAAGTTTGTTATTACGTAACACTGCACAAGTCAGAGTTGCTGGTCGGGCCGGACTTTTCGGGTCGGGTTCAGGCCTAAAGTTGACAAAATTTTAGGCTTAATTCGAACCTTTTTTTCTAAGATTCACAAAAATATAATTGAAATAACTCGGCAAAATTTTTGAATGAAAATTTCGTTCAAGTTTTTTCGAGCATGATTTGGGCTTCTAATTGGTTTTCAGGTTCGAACCGGGTTCGGGTTTATATTTTCGGCTTCGGGCCGGGTCCGTGCCTTAACTGGTCGGCCCGTTTACAACTCTGGCACAAGTCAAACAAAATTTTTTTTGCCGTAAAATTAAACTAAATCTACAAGATAATATTGACGAGAGCAGCCACAGAGAAACTACGTAGGGACAGTGTGATCTTCGAGACAGTTGCCATCTCTGTTCATCTTAACCGCTGACTCTTCAAGTTTAAATAAAGCGTCTATTGCAGCGTTCCTTTCTCCCACTTACCGCTATGCTTCATGACGTAAAAGGGAGACGTTTTCCTAATTAATGAAAAAATTATTAACTGCTTTCTCGTTCAGAACTAATAGAATTATCGCAGCAAGTGAATTCTCAGAAAATGTAGCTTTTCAAAAATTAAATTATTTTGCAGCCATTTGACGGTGAAGAGGTTATTTTTCTTGACATTGATGAAATCTCACATGATGTTGGATGGCAGCAAAACGCAAATCAAAAACTTGAAATCCACGCTGAAGTGACGGAGGCTCAAACAGACTCGAGGTTTAGCGATACGGCTTTAGTCGATTTGGTTCGATCCCCCATCAAAGTGGAAGCTCTTCAAAAACCAGAAGTCATAAAGCCAGGTCTTCTCTACCAAGCTTTGGTGAGGGGTTTAACCGAATGCATTTTGCAATTTTTTATTTTGATTTTGCTCAATACGAAGTTAAATAAATGTAAATTGGCGAAGTTCTCTTGTCTTGGCTGACTACTTTAACAACTAAATAAAGGAAACTAATAAACTAAAAGAAAGAACCTCTTTGAGCCTCTTATATACTAGAGATGTAGGCCAGAGATGGAAACCGGTCAGGTCGACGGCCGGTCGGGTTGCCGGTCGGGTCGAGATTCTTCGACCGGCCGGTCAAGCCGGTTTAAAAACTGGTCAAATTCTCCTTTTTTGGAACTAAAAAACATCTAAGCACCAACCAAAATATACTTATATATATTTTATCGTAAATAAAACTTTTCATAAAAAATCAGTATTAACAAGCCACGTTTTTCGAATACACTTGTTGAATGGTTTCAAGCTGTGACCATTAAGACATGCACATCCAGGGACGTATTTAGGGTGGGAGTATTGTGCCTTGCCCCCCCACTTTGGGCCACGGCACAAAGCAAAAAATACAAAATTTCGCTAAAATCGCGTAATCAGATTCTAATGAAGCATGCATGTGGAAGAAGGTTTTGCTACCTGGCATTTTAGCATGATTTTAATCAGCTTAAGAGTAGAAGTGGCGCTGATTACAGATCTTTAGTACATGCTAAAATCTTGCCGCTTTGAAAAGCTTGTTTCAACTTAAATTTACCACACTATACACTGAGCAAGAAAGACATAGCTCTTATTTTTTTTATATCTAACTAGCCAGGGGTTGTACTGAAGTAGCATCATTTCTACAAACTGCTGGGGCACATCATATTTTGAATGTTTTCTAGCCAATGTCATAACAGTTTAGTGTTTTCAATGAAAATAACGGACGCGTTGCGTTTATCGGGATACTTATTCATAACCACTTCGTACTACCGATGAGTTTAGTTATTGGTTTGACGTTTCGCTTCCCAAACTGGCAAGCTTTTTCAAACCAACTTGCAGTGCTGCCTTTGCAGTTAAAAAAAGATAATTGAGAAAAAATTAACAACAGAAGATAGGTAACAGTAAAAACATACAAACATTACAATACTTGTACTATTATACCCAAAAACATTAAAATGATGGAGCAATAACATTATATAATATTAAAAATTATGTCACTAATAGCGTGAAAAAAAGGAATATTAAAAAATTATGTCACTGACAACGTGAAAAAAGGAATACTGAAAAATTATGTCACTAACAGCGTGAAAAAAATTAATAATATTCATAACAACTAGTCAGCTTCACTAACAGTTTGAGAAAGTATGAAAAGGATCTATTGCAAAACATTATGTACTGGAAAAGTTTTTTAGCTGCACAGAGATGTATATTAATTGTTCCGTCCGTATATAAATCTCTGTGGAGCTAAAAACCTTTTTGCAGCACATAATGTTTTGCAATAGATCCTTTTCATACTTTCTCAAACTGTTAGTGAAGCAGCCTAGTTGTTATGAATATTTAAAAATTTTTTCACGCTGCCAATGACATAATTTTTGAGTATTCCTTTTTTCACGCTGTTAGTGACATAATGTTCAATATTATATAATGTTATTGCTCCATCATTTTAATGTTTTTGGGTATAATAGTACAAGTATTGTGATGTTCGTATGTTTTTACTGTCACGTATCTTCTGCTGTTGTTTTTTTCTCATTTATCTTTTTGTAAACTGCAAAAGCAGCATTGCCGAAAAAAAGTTTATTGTTTGCTGCTCGGCAAATTGCAAATAAACTGTCAAAAATAGCTAAAAAATTTTAACTTCATTTTTTGGCCTTCACATAATATCATTACAAAGAACGTCTAATAATTTTGCTTGTGCCCTCCAGTGCTTTTTATGCTTATTTTGTGCACGTTTTGCGCTGCTCAAAACAGGTCTTTCAAACCGAAACTTAAATAAAAAAGGTCTTAAAATTGAGTCATTTTTGCAAAAAAAACAAAACTTTTTTTGCGTTTTCTTTTCTGAGACCTCCGTTTAAAGTCACAAATTTTAGCACCTCACCCATGCTCCCCCCCGCTTTTGAAAATTTTTCATTTGATACATTGAACAGTGAACAAAAATCTTTGACAAAAAAAACAGGGTGCCGAACCGAACCTGAACCCGAACCGTAAACCCGAATGAACCGTTTCATTTTGGTGAACCCGAACCGAACCAGAACCAGCAAAATTTTACTTCAGTGAACCTGAACCAAACCTGAACCCACAAAATTGTGCTCAAGTGAACCCGAACCGAACCTGAACCCCTAACAAAAGTAAGAATATATTTTTCCATATCCGGATGCCGCTGGCGCTGGTACACGCACAATAAGAGCAGTGGTGATCATGAACAGGATCGGCAATTTCTCTTTTTTTTTCCTGGACGAAACGAGTAATGACAGTTAAATTTTAAGTCAATGAACCCGAACCGAACCTGAACCAGGAATATTTTACTTGAGTGAAGCTGAACCAAACCTGAACCTCAAAAATGGTGCTCAAGTGAACCCGAACCAAACCTGAATCGCTAAAATATTTTGAGCAGGAGCTAAACCTGAACCTGAACCGTTATTTGAAACGGTTCGACACCCTGAAAAAAAACGGTTGACCGGGCCGGTCAACCGGCGATGACTTTGAAATTTACCGGTCGGGTCGAGAAAATCCTGACCGGTTCCATCTCTGATCTGGTCAATTTACGATTTCTTGCCTTTCCACGCTTATGTTCATACCTGTAGTTGCGACTCTGGATACTGTCTATAGCTTATCTTTGCTTTGATTTTGTTTTTGAAAACTATTTGCAGTTTCGAGTAACTGATTTTGATGGAAATGTTCTTATGGACATGGATCGACAACAAAACAACTTGATAATAGAGGCAAAGTAAGTTTTTGTTGTGATGTTTACGAACTCAGTACTCATTTTATCGATGTTTTCATTGTTGTAAACAGGCTCTGACCAAGCGTCATCAAGCTCTTTGTTTGGTTCGCAACAAAAACACTTACTCAGTCTCATCTCATTCAGATAATGCACGCAAAGTATTAATCGCATGCTTGTAACTCAGTGACGGAGAACCAACGATAACGCTAAAGAGGCTGCTTCACATTTAATCTAATAACCATTTAGTTGAGCAAGTATTGTTTTTTGCACGGCAATTGCATTTTCCGACTATTAACAATATAAATGATAGAAGGTAAGGTAAGGTTAATTCATGTTTTACTGCACAAGTACACACAAAATAAAGAGTAAACTCAAAACAACACAAGTATAAATTCCGAATAATGCGGAAGGATGACCGCGAAGAGACATGAAGTCTTCGAGTTGAGCGGCCAACCTGGCATATAATAAAAGACATTTATTCTCAGTCATTCTAATGATAGTACAGACATAATCAAAATAGTGCAGACTAACGTCGAAATTATCTGATAAAATCATAATTTATAGTTTTGGATGAGATTGGATTTATATTCAGTGGAAAATTTTTGAAAAGATAATTTTTTTAGATTTAACGATAGTGAATTCCACAAAGTTACACCCTCATACTTCACAGATTTTTGAGTTCTTGACGATTTAAAAAGAAGGACTTTTAATTTTCTCGTGTTCTAGACCTAGTATTGATATTTAAATCATTTTTCACATCGTCAAAAAATTTAGTGAAGGTGTAGGTAGAGTTTTGTTTTGTACATGATGCATGAATTTTGCAAGTTCATATTTATAAATATCATGAAATTCTAAAACTTTAAAATTATAATATAGAGGAGAGGAACTTTCATTCCACTCTGCACCACCAACAGCCCGAATTGCTTTATGTTGGAGCGATGATAATTTTTCTAAGTGTGATTTGTATGTTGATCCTCATATAATGATGCCATAGCTTAGATGTGTATGCACAAGGCTGTAATATACACATAAGAGAGTCGAGGTTGGAAGAAAATTTTTAATCTTGTATAAAATACCGACACCATGTGTGAAATTTTTGCCACAATCGATATGATGTGGTACTTAAAATTTAAGTCTTCATCAATGTAAATTCCTAAATATTTTGCTGTAGAGGTCATGCAAATTTCAGATTTTTTTGTTTTTGATTGGTTGGAAGACACTACGTCATAAGCTGCTAGTATAACTCGAGTAAAAATGGTTGTATGCAGTACCAAAATCTCAAATTTGTAGTGACTCTCACAGTTTTTGAAATAACAGTTCAAGACTTTTATTGAATAACTAATCTTAAACAGCAATTGTATTAAAAAGATGGCACAAATCTATGTTTACAATGGTCAAAATGTTTACATGAATGTTGTTTTTTTTTAGCTCAATTAAGGTTTTAAGCGTTTTTTGTGCTTCGATTAGGCCTATCTAAAATGGTAAACCTACAAAAATATTACCAGTTTTAAATTATCAACTTTATCAGCACAGATTCAAAGCTGTTTCTGCAACGAAAGACCCAGATCATCGACTTTACCCCGCTAGTAAAAAGTTTGAATTAGACTACAGGCAGCATCCCGGCCAGTTGGTCGAGCGGTAACGCCTTTATCACTGCAACTGTAGATTTAAAATTCAAATTTTTTTTGGTCAGGTCAAATTGGGCACATATTGTTGCCAGCGGCTCGCCACCGGTGCGATATTCTTTGAAAAGAGCTGTGCTGTCCGGAGCAGGCGCAATGACGCGAAGATGGACTGCGCCGTCTTGTTACACGCTTTGGTGAAATGCAGCAAGTGTAATAAAAGATTCGGTTTGATGTAAAAACCAGCAATATTAAGTAAAACTATTGTCTCTTAAACCATCCTTGTTACTCGTAAAATATTGGTGCGCTGCATGGCCGAAGACCAATATTTGGAAACATATAACTTGTTCACCTTAAAGTATGCATTAATATTTCACTTTACGACTACAGTACATGTTTTTTGCAGTTACTTGTCCGACGAGAGTTACGGGATTCCACAATTCAACAGACGCCCGATAGGTCCACAAACTCCAGTCACGTTTGTGTTTGAAGTACCTCAAAGCGGCATCGTTCAAGTGAATATTCCAGTCAGCAAGAGTATCCAATTAGTGCATTTCATAGTAAGTAAAGCAGTATTATGCTTTAATCAAACCGATTTCACAAAATAAAGAGGGTAGGAAAATTCCAAATATTTATTTCGTCATAAATCCCCTCAGGAAAAAAACTTTTTACTTTGAACCAATTTGGCTTTAGTCAAATTCATATACAAATTATCGCAAGAAATTTTAAGTTTTTTGGGAAAGATGAAGTTCCCTAATTTTGAAGTTTATCGGACTTACTTTACAAAAATTTAGGCATTTTTGGCCGATGTCTAACTTTATAATGACACCATGAAATGATGTCACAATTTTAATGTCGTTAAATGTTTTTGTTAACTAATTATTTGGACTTACATACTGTATATGCAATGAGTCATACTAAAAATACAAAACTTAAGTGCAATGCTTGAACCGTCCATGACGTAATCAAAAGTTCCTTTTTTTTTCAAAAATTGGCCTTGATGTGATAATGCCATTGCGATAATGCTATCGAATTAAATATTATTTCTTTAACCTCAATGGACATGCCCGCTTTGGTAGTCCCCGTTCTTTAGCTTAGGAGTTACTTGAATTAACATTCTTTAAATCCAAGATCTCGCGTGTAAAATTCGTTTAAGGCTTAAGCAATATAATTTATTGACTGCTTCCTTGGATAAAAAGCACTAAGTCATTGGCTTTATTATAGACCAAAAATTTTAAGATTAAATCCGACCTTGGCAGACACTAAATTGTTCTATAAGAACTTCGAGGATCTTCTATTATAATTTAGATTTTCTTGCTCAGCTTTTAAGCACTGATATATTCATAATTGCATCTTCATTTTTTGCTTGAATCTGACTTGATACCAACTACTTAATCTTTTTCTCTTCAAGAACTGTGAATGATTTTAAGCTGAATTTTTCTGTTTTTTTTTTTTAATTTTACGAACATTTTGTAAAAAATACCTATGTATCACGTAGTAAAGAGTTGAGAGTAACTGCATTATTTAATTGTTTAGTCTTTCTTAGACAAACAAATAAACAAAAAATAAAGTTGAACCCTAGAATGATCAGGAGGCAAATAATACCGCCATCATGCAATCACGATCGTCGCAAAAATGACTCTTAATTTATTTTCAATTACGTCGCATGCGATTTGGAACAAAACCTGATTGTGAATAAAGATAATGCTTAATGAATCAAATCAAATCTTTCATTATACTTGCTTTAATACGCCAAAGCATGTAACGAGTTGGCGGGGCCCATCTCATTGTTATTGCGCCCGGACAATAGAGACGAAAGCGTCACCACTGGATCAACTGGCCGGTACCATGTTTAATAAAACATATAAAAATAAAAACTTTTGATTTATTTCTAAACTATTTTCAACCTTATTCGAATAAAATTGCTAAGGGTTTAAGAAAAACTTGTCTCTATTGCATTACTGATTCCACTATTGATACTTGTTTAAAATAAACTGAAACTATTTTTATTAATTAATTATGTTGTGTGATATTTAGTCGAGTTTTTCTGCTAATTGCTGAACCTGCGTGATATTCTCTACTCAAAAGTTTTAATGTGTTTTTTTTTGCCAGTTTATTTTCAGTAAATATTGCAGGCTTATACAAATACCACTTCATATTTCCATGAAACTCAGCAGCTTTGGAGAGCAACAAGAGCGGATTCTCCTTCGGATTCCTTCCTTCAAATTTCTGCTTTGGGAGAAGCTGCTCAAAATGCTTTGACCGTCGGCAGTAATGCATCGGTCCTCATCAAGACAACTGAAATAGTTCCATCTATAAGGATATTGGTAAGATAAGCAGTATTTTTGACAAAAAGATGATACCAATATCTGACTATGGAGCTCTTTTAACCTCTCAAATAAATTACATTTAAACGTTCAAACGTATTGTGTTGTTTTCTCGAATTTACTCTATTACCATTTTTACGTGTTTACATTTAGGGCCGGTTTTCTGTTTCGGTGTTCGATTTCTGCTGAGTCTTGCAAAAACTAGCAAATTGCAAGAGAACCTGTCAATCAAAGAGTTAATATGTTACAGATGTTCTTTTGGTACCTATAAACTTCTTAAACCGCTCATTTCAGTGTGTAAAACGAATGTTTCGTCCTTTCCAATTGATTTCTTTACGCGTAAACTGAAAATTTTTGTCTTCCAAAAGCCAAAAAATTATAGCAAATTTTTTTTCAACTGTGCCGTGTTTTAATTAAGCAACTGTTTGTTGCCTTCTAATTATGCCGTGCTTCATTTAGAATTTTTTCTGGGGTGGTTCAAACATACGCTTTTGTTTCAAAATTAAGAAACGACCCCCTTTCAAATTCATGAAAAAATGCCACACAAAATGTTTCAGCTTGATCGGTGGAAAATTGGCGGCGTAAATCCACTTTTAACTTTTAGAAAGTGTATGCCTGCTTTTTGGAATGGGCAAAATAACCTAAGCGATAATAACTTTTGATCTACAGTATACAGTATATCGCAGAATTATGTGAACCACTTAAAACTTGCAGAATGACCGCAGCTTTCCATTTATGACAAAACTATTTTTGTATTGTGAAACAAACAGCTTTTTTTTAAACGGAAAAAAATTCAAAAATTGTAAAAAAAGTTCTACCATAATTGGTAATAATTTTAAAGTTGCATGAAAAGTATGAAATTTACATTTAAGGTAAAAAATATCTGCGCATTTATTTTTGAAAAGACCATGAAAGTGAAACTATAGACCAAAAAAAATTTTGACAAAAAAGAATACGCTTTTAAAATTGTTATCAAAATGCTATAAGAGTTTTCAAAACAAAACTGTTCAAGTTTTACAGAGTCGAACTGGTTAAAGTTGACCTTCTGACTAAACTCTGGACAATTTAGGCAACTTTTTTCAACACAGTATGACTTTATTAGGTGATAATTGATGATGGTTTGTAACATCAGTAATTTCTGGGTAGTTAACTATGTTTTGGCGAAAGTTGAGCAGTAGATGGTTCGTTGCCAAGTGATGTCGTCTTTCAAAATTAAATAAACTTGTGCTTTTCAAAACATTTTTCAAAAATTTTTTAACCAACTTTGTATCTTTCCATCAAAGGCAGCTTTTCAGTGTCTTCCTTTTGATCCAGGATAAAGTGATAATCTTGAAAACAAAAATGCTGCTTGATCATCTCTTGAAGTATAAAAAAACTTGTTTGCCGCTTTAAGATCTTCAGTTTTTTTGTATTTGATACAGATTACTCATCTGCTTCAGCACAGTTTTTCAACTCAAGCATAGCCAGGACTTGCACTTGCAGCAACTTTTACCACAGTACAACTGTTTACCACAGTACAAAAACTTTTTACCACAGTACAATTGCAGACTCAAGGTTTTGGCTTGCGGATTTGCGTACTAATTTCTTACCGCAAATATTTGCGGATTTGTGGTAAAAAAATTGGAATCTACCGCAAATCCGCAAATCAACAAGACGTTTTAAAGTGGCAAAGGTTGCACACGACGACTTTGATGACATGCCCAGCACGTCTAGTATATAAATAGGCTGCAGTCCTACTAATATTTTCAATATTAGTTTTATCTTTTCAGCCTCTTAGCCTGTGGAAACAAATTTTTGATTTAGCTGTTGACCATTAGTAGAACGTGCTTTACATACCGAAAAACCCAAATTTTCGATTTTTGCAATTACCTTAGATGCTAACTGCTCAGCGCCAAAGAGAAACATAAAATTTAAAATACGTGCAAGTTTTCCATCAAAATCAATATCTGCACCTAGTGGCATACGCAGAAATTTTCCAAGGGGCTTCAAAACTTCGTCACATAGTGACGTCACAAATCAACTTTATGGAGAGTGCCGAAGGCAAGACCATTGCAGAGTGGTTCGGGCATGGCCCGAATTTTTGCAAAATACACTAAAAATGCGCGTTTTTGTGCACTTTAGAAGCAAGTTTTAGTATAAAGATTTTACGAGACTTATTACAAGAATGAACTTGTAAAATGAAAATGCATCAAAAACATTACGGAATTAAAAAGTTAGGTCGTTTGTGAAGAAAGAAGACAGGCCAAAATAAAGATCGATTTATTTTTGCATTTACAGTACGCAGTTATAATCTACATTTTCCCTAAGCTGCTTGATTTTTCTTTACATTTTTTCATTTTTAGGGTCTGAGGGGAAAGTCATGGCACAGTAGCCTTCCCCTAGGTACGCTAATATCAGCACCGTAATTATGTTGTATGCAAGTTAAAAGCTTTTAAAAGATTGCTCTTATCCAAAGTTCAACTAGAAGTTCAAGCGTCGGAATTTCATGAAACCATTAACCAGGACTGTTTTGGAACTGAAATAAAATAAACAAAGAAACCGAGATTTTGACTTGTTCTTCTGACACCTAAAAGATTTTCATCTTTGCAAAAGTATGCCTTTATATGAACATTTTTCAAAACAATTTAAAAAAATTTTGCACCTGCACAGTAGCAAAAAAAAAAAAAACTTTAACTGCAATTATCACGTTTAATCAAAGTTATTTTAATTGTGATCTGCAAATTGCCATCCGTGATGAAGGGAACAGAAAGTTACATCGACAACAAACCACACCCCCCCACGCCATTTCGTCACTCAAGCAATAAATAGTCCCCTATAAGCCTGTAAAGTATCATTTTCAAGAACGCAAAAACGCAAGTTTGTGCGTCTCGAATTTTTACTGACCGTGACTCAGTGAAAATTTGTGCATCTCTGTTTGTGTTATATGACAAGTACTGTACAAGTATGCAAATCAACTAAAGATTTTTAACTCAACGAACATACTGTAATTAGAAGTTAGAACGAACAACGAAAGTGACTGGTATGCTAGGTGAGATTACTTTCTTCCAAGTCTTTACTCCAGTCACCAAAGTCGCAGCCGTAATTCAATTCCATTGCAGTTTTGTTTACACAAACCTGCATACATTTCCACTTGGTCATGCTGCTGACATGCATAACATAACTTACAAAAACTGGATATTATTATAAATCGAATAAAACTTACTGATGTTTACTACTAGTCTATAGCCTACATGCAAAATATGAAGCATTGTTATACTGCTATAAGTTTTCTCTATCAATAAAACCAGGAAAAAATAACAGCAAAATTTGCGATTCAAGTTTGCGGAAGTAAAAAGTCATTTGCGGTTGTGAAAGTGCAAAAAATTACCGCAAACGTACCGCAAACTTGCGGATTTGCGGTTGCAGACCACCCATTGCTATTTTGCGGAATTTGTGGTTGCAGAATAGAGTGTAAATTTGTGGTGCCCAGCACTGCTTACAAGTGAGTAGCAACGGTAAAAGCCATAAAATATTAAGTATTTAGCTTTTTGAGTACTGTGACTAGCGTCTGTATTTACCATAACCTTACTAACCAATTTACCAAAACATTTCTTTTGTTTAATTTTGTCACAATTAATTTTTATCCTTGCAGATTATCATTAGCACACTGGTATCACTGAAATGCAATGTTACATACACCGAAGCAGAAAACGCTTTGCAACGTTTGTACCATTGCAACCACCACTCTAATGCTTTCTAATATTGTATGTGTCAGATAGTTAAAAAAAAAGGTCTTGAAAATGCCAACCCAGCGGGATGCTAATCGATCAAGTTAACCAATTTTTGTTAAATAATGTGGAAATAGCGCAATTGGAGTTTACACTGATTGCTGCTACATTATCATAAAAATATTAGTTAGTCCGAAACAATACAAGGAAAAATAGATTGTAACTAATAGTACTTATGTCTTGATGTTTATGGTACATCTGGCATGTATTTTGTTTAAAATAATGAGATGCCGTTAAATATTTTGGTTTGTTGAGACTGACTAATGTTTTATTTCATTGCTCTATTTTTTTATATATGAGAATGTGCAATTTGATCGATTATGTAGTTTCTTGGAAGCTAGGCGTGAAAAAAGCTGATACATGAGAAACTATGGCCATTCTGCAGATTTTAAACGGTCACACGTAATTCTGTGATGTATAGATCAAAAGTTATTATCGCTTATGTTATTTTGCCCCTCAAAAAACAAGCCGATAACCCTCTAAAACTTAAAAGTAGATTTACGCAAGTATTCTCAACCGATCAAGCGAAAACTTTATGTGTGGCATTTTTTTGTAAATTTGAACAAATTTAGGAAGTCCTCTCTTGAATTTGAAACAAAAGTTGATTTTTGAATCACCCTCTAGTTCGCATACGTTTTTAGATGGTAATAAAAATACAAAAGTTATGCATATGGTTTTATCCTGCTGAGAACTAGTTTTCTCAGGCGCCAGATTTTGCCGACATTTCAAAACTGTTAAAAGATTCACTAAGAAAATTGAGCAAATGGCAAATTTATATTAATTTTCTACTAAATGAGTTAATTGTTTCGTAATTTCATACTTTTTTTGCAAATCTCAACAATTAACAAGGATCAGAAAAAAGTACCACGTATAAAATTGGTCATGTAAGAGAATATAAATACTGTAAATTTGTCATATTGATACGAACGTGGGATATTTTTATTGCAGATTATTGCTCGTGGGGTGGTCATAGTCGACGAAGAACATTTGGTGCTTAATCCTCCATATCAACAGATTACATGCATGTTCACTGTGACGTCACAAATGACTCCTAATTTTTTCGTATTGGCGTCTTATATTAGAAATGACAGGGAAATGGTAGCAGATTGCATATCCATGACTGCCGATTTGCAGCTAAAAAATCAAGTATGTCTCCAAAATATGTGGAATTTTGTGATAATATTTCTTCATTTGTTGTATCACGACACACTTAAAACGAAAGCCTATTTAACTACCACGTAGCATTTCGCTGGGGATTATTAAGCTGTAATTTTGGACTCGACAGCGAGAATTCGATTGCGAGGCACGAACCTCACAATCGCGATCTCCAATAAGAACTTAATGTGTCTTATCCAACAATGCTAAAAAACGCCTTGCGTTTAGGATATGAATGCGATATAAGAACCATTGTGTAAAAGAACAAAACACCATTAATACTAAAAATGCTGAAACAGAGGAAGAAAATTGAAATTTTTATTTTTTAACTCTTTTCTGGACGGGTGCTAACTGGGAATCATTTACTCCACAATTTTTATTCAGGTGTAGTGGTGTACTAGCATAAAATTTACTTTACCCAAAGTATCCCAGTACAATAAGCGGAACGTGATTTAAGAATTCAAAAAAATGCTCGACAGTAATAAGTTGAGCGTAAGCCTACATCGTAGAAATTTATGTTTCTCACTTTTACTCTTTACGTGAGGTTATTTTACTGTTGACAACCACCCTTGATTAAATCAGCCTTTTATTTTATGTTCGATGTTTACTGTATTATTCTAAAGTACTTAACACTCTGTATGTTTTGAAGGTCACAATCGACAGTCAGTTTGAAAGAGTTGAAGCGAGCGATGACGTCAGAATCTGTATCAACACATCTGCTCCCGGGTCGTACGTGGGAGTTCGAGCGATCGACCAAAGTGTTTTGCTCCTTAAATCAGGAAATGACATCACTATTGGTCGCGTAGGTTGAAGAAAGATTTTTACATTACATAATTTTATACGAATTGTTTCAAAACGTATAATTATTTCAAAGCATAGCAAAATAAACGCGTTGGTTTCTTAATAATTAGATAAACATTTCATGTCTAAAGCAAAACAGCGTCCAGGTGACGCGAAGATACAGTGGAGTCGTTTTCTCAAAATATAATCACTTTTCTTTTATAGATGGACAGTTATTACACCAATCACAAACGCATTCACAAACACACTTTAAATAAAAAGGTCAATATTAAAATAAACCGACAAGAAATTTTATACCGCCAAGTTTTGAAAATTAAAAAGCCAAGTAAAAGCGACTGTAAATGACGAATCAAACTGTAAAAATAAAATTGAATTACAATTTGTAACAAACTATAGCGTTGTTACAACTACTTAGACTTTTTTCAAACCCAAAGTCATAAGATTGATGTCGCGACAAGCAAATGATTAAAAAAAAATCAAATTAGTATTACATCAATTGCTGGATTACGCCGAAGCATGCAACGAGTTGACCTGGCCCATCTCAAAGGCAACATTGTGTCCAACTGGATTGGCCCTAGATTTGAACCTTAAACCTTCTGCTACACAGACGAAGGCGTTACCGCTAGACCATCTACTGGCCGTTCATATTGCATTCAAAAGTAGATTCTTAAAGTATATGACTTTAGGTAAAAGGAAAAAAACTTACTGACTCAATATTGTCAATGCGATAAAACTGTATGTATAGTTTGAACTTCTCAGCATTGAAGAGCTGCATGGTTTATTTTTGCTTTTTTGAGGTGGCTGAGGACGTGAACGATTATTCGGTCACCAACGAGAAACATCAGATTGCTGCTCGTAGCTTCTTTCATTGGTATCCACGTTCATCAAACGCTGGAAACGCCAAAGAAGTTTTCCAGGTTTGGTTGTTGTCCAATACTAAAAAAAAATTTAAACCGCCATTAGCTGGGGAACAGTTTGTTATTTTTTTCTTTTGTTTTCGATTTCGTAGCAAAAAACAAATCTTATGTTTTACTGACAATTTAGACAAGTTCGATTTAGTTGTTTATCATTGTGTAATGCATGCAGTGTTTTTTGCTTGTATTTTATCCCTTCCAATTTTTTGTATTCTCTGCTTGATAATGGATAGTAGGTATTTTGTAAAACTAGAACTGGATGGGCATGGCCAAAAAGTCCACTTTAATCACACTAAAGCAAGTATTTTTTTACATGGTTTTGCTTGAGATTACCTCGACAAGCTGAGCAGACAATAAACTAGTCTCAATAAAATTAACCATTCACAGGTATAATGTTTACATGATTTATTGGCATCAAATGAATTATATTGTGCGTTTCGGAAAATGCGCATTCACAAAGCAAAAAATTATTCAGCAATTACTAATAAATTTCGTAAGCACACACTCCGTGGGTGTTAAGCAGCAAAAAAAGCTGCTAATGGACTTTTTGGTCTTTAGGTCAAAATGCCATCCACAGGTAGGCAAAATTATGATTTAAAAATAATCTTTGTGATCTGGTCGCTTGAACTGCGTTATACGAATTCAGCAACTATCTTTACATTTTGTTTTTTTCCAGTTACAGCAAACTCTATTTTAAAGGTTAAAAATCATACCAAGTGTACTTGGTGTGAAAAAAACAAAAAAAAAACAAAAAAAAACAACAAAAAAAACGGCATAGCCTTAAGGATAAAAAAGAGAGTGTCGTTGATTGTGCAACAAACTGCACAAGAATTGTGCATCGTACTGTACTATAATCATATTCACATTAAACATACAAAACAGAAACTACAGTACTTGGCGGTAAGCTGCAAAAAATCATATGTTCATTTATAGGCAAATATTTTAAATCCATTATTGGTGTTTGCTTTTTAACCTTATTTTACCTGGGGGTGGGAGACAAAAATACCCCCACTCGGTTTTTTGAGTTAAATCTCTTCGAAAAAGATTTTTTATGTCAATTTAACTTGAATATAAGTCAAATTTCATCACAAATAACCCTTGAAAATTTAAAGTTGCTACGGTAACGGGAAATTTCTCAATTTTGAAGTTTGCGCGAAGTAACTTTCCAAAACCAGAACATTTTTCGGCCAATATTTTTCTTGAAAGATGTCATACAAGACGTTTTTGTAACATAACTATCTTGACTTAGGCAGTTTAAAACTCAGTAACAAAAAAGAAGCCTACGAGAAGGTATCGTAAAAATTTAATTATTACCTGAAAGTTATTCAGCTAAATCAATGAAATTTTGTCTGGGTAATGGCAATTATTGGTCCTCATGTGCATGACGGTACAAAACAATTCTCCTAACTTTTTTCACAAGTAGTTACTCATATTTTAGGGTTCTATGCTTCTGAACTCCTGACTTCTGTTCAAATCGAAAATCGGCACGATTTGTTGAGGAAAATGATTGTTGAAGCATTTGAATCAGTAAATGATTTGTTTAGTTGTCTGGTAACTATGGACAAAAATTGAATTTTTTGAACGTTTGCAGTGGAAGCTCACCACATTCCCTTACTAATGACCTCATTTAAGAGGGTGGAACAGCAGTTTTTAACGTAATTTATGACTTCAAAACTTCCGTCATAGAAATGTCAAAAAGTAATGGAAAAAAATGTGCGACTCTGGAAAGTGCTGTTCAGTGAAATCATAAGGGTCACAGATAAAATTTATGTTTTTGTCTCTTTTAGTTTGTGGTCATTTTCTTTTTTCTTTATTGCCCACTTTTCCGTAAGGGTTGCGGCCCGGACAGCTTGAGATTAAGCCGCAACTCTTCACGGTCTTCCATCACATCCATCATTTCGCTTAGGAGAAGTACCAAAAATTTTGATTCTAGATCCTTAATGTTGTTGGTCTATCAACAGTATTGTTCTAGGTTATCCAACTGGCCTTTTCTCATTTGCTTTGGCAAGTAAACCTTGTTTGGGGAGTTGTTCCTGGGGCATCCTGCTTACATGCCCAAACCATCTAAGTTGAGATCTTTCAATTCGGAGAAGTAGCGCCTCGATGTTTAGAGATTTTCGAATCTTAGAACTGCGCACCTTATGTAACTAGTGTAACTATTTACCCAAGCTAAACTCAATAGTTTAAATCCTTTAATTCTTCGTAAAAACCTCATTTCGGACGCTTGCACTTGTGATCGCACTTTTTCGGTCATCACCCAAAATTCATGAACATAGGTGAGAATGGAAACAAAACTTGTTTTGAAAATTGAAAGCTTTGCCGTTTTTGACAATTTTCGTTTCATGACAGCCGAATAGTTCAAAGCTTGCATTACTGCACTTGCCTTACTTCGTGGTAATAATTACAACTTTGCGGTACTCCCTTGTGTACCGGTATATAAATTTTGAACCGTTTTTGACGTGTTTGCAAAAAAGACGTGATTTTTCCAAAATTACCGTGACGTCACGATAATGACGTAATCAACTCAAAAACAATTTTTCTGAAAAAAATTTGGTAATCACCAGAGGTGGACAAAGTAGTCGAAAAATCTACTTAAGTAGAAGTATTGTTACTTACTCAAAAATGCCTTTCAAGTAAAAGTAGAAGTATGGCGAAGCATTTCCACTTAAGTAAAAGTAGGAAAGTAGTCAAAATTAATTCTACTTAAGTAATGAAAGTAGAAAGTAATTTCGAATTTCACGTGTTTGTTTATTCTTCGAAGGTTTGCTGTTGTGACGCTTACGATCAGTGTTCAAGCAAAGCCATACTTACGGTAGCATATCAAAAAATCAAAGTTTTATTATTCTCTTGAAATTACACCGAAGCGTGTTACGAATACGATTTAGTATGGACTCTGGGCTCATCTCCGCGCCTGGACAATACGATACGATTTAGTATGGACTCTGGGCTCATCTCCGCGCCTGGACAACACAGCTTGAGAAGAAATGTCGCAGCGATGGCGAGTCGTTAGCAACACTGTTCGTTAACCGGCTAGGGAATTGAATCCCTGACGGGCCGCAGCAAACGCAACGCCGTTAACCGCTAATCTTTTTCGTATGAACCAGGAGTAATGCGCATGTCTAGTTTGTCTACTGTACCATGCTAATCAGGGTTCGGTATGTTTGTTCTTTTTAGTGAGACTGAGTCAACACCTGGTATTTGATGCAACGCAAAAACACACTACCCAAGATGACCTGTAAATGAATTGGCGTAACTATTCAATAAGTTTCGTAGTACTGTACAGTAAAACAAACTCGATACGTACTTATTGTACACGTTGTGAGGTGGAATAATGTTTACTTCGTTATTGTACACGTTTTGAGGTGGAATAATGGCTAGGTGTTTACTTCTACTTTACATAAAAGTCATTACTACTCAAGTAGCGTTACTTCGAGAGGATTTTACTTGAAGTAAAAGTAGAAGCATCAGAAATGAAAAATACTTAAGTAAGTCGCTCGTTACCAAAAATACTACTTAAGTAGTCTACTTAAGTAGAACTACTTCGTTACTGACCACCTCTGGTAATCACTAACCCCCATGTCAAACTATGTGCTTTTATGACGTTTTGGTTTACTAGTTAAATAGAAGGCATTTTTGGCATTTTTCCTCGTGTAGAATACTGTACGTTTGTCAAATAACCCGTGTAAAATAAAGTTCAATTATAAAACAAAATTATTAGTTTTTAAGGGCGATACACTTAGTCTGTATAGTACAGCATATCATTTAATCATTCTCTGTTTTGTTTTCACAGAAAGCTGGAATAGTAGCGATGACGAATGCCCACTTGGACTGGGGGGTGTATTATTTGACCTCATTTTCCTCAGGTAGTAAAACGTTTGTTGATAATGAATAATCACAGCACGTGGGATTTTGGGTGCATCATTACTCTCTTTGCTTGTCCAATCTTATACCAATCATGATTTTTGCATAACGTTTTTGTCCTGAAAAAATTGTTGCATAGTAGAGTTTGAATTTTCATTTTAGATTTTGGTTAGAATCATAGGTGGGCACAAGTCCATTAATCGTTAATCCGTTGATAACGAAGCTAACTTTTTTATCAACTCGTTAATTCGCTAAAATTTTTTTTCATGTTAACGGACTAAATTAACTTCCGTTAAGTTCTGTTTACGGACTAAATTACCTTCCGTTAAGTTCTGTTAACTTCCGTTAAGGTTGTTATCGTTAATATCTTGCTCTATTCATTCATCGTACCGGTACAAACCAATACAAACCAGGTAACACTTGTTGCGTATTAGCACGAGTTTTATAGACAAAGCGAAGAAAGGAGCTCTTTTTTTGTGGCAAATAATAAGCTGCAGCCTCAGAGGTCTATTAATTATCGCTGATCACGATTTCCAAAGATCTTCCGATCGCAGCAAAAACTACCACAGCAATAAATATTTTCTTAAAATCAGCTCAACAGCGTCAATATGTGTTCTAGAAGCGAGTGAATAAAAAGAAATGTAAATTAGTCGCAAAATATTAACGAATTAACGGACTTTATTAACTTCCGTTAATTAAAGCTGAAATTAACGGATTAACGTTAACGGAGGTGTGAAGTTTGTTAACGGACTAGTGGTTAACGAAGCTAACGTTTTGCATTAATTTGCCCACCTATGGTTAGAATATACAGTACCGGTAGTTACTATAGTTGAAAAATAGTTCATTAACAAAGCATTCTTTCCATCGATTGTAACCTTACTTGATGCGAGCTATTTGACCAACGCAATTAATCAATAAACTGGAGGTACGGAAACACCAAATTTGGCATGCAGGTTGATGTTTGTTAAAATATTTAAAAAACACTGGTTTTAAGTTGATGACATCGACATAGTGACGTCACAGCCATATTGGAAAAAATGACATCGTTTTTTAATGACATCATGGGTGGCTTAAGTTTTGCATTTAGGTTTGTTGTTAAAAACTGATTCATTAAATGCTTAAGTCAAAGCAGCTCCCGCACGCACAAAAACTTCTTATGAGGTCTTCTTACTTCTTTTTTCATTGCTCGCTTTTCCGTGAGGGTTGCAGCCTGGGAAGAAGCTCGAGATTAAGCCGCCACACTTTACGGTCTTCTATCACATCCATCATTTCGCAAGGGTAAAGTCTCAAGCGATTCCATCCAAGATCCTCCACGTAATTGGTCCATCTAGTTCTAGATTGTCCAACTCGTTTTCTCCCATTTGTTTTGGCAAGTAAAGCTTGCTTGATAGTCTTTCTTGAGGCATTCTGCTTACATGGCCAAACCATTTAAGCTGAAATCTTTCAATTCGGAAAAGTACCAACTCGATGTTAAGAGATTTTTGAATCTCAAAACTTCGCAATTTTCAAATAGAGTAACTCCTTTGAGTCTTTGTAAGAACCTCATTTCGGATGCTTGCACTTGTGATCTCTCTCTGCCGGTCATTACCCAAGTTTCATGAATATAGGTGAGAATGGGGACAAAATATGGTTCGCAAATTTTATTAGGTCATTTAAGTTAAAAACAGTATTAGAAGAAAAGGCTCATTTTTGAAGAGTGATTTCAAAAAGCTTCAAAAGGAGAAAAAAAATCCTTACTTTAGCAAATTCAATATTTCTGGGGTTGTTTGCGAATAAAGTTAACTTGAAGTCAAGTTGATGTGAAGTACTGTAATAGAACAATTTTTTGGACTTTCGCTACGCTTCGGGCCGGAAGTCTCTTTTTTTTTTTGTTTTGTTTTTTTAAGAGAAAAATTTAACAGTTTTTACTGCGAGCCGACATCAAAATAATTTGGAAACGACTTTAAAAGTTGCAAACTTGAAAATTCAAACTTGAATGAGGTACATATAAAAAAAATTTTGTGCAAATTTAAGGGTACTCGGTCACATGATATGGATTTGCAAGCTAAAAACTGAAAAGCAGTTGGAGATTTAAATTGCTTTAATTTTTAAAACCAATTGCGGGAGGAGAATAAAAACTTCGAATTTATAACCGCCTAGGGGTGCAGTTTAGCTCCCACATTTGATTTTTTTTTGACTTCCGAAATTTATGCTATTTAATTATTTATTTTTTCGTTCTACCTTTTTTTTTTCTGTTTCTGTGTAGAAAAACTCCAAATTCATCAACGCTAAAAACTTAAAATTTAGAATATGATAAGTCTATACGAAGTTGTGCACCAAAGTTTTTGGCAGCTCTAGATCACATGATTTGAGAAAAAGATTAAAAACTTGTAATTCTCTGTGAAGAACACATCCCTAGATGAATATTTTGCGATTTTGTTATAATGACTTTCATCCTAACCTAGGTTTTTCTTCACAAGACACCAGAGTTTAAAACAGATGAAATGAAAAAGCTGGGTTAAAATAGGCTGTCGGTTATTGGTTGATACCGAATCACAAATATACTGCAATTAACAGTTATTATTTTTTTAACAAGCAAAATCACATTTAATTATTTTTTTATTTGGACGTTGCAACGATTAGTTTTTAATTTTTTAAAGAGTTTATTGCGAAAAAACTGAGAGAAAGATATTTTTGCCAAAATTGTTGCAACGTGTGAATGTATGATGCGTCCATAAGATATGATACTGTATTAACTGATATCTTAATTTTGCAGCAAGAGCAATTTCAGTTACAGGGCCAAGATCTCTCAGTAGTTCCTTCCGTCTACCTCCATCACCTCCGGTCCGCAAGTCACCAGCCCCGTCATCAAGAGAAACCAGAGTGCGCTCCTTGTTTCCAGAAACTTGGTTATGGACCCAGGGTATTGCAAGGTAAAATTAGTTTTTTGCCTAGCCCTTTTTTCAAATAACAACAATATTTACAGACGTATGCGTAAACTTAAATTAACTTCAATATGTGGATTATCAGTTAAACATCTTTAGCTCGAATACCAATAGGCCCCTTCGCTAGTCTCCTGGCCAAAGCAAGTTATCGAATAAAAGGTAATTACAATTTGCAATTTACAGCGTTCAACGTAATACAATAAAATCAACTGAATCTGCATGTTTAGTGAGATAGTTCTTGGATTATTTTAAAGCTACTGTAATTTACGAAGACTTACTTTGTCGAAGTTCTAGCCCTAAATTTGTGTTAATCCGCTAATAAAATTTTTATTCGTTGATGCAAGCGAGCCGGTTATAGACGTAGGTTTATTCAAAAGCAAAACAATCCATGAGATTTTAGCATATTAATGTTAGAAGCTGCAGGTTCATTTTTAAGATGCAGAATATTTGAGTTAAAATCTCCCAAAATAACACAACTGAAGTTTTTCGTGTAAATTTTTTGCAGTGTATCGTTAAAATGTTTAGTGAAATCTTTTAAATTATCATTTAGATGACAATAAACTATTTCTAAAACAAAATTTGGAGCTAATTTGGTGTTAATGCTTATCCACATTTTTTCACATCCATTATTTGTGAAGCCAAAAGAATTTGTGCAACTAAATTTTTCTTCTATTAAATCGTTTTCTGTAGGCTTCACGGCTTCAGTTTTTCCTTTCAGTTGCTTGTTTTAGCCCAATTGCAACTGATTCGTAAGCTGTGAATAGTCTTCTATTGTTGTTTTATTAATATATCACGTTCTTCAGCTCTTTGTTTTCTTCTCTTCAACTTGATTTTAGCAAGAATTCTGCAGTTTCAGCTTTTTTCCGTAGACTCAGCTCGATAGCCTTTCAGCGTTTAAATAACTAAGCATCAACTTTTATCACCTGTCGCTGATTATTTGTAGCAACCTTTTCTAGCTATCAACTCAAGCGGTTATAGGCAACTCAACTTTTAAAGGATTTGGTTAAGCTTGGCTATAAGTTGAGTATTTGGCATTATACTGTATGCTGCTATACTTAGTAGATCGGAAATTAAGACCAATTTGCTAAAATCTACTGAAACCACCTATCTTGAGTCAATTTTAGAGCAGAGCAGGAAAATCCAGTCCGTACTTTATGAAGCGAACAATTGTGATTATCAAACAATACTTATGACAAAAAATGAAAAAAAAACAAACAAGGCATACACATTAGGGTTATGCCAAAATACGTTTTTTGCAAATTTTAAAATGCCTGTAATGGCAAAAGGTGAACATTTTAATATGTATCCAAAATTTAAAAACAATTTTTGAAAACTTGGAAAAAAGGTCAATTATTTTGGGACTCACCCCCATTTTTGAGTTTTCCGGTTCATGGGAGTTTTAGCAACAAATTTTAAATTTATAAAGTTTGCAAAAATATGCCCCTAGTTGAGTCGCATCTTTTAAAAAAATTGGGTAAAATTAAGCAGTATTTAAAAAAAATACGAGTAATTTCTTGTCGTGATTTTGAATGCTGCCCTCAAGTGGATAAACTTTAGAAATAAAAATTGTATATTTTTTGACATTTTTGTGCGTTTTTACTTGAATTCGTGCCTATTACACGTTTTTCTATCATGATGAATTCTATGGTGATGTTATTCTGTTGCATTTTTATCCCTAGAGGGCAGTATTTTTTTGTACTTTTTTTACATATTGGAGGGTAACGATAGTAACAAAATTAATTCCCTAATTTTAACCATCAATTAACAGCAAAAACTTTGAAAATGTTGGAATTATAATAAACGCAACACATTTTTCAGGTCAGTTAACAAAACAAAAGAGTTTAAGATAATGAATAGCTGTTTATAAACTAGTCGTCCCGATATTTTTCAGTTTTGCATGTACTTTAAAGCTCTTTCATCAGCTTAAGTGCTCGTTTAGCCTGCACATTTGACCGAGGTACTTTGAGCACTGATTGCTGTTTTATTCAATGGGCAGCAAAACAATTTAAAGCCTTAACACACTTGAGTTGAAGAACAGCTCCGTGTAGTTTCTTGTAAATATCTTCTTTCAGGTGCTGATCGGAAAGCCATGCTTTTGACCACGTTGTTGCAATAAAGTCACATGTAATCTTTAAGATAGCCCTGCATCTAGGAAGAAGAAAAAACACAATTAATGTAAAGATTGCTTTTGAGTTCCATCAGGCATTATAAAGAGATGGTAGCTTTTTCTATTTAATAAGCGCCCATTTTCCTTTTACGTGAAAAAATTGTAGGCATCACACATTTCAAAGAAAAATTTGAAATTGTCTCCCAATTAGAGATTTGAACCTTTTTTTAAAGTTTCTGTATTGCTATTATTCTTTTGCAACTCATCGCAGCCTTTCAAAAGATCTTCAATGAAATTATGATTGATGTTTGGTGACTTAGATTTAGTTGGAAAAAACTGATCCATGACATTCTTAGAATAAGATCAAGAATATGATGCTGGCATCCAATAAATTGCGGTTTTCTAAACGTTTTTGCTCAAACTGTCTTTGAAGTTGAACGACAACTTTATTTTTCTGGCCCGTATTGACAGGTGTAGTGTCCGGAAAAATCATTTTTATACTTTTTCATGCATCGTATTTATCTAGCAGCGCTTTCATAGAAGAATAAATATCTTCCGCTGATCCACTTTTGCATTTTAAGACATCAAAATTTAGAGTTTTGTCAGAATTCTGCAGGCAGACCACTTGATATTTTTTACCTTCTATTTTCTTTCCATCAAAATGCAAGCAAAATTTTTCCTCATCATCAATTTCTTTTAGTCGCTTTTTTACTCCTTCTACATCTTTGACCACTCTGCGCCAAAATCCTGATTGTGATGGTGTGGGTACGTTCAGTCTTGGGCACCGATAGTGTTTTTTTTTAAGTCCGCAGTCGGCAACTTCGCAACCGAATTTTAATTTTTCTAATACGCAACCGCAAGTCTGCAATTGCACGTTTAAAAGCTTAGCCCGCAGTTGCAAGTCCGCTACAACGTTTCAGGATTCTTGAATCCGCAACAGTAAGTCCGCCACTTCGCAATTCTTGTAGTCAGCAACCGCAAGTCCGCAAATTTTTTACTTTTTACGAATCGCGTGGAAGAGTTTTGAAATCAATCATGTCCCAAAGTGATCTGCTCAGAGCTAATTACCAAACATAAGTCAAAAGTTACGACTAGTGGAAAGCATAGCAAGCGTATGGTTGATACACTCCACACAATAAAAGGAATAACCAAATCACAAAATCGTTGATTGTTGTAAATGCACCACAGCATAGTTTGTTGTTGAGCTGCTTTTTTCGGGATAGCAAACTTCAGAATTGCCCATCCCCCTTACTTTTAAGGCCAGTTCAAAACAGATTTAAACGCTTGTATTTTTAATAAAATTTTTGAAGTGACTTGGCAAAGGGGATTTGTAGCTCTCAGCCCTCCTGGTTGCGCTAATGCTTATAGGTGCCTAAACTGCATGAAAGCATAAAGCATAACCCAACGCCGAAGCCTTAAAAATGCTTCAATAAAAGTAAGGATTTGAAGATTAAAAACCATTGGATTATAGTGAAAAGCCATCAAATAGCAAAGCGCAATCCGTATTTCCACTTACAATAAGATATGCTAAACAAACTTTTTTTTTGAAAAAAAAAACAAAGGCAAAAAAAAACGTTTACATCACTAGTCGTATTACTAAGTTTTTAGTCCCTAGATTCCATAAATAATGTAGGTACGAGATAACCACACGCTACCACTAGAAAAAATGATGCACCAGTGGCTAATTTTGTGAACGCACGGTAAAAACAACAAAGCCATACTTTGAGCCAGGGCTGCGAATTTGGACTTAAACTCGAAGGAAGTTGGTTGTTTTGACAAACTCAAAAAACAGCATGTCTACGAAAAAAAAAAGCGATTAAGTCAAAAAGCAGACTTTGTATTTTTGTCAGCCTAAACTCAAAAAACTTGATATATTTACCGAATTTGAACTCGAAAAAACTAATTAAAATTCTCGAATAAACATCGATTGACTTTGCAGCCCTGTAAGTACAAAACTTGCGGAATTGCAGACTAAATTAAAAACAGTCCACAACCGCAAGTCCGTAATTTCAACAGCCAAAATCCGCAAATCTGCAAGCCCTCAACTTTTTTTGTTGGTCCGTAATTGCATTCTAGCGGACTTGTGGACTAACTCGTAGACTTCTTCAGCTCTGGTTACGTTCAGTTCTTCTTTAGCGAACTTGTGTAGAACAGTTGATGCCTTGGATGTTGACAACGATGTTTTTGATACCTGTTTAAAAATAAAGCGGGTAGGGTTACGTGTCTGTTTGATACTAGTACAAAAAAATTCTTTTGCAGCATTAAAGTCTGTGCTGCTTTTTTCTTCATCGGTGTTACTTCTGAAAAACTCTTCTATTTGGCTACTAGATGGCTCAGACATTTTTTTTGCCGCGTAGAAGGAGGCTTGAGAGATATTGGAGCTAGCTTTTTAGTAGTATATCCCAATCGACCTCCTGGGGCCACATACTATGGTCTTCGGTAAAACACGAATATTCGTGTTTCGGAAGTCATTCGAGTTTCAAATTTTGATTTGGAATAGATTTTCAAAGAACATTTTTTCAATGTTTGAAATAATTTTTATTCGTAAAATTATAATTTTGTTTTCTTCGTGATCAACATTTTGTTGAAAAAAATGTTACAACTAAAAAATCTTCGTATTCGGATACTCATTATTTAGTTTCCAAAACAGTTGTACGTTCAAAAATCTCCTCAAAAAGTTATTGAATGAATTCCGAACAAAAAATCATCGTTTTCGTGCTCGTAAAAGCAATTTGCTTTACTTTTGCATTTAAACACGAATAAAAAACGTTATCAAATATGTAACAATCATTAAATAATTGACTGTTATTGACATTAAGCAACAAATAATTGTCGTCTCTTTCGCTTTGTGCACGTATTACATTTTGGTTAAAATGGTTTAACTTAAATCTGGCTGCTTCAAATTTTTTATCAAGTTATTTGTTTAAACAAATTAAATCAAAAATTAGTCGCAGATTTAACTCAAAAAGTGAATCTTGTGAGCTTAAGACGGTTTTACACAATATCCGTTTTTTACCTTTTTGCTTCTTGAAAAAGTATATGCTATCCGTTCGCATTTTTATAAGTTAATTTCCGCACAAAGTAGACTGTTACGTAATGATAAAAATTTTGTTCAAAAGCGATATTTCAAAAAAGAGCTGTGCTATACCACTTCAGAAAAAGTGTGTTTGGAAAACTTTTTTCTAATATGTGACTGTCTGATTAGTGCAATATGAACATACAAAAATGCGAACGAAAAAGAACATACTTTTCATGGAGAAAAAAAAACATACAAAAACGGCTAAAGAACGGATATTGAATAAAATTCATCTTTAGTCAGTCAGAATTATGACTATCTGCCATCTTCGCTCTCCGGCTGCAAAACGAAAGGCATAGTGGATCAAAAATGGAAGTAGATCGATGATTTTAGCAATTGTACAGACAATTCATTTTCAGTGGAAAAATTGAACTGAAATGGTTCAATTTGAAATTCATTAGTAACAAAAAAAAACGGTGACTCTGTCAATAAAGAGCTATCAACGACAGGCGGTGAACCACGCAAAGTAGTAAATTCTGCAAACTCTTGATTAGTTTCTCTCTCTTTTAAACTATTGAGTCTTCTTTTTCATTTCAAAATTTCTCTCCTGATTCATGAATTCATACATCAAAACCACCATGTGTAGCAATAATATGTTGCATGCTCATTTTCTTGTATTGCCTACCAACGACCGGGAAACAAGCATAATTGCCAGAAAAAAATCTTGGGAAAATTTTACAAGTGGTTTAGAGCATTCGTGAATTTATCCTAAAATTTGGGCTAATTCACAAACATTTTGCGCTTTTTTCAGTTTTTTTCCGAAGAAAAAAAATGCTAGTACAAACACAAAATGTTAGTAAAGAACAAAAAAATCTTCGGCCGAACAAAAAAATTTTCGACCGAAGATCTTTTTGTTTGTGAAATATCTATGAATATTTGAAAAAAATGAAAATCTTCGAAACAAAGATTCGGAAATTTTATTCGTAACGAAGACCATAGTATACCAATTTCACGAAACGCGAAAGTTCGTGTTTTTCCGAAGACCAAAGTATGTGGCCCCTGATTCAATTTGTTTTTTTTATAGCTCTTTGTCTCCACTGCTGAGCCATTTTCCACTCAAATTTGTGATATCATAATGCATGAAAGATTTTTTTGAAATTTTTATTGGTCTCTTTGTGTGCTTTTCGAACAGCTTTACCAACTTATTAATTTTGGATGAAACTAGTTGTTCTGAGAGAAAAGGAAAATTTAATTTTATCCCTAGCGCTTGCGCTTAATGTGAGACTGTTTTGATTCGATAGGTGTGAGTTTTAATTTGAAGATATAAATTCAAAAACCTATCCACAATATCTTTGCTTAATGTCATTTTAAAAAATGTCGATTCAACTCAAATTCCACTTCAGGTATCTTTGGACGTAAACTAAACTTTTCTTCCAAGTGTCTACACCATTTTTTTCGTGCTAAATCCACAGCTGATTTACAGTAGAATGTTTTCTTTTCAAAGACAATACAGAACAAATGATATTCTAATTTAAAGCTAGCTTTTATCTGCAAGTAACAACATGGCCTTATTTAGCATAATGAGTTGCATACAACTAGATGCAGCAGTACTAGCACAGGCACTATATTTACTCAACATTTACCAGTATTTTAACTTAAATGTGGTAACTTTAGCCAAGTACTGATTGTGATATCAAATCCAATACCCGGTGGGCAAAAACTAAACATTGATTTGCTAAATGACATTTTTCCTGCGCTCATAAACTGTAAGCGGCTGTAAATTTGTGATACTACCAAATCACAATTTTTAGATTAATGCACTCTAGTTGCCTAAATTTAGTAAAATTACATCATCAACCCATTCTTCATCTTGGAAAGTGGGATGTGCAACCAAATCACTCAATTATATTTAGAAACACAGGAATTATAATTGTCACCACGTGATGGCAGTATTTCAAATCAAACCACAAAATTGGTTATATCTAGTTCTCCATTGCTCGATTTCAAGCATTTTTTTTGAATTGTGGTTATTGACGAGGGGCATCTTTCTACAGTAAAGTGCGTATAAAGGTAAAATTTGTCTTAAAAAATTGCGCACAAAAAAACTCAAAAATTGGGGTAAGCGGGTCTCAAAATGGTCGTTGGTGCTGAACTATTTTTCAAAATTTAACCCGTATCTTACTAAATTTGCGACAAAACTTTACAAAAATGCGTGAATTAAGTCAAATAAAAGAACCAAAAAAAAATTTATGGTAAAAATATTTATCGTTTACGATATATAACTATGTTTCCAAATGGGAACATAAGCGGTTTTCAGCACAAATTGTTGAAACCATTTTAAAGTTGTTTAGTTTCATACAAAACAGTCCGAGCAATCAGCTTATTCAGGTTCATGGCACATTTTCCACCACATATGGCAGCGTTTGATCTGTGCAAACTCAAGTTGCATTTTATGCTCATGATACAAGTGTTTTTCTGGCACACCTTGCATTTTCCTCGGGTGGTAGATTCAAGAAAATGTCCCACCCCATCATGTTTTACATCTCCTGGTGCTTGAGGTCCTCCAATTTGAGGTTGAGCTGCTTTGGCAGACTTCATCAAGCACAAAGTGACTCCTCGGCGGAAGTTCAAATGAGACATTGACGATTTTTAAAGCTAGCAATGTATACGCCAGCCCGCGATCACACTTGTGTTTAACACATGAACGATTAAAGAATAATACCAGCTTTTTCCCCTGATTCTTAGCCTGCAAGTTGAAAGAAGGAGCCTGTCATAGACATCTTCTCCACCCAATCCCTAAACCAAAAATGAAAAGTTAAAACTATAGCATCAACAACATCTAACCCGAACCATGAAGAGGTGGTAGCTAAAAATTAAATAAAAGATATAAAATAATTTTGGAAGACTGCTCTAATTTTATTTTATGACAATTGGTAAGTCAGCTGATAGCTAGCATGATGGTCTATTAAATTGTTAGATAAAACTTTTAGTATCAAATAATAAATAATTTCTGAGGTAACAATAACAATAGAAAACATAATGATGGCTGGGTACTCATGCATGGTTTTGAACAATATTTGGCCATTGAAAGATGCTTGTGAAAGTGTTAAGATGTTTCTTACATTAAGCAAAGAAATTAATTATGATTTTATGACTCAAAATATTTCAAGTGTGAAAGAACTTCTTTTCCTAATGGTTACGTACTTGTTAGAAAAAAATATAATGATCTGTAATAATCTAACGGTAATCCTGTGGAAAGTGATTGAAGACTGTAGTAAACCTTTCACTAACCTTTGTTGTATGCAGTTATTAAGTTTGGCTGAGGAACACTGATGTTAGATGCATTGCGAACGCGTTGACAAACATTGCGCAATTGTTCATGAATCAAAAAATTGCTTGCTATTACTACAGCAGCATTATCATGCCACTTGCAAATGTATGCTGATCTATCTGAGCAGTAATCAATAGATCCAGGCTCTTGCTTGCGCGACTCTTTTGTAGATCGCAGAACATCAACAGCACCAAATGCTTTGCAGTCTCTAAAAGTTCCGGTGGCCAGGACTTGCCGTTCTTTTAGCTCTTTCAAAAGTTGATAGCTGGTGAAAAAATTGTCAAAATTAAACTGGTGTTCGTTTGGTTCAGAGTTTTTTATAACAACATCTACCTAGCAGTTTACAACTTTTTTCTCAAGTGACTCATTGAAAGAATTAGGATTTTTGCCTATGTGAATCTGCAAATGATACGTACAGCCATTAGTACTATGCAATGTCCAAATTTTATAACTGAATCAAATGGTTTTTCCCCTAAAAAACATTTTGGCACTGCGTCGATCGTAGTAGAGTACCATGGACTCGTCAATGCTCAATTTGGAATGAAACATGCCAAATTTGATCGATGAATTGTTCAGAGACTTAAACAGTGTAGCTGCTTTAGCCATTTTGTTATTTTGTTTTCAAGGTTGTGATTATCTTCAACTTGAAAATATTTTTTTATTGAATGAAAACGATTCCTGCTCATTGTTTTTAAAACAAGTACCACGCCGAGGTCTTCTTGAGTAGACCAATAATGGTGCTCTTCTGGTAAACAGTTATAATCAGAAATGATCAGGATTCCCAAAAACTGTGCCATTTTTTGTACGGTAACTTCCCACTCTGGATCATTGCAGTCACAATTGGCATAAAGATTAGTTTGTGGGTAATCATTTCAAGCATCTGAAAGCTGAGTATCTCCTGCCAAAGTTCAAACGGAGAATGTTGAATCAACTATGAATGATATCTGCTAGAGTCATTAATAATCCATGACATGGAATTGGGTAAGTAAATCTGTCTTTCCTTTTAGTCTATTTGCATTTCTCCACCATTTCTGCTGTTTCGTTGATGTTGTTTTGCTTCTTTTACGAGCTGGATTAGTGTTCGACAAGTCATCATTAGACTCGAAAATGTCGTCAACAGCTGCATCAGAAGCAGAAGCAGATGCATCCGAATCGTCATCCACTAGTACATCTTCCTCCATCTTAAGTGTTTCAGCTGGTTCAAATGCAAAGTCCATATTTTGTGCAAGTTCTTCATTACCATTCAGCAGGGGTCACTTTGATCGTCAGCTGGTGGAAGGAGAACAATGTTTTTAGGATTTTCCATTCTCATAGCCAACTTGGTTGCTTCTGCCAGTGTTGTGACTCTAGGTATACGTTGATCTGATAAACTGTTCTCGCATGCATATTTGATTTATCAATATTGCAAGTAATTCAAGAAATAATTACTACGAAGTATCCTAACAAAACAACCTAAACCAAAAGTGTCAAATGCTATTTACCACAGTAGCATTGGCCGATTCTTAAAAATTTTCCTTTTTTCATCAGCTTCATACAATTCTGAATTGTAGTTTACGTACAAAAAGTAAGATAATTATAATATTAAATTTTTGTTAGCTCAACAGCAGTATGTTATTTCACAAAATACTGTAAGCTACCGTATAAACAGGCTCTACCGCGGTTTTTTACGGTGCAGTTTTGCAAACTATTGGGCCGTAGCATGTGTGGCCTTGGTCTGCTGTCATTCTATATATTCTAGTTGCAAGAATACTAAGCTGAAGTTTTGCTTTTGTAAAAAATCTAAGCTAGCTTTAAGCCCAGAATTTTTTGAATTTATAATAAAGAATAAAACCGGCCAGTTGGTCGAGCGGTAACGCGTTCGTCTGTGGAGCGGCAGGTCTGAGGTTCAAATATCGGGCCGCTCAAATCGGACACAGTGTTGCCAACGACCCGCCACCGCTGCGACATTTCTTCGAAAGGAGCTGTGTTGCCCATTGGCGCAATGACGCGGAGATGGGCCCCGCGAACTTGCTACACGCTTCGGCCTAATACAGCGAGTATACTGAAGGATGTAATTTCATTTGATAATAAATAATGGAATTTCTAGTACAGTAAAATGAGTAACTTTTCTAGTCTACTCTTATCTAAACATTGCGCACAGTAGCGTGACCAAACTACACTAAGTCATAAATCTGAAAATCTACAAAAAGCACTCTATTCTAAATTGTTACTCCCTCTTCTCGTAAAACTATATGCAGTATAACCTGCGTGCTGTTAAACCGCCAATTTTCCCAAATGGAAACAATTAAGTTTGAAGTTAATTTTCTAACAATAACTTAAAAAAAATTACAAAGAAAAGGGTTATCAAAGTGCACAAAACATAATTTTAGCATTTAAAACATTTCTCATTCTTAGTTCTATGCTTCTACAAACTGTGCTACCTTAAATCTCCTGTTTTCATCACGTTTCAAAGTTCAATATTTTTTTTGAAATTTCGTTAGAATTGCCTTGCAAAACTATAAAAATTAATCTCTTAAATTCGCAAAACTACCCAACTAATTTTTAAATCCTTATATAACTTAAAAGCCACAGAAAACGAAATTTAAAACTACTGTATGTACCCTGGTGGAAACACTGGTAAGAAATGGGTTAAAAAGTTTTTTTTAATTATTGATTTGTGTGAAAAAGCTCACCTTTTCCCATAGCAGGCTTGAAAAAAAAATTTTTTTGTCATAACCCTAATACACATACGTAACGCAAACAGATAACATACATAACGTATATAATTTTCGTGAGCATGTTTAGCATGTTTCGAAATTGTGAATGACCCTTTTGAGCTTGAGTGCAATTCCTTGTGGCTGCGTTTCTAGCGAGTGCTGCCAGCTATTTATGAAAAAATATGGGAACGTCAAATGCTGTTGACAAGCATATGTACTCGTATTATAAACGGCAATTGAGAAAAACTGGCATATTTTAATCAAAAGTGGGCAAACACTCCTTTCAAAGGGTCGCGCTACTGCTTGATCTCTTTTTAATGTTGAATGGTTTCGTGTAACTGGTGCAGATTGTTAGCCATTGCCACCATTTTGCCAGCCTATGTTATAGCTGGTTTCGTCAGGGCGTTTGTACCGAGCTTTTTCAAATACATTTTATTTGTTTGTTGTAATATTAATGAGATTGTTATGCACAGTTTGTCGACAGATAAAGCTTGAAATTATTTCAATAAAATACTTCTGTCGCATATACTTGCTGAACTGCTTACTTGTTTTGGAAGATTATTTATTCTATATCCCTACTGTATCAAATTGCCAACGCATAACAATAATTACATTTCAGGGACGACGGTTCTTACGTAATAAACGTGACAGCTCCAGATACAATAACATCATGGATTGTCAGTGCTTTTGCTTTATCTGATGACCTGGGCTTGGGAATCGCTGACACATACAAAGTAAGCCTGCTTAAGCTTGTGCTACGTGCTGTTGAAAAACTGGTAAGTATTATTTTTTGGATTTCAGTGTAACTAAGGTTTACCTGACCTAAGTGTACCCATAAGCGTATCCAGGGGGAGGGGGGGGGTCTTCCCCTCAATTGAAATGCCACCAATGATAAAAACATGACAAAAAATCTTGTTGTTTTTTCAATTTCAGTTTCTTTCAGCATCTTCGCGTACAACAGTACACGCGTACCGCAGTAATTAACAATGATATTAAGAACCTGGGGGCTCGTGCCCCTCAATTCAATCTTTGCTAACCATCTTAAATGCATAATCTGGGTAAAATTAAGGGTTTTTGTCCTAAAAGTGACTACCTCAGACCCTCATTTAACCTTTTTATGCACGTAATGCAATAACCAGGGCTGGATTTACCACTATGGAACAGTGTCAGGGGCCCCGCAAGCAGATGGTGAGACTTTTTTTTTTATCTTCATCTATATTTAGACAGAAGTTGTAGCCAAAATTCTCGAAGTGCCAAGAACCCCACGCAATGTTAATTCGGCCTGGGCAATTACATGGCTAGTAGGGCGTAACTATTAATTGTAACTTACCATTTTTCAATAACAATTCACCTCCACCTCACCAGTTTTTACGCGACAAAATACTTTTGAAAAATAAGTTAGCTAGGAAAAATGTTCATTGAACAAATTATTAAATTTGAATTAAGGGCAGCTGGGCCACTGGCCGTGCATGTACTTCTATAATCGGTTATTTTGATGACAAAACAAAAATATCTACCGAAAATCTTCAAGTAGATAATTAATTACAGCTAAACTATTGCAGCAGGCAATGTACTTTACTTACCGCAAGCTGGGACAAATCACTTACAAAACTTAACGCCACAACACAAGATTTAAAACGTTTTTTGGACTTAAATTGTAAGTGAAAACAGAATTGAACAATTTAATTTTTTAATTGTCTTTAAGATAGTAAAAATCCAGTTTTTTCAAATGGCTCTAAACACGTGAGAAATTTGATCCAATGGCATTAAAATGGCTTTTTTTTTCAAAAAAATTACTTAAAATTGCCCAGCGGCTGGGGTCTTTGTACCCAGACCCCCGTCTGTGATACGTTTTAGTCACACTACTTTGTTCACACACGTCTCGTTTTAGTCACACTACTTTGTTCACACACGATTTTAAATCTTCTTCCTTTAGCAAAATCCGGGTTAAAAGCCAAACCAGTCCCGGCTTCTAATCTTGCATTCTACGATATCTTTTCCACACAAAAATTTGTTTTTGCAAAAATTTCTAATGACGTCATTGCATGTGATTGGTGAGTTTGGCCCCCTTAATTAAAAATCCTGGCTACGCCTATAAGTCTACGACCGTAAGTAGTGTTTAAAATATACTAGCAATTTCATGAAATTTTGTAACCAAAACTGCAGAGCGGAAACTGCAGAGCGGTTGTTTACAGTAGCGCAACCAGGGGGAGGGTTATATGAACGGCTTCTTTAACCAAGTCACCCAAAAAAATTTGATTCAAAATTGCAAAACAATTAAGCATGTTTTGAACTTGATTTTTTAAGTAAGGGGGGGGGGGAGGGGGGCTTGAAAAGGCTGAATAATTTTTGATTCTTCAATTGCATGCAACTCTTCACGATAAAATTTTTTTAAATGGCTTTAAAATAGTACGAGCTTTGAATCGAATGGCGTTGAAATTGCTATCATTTTTTGAAAATTTGTAAAAACTGCCAAGCGGCTGGGGGCTTTGCTATACAGTTTGTGTTTGCATTATGCGTGATTTGCATCACTTTGCTCAACTGGCTGCCCAGTTGAGACATTTTACAAGCAAAAAAAGTCGACCTTGGGGGTCAAGACACCCCTTTAACAAAATTCTTGCGGCACGTCTGGTAGTCGTAAATAGTTTATAGATTTAAAGGACTATAAAAAAAAGCAATATAAACACGATTTGCTCAAAATATATAAAAGGGTTCTAAGAAGAAAAAAATGAATAAATAAATAAATTTGAAATCGGTGTTGATTACAAATTTATTGCATTTGCAATGAAATAGTTTTGAGAACAATGTTTTTAAGATATAGCAAGAATAATACTGTAAAGTACTTGATTTTCCAAAACTGTTTAACGCTAATTTGATTTGATGAATTTTAAGTTTCAATTTCCAAATATATGCTTTAATATTTTAGCTAACAGTTTTTCATGAATTTTTTGTGACACTGAACCTGCCTCTGACGATAACACGAGGGGAAATCATCATTGTTCAAGCGATTGTCTTCAATTATTTTCAAACAGATCATAACGTAAGTATTATAAGAGGATCATTTCTTTTAAGAAGCCAGAACCGGTATTTTAATTCAGATTTAAATTTTGATTAATCAATGCATGTTTGTCCTCCTTTACGAAAAAGTGACTTTGGCGCTATCCTTTGGCGAATCTGCTTGCGCTTAAGAATTGACTATTTTCCAAGTTATCCGGGTGACCTTTGACTTTTTTCCATTTAAATTTGCTTATTTGCAGCTACCAAGCAGAGATGATCATCGTAAAGCGTATAATTTAAAAACACCGCAGCGTTTCTACGGTACGGGTTTAAACCCAAATCATGCAATCTGGATTGTCGTAAATGACGTCTTTACCCTTTTGGCAACTTACTAATAGTCACAAAGGCGTTGCAGTTCGTTTATACTGTACATGGGTATGAACCAAGCACTTTGCGTCTGTTTAACCACAGCAAAGCTATGCACCTTTGTTGAGTTTTGTTTGTAAGTATTTTGTCAAGTTGAGTCACCACAACTGATGGACTGCTTGACACTATTAGCTGCCACAAATGATTCAAGAATTTCAGCTGTTACAGTATGAGTTTTTTTCACGTTGCAAATGTCCTTTTTTTCGTGTAGGTTTCTGTCACTCTTGACATTGATGATACCCAACTTAACCACGGAGTAGAACTTTTGAGGCCCGGAGCAGACCCTTCCATTAACGGATTAAACCGGCAAGCTCTGATCCCAGCCGGAGAGCCAATTTCGGTAAAGTATCCGCTTCGAATCAATGTTCTAGGGGAAGTTCCTATCAGAGTTTATGCTTTTACTATGGATGGATCAGCTGCTGATGCTATAGAAAGAAAAGTGTTTGTGCGGGTATGCAAAGTACTGTAAATGATAATGTTAGTGGAGAAATAGTAAAGTAGAGCGGTATTGTCAAAAAATACAATTTATCAAATCCGATTATTATTAAAGACCTCCTATCACTAGAGAAATCAGCATTAAAGTTTTCAACAGTTATATTGTTTTAATATTGGCGATGTTCAGTAGTACGGTATACCTGTGCAATTTTTCTCAAAATTTACACAGTTTTACAATAACTGCATGATTTATCTTTCGATGATACCGATGGTTGTGCTTCTACAGAAGCTTATTGGAATTCTATAACTCCGCAAATAACAATGACGTTTTAAATATGTTCTTTTAGTAAAGATATTTTTTTGCCTTGTATCCTTTGGAAATAATTTTTGCTGAATTTACGTCGTTTTATAGATGTGTGTCGTGTCGTTTTGATGGCAAGGACTGTTAAAGATAAATGTAGTATTTTAGGTTCAAAACGATTACCAGCACAGTAACCGCTTATTCTTAAACAATACTTATACATTTTTTGATTATTGCTTTCTAGTCGCAATTTCCGTGTTTCACCTCTAATTTTAAAAGTGTTCATAAGTCACCGATTTGAACTTCTCACCTGATAGAAATGTGTCGAAATGCATTAACCTTAAAATCTATTTATCTTTGTGGCACATCTCTGCTGTTGCATTTCGCCCAAAAATAAAACAAACTAAATGCTTGCTGATGTAAATATTTGGAGTAACTGTTGCGTTCAGCCTGAAGGCATTCAACAATGCTACTCCGTTTCCAACTTGATTAATATCAACAATTCATCAGACAATTCTTCCACTCAATCAGAAAACTTTGCTATCCAAATTCCACCAGATATTGTATCTGGTTCAGAAAAGGTTAAACTGCAAGTACATGGTGAGATAAACTTTCATTTATTGATTTATTTCTTCCATATCAAAATAGTCATTTTAAATAAACAACTATTTAAATTGTAATTACATTCACCAAATTGCCTCAGCCAGGAGACAATAAAGAGGATTTTGGTTTTTTGTGTCAAGCTGCCATCTGTTTCGCTGTTTACCACAAACGGTAGAGGCATACGTCTACAAGGGCGTGGTAAACTCTTTTTGTTTTCTTTATTATTGTTTTCTTTTTATTTGGTTGTTTATTGTACTGAACGTGCAGTATTGCTTATGTGTGAAGGAGCAAGCAGTAGTCATGTGATTGAGTTGGCTAATAAGAGCAATGGAAATTTGTGATTTAATTATAACTTTTTTGTCTTTTTTCATTATTGTTTATGCATGACGGTAGAAGCTCACAAACCTTTTGGAGAAAACTCTGGTGGAGGCTTCACAATCTCCCACTACTTCTGCACATTACGCAAGAAAGCTTTGAATGCAAAATTGCATACAGTACTATTTAGTTTCGCTTGACCGACAATGAAAGCCAAATCTATCGCTTTAATTAGTAGCAGACGCTTTTTCCGCTCCACCACTAACCGGCTAAAGGTTAAAAAAACATTTACCTGGTATTATCTTATGTCACAATTGCTTGTTTTACCATGACCCAATGTTCAATTCTCCCACAAATTTTAGTTTACCTCTTCGTAGTGCTGAAACATATTTTTTGCTCTTATTTCAAACAGGGTGTAAAAACATTCTTTGAAAAGAAAGCTAATAATGCTAATTGATGCTGTCTGATGTCGCTATGGTTACTCATCGCAAGAAGAAAAGAATGTTTTTAGTTGCTGTCAATGTTAGCGTGAAATTGCGTTGACAGTATAACTTCTTCAGCTTAATCTACGTCCATCTAAGTATTAAAATTTTAGGCCAGAAAATGTTCTTTGAGTTTGGTAAGCATGAACTAACTACTGTTACAAAGGATGCTACAACAAGGATCTAAAATACTATAGTACATTATGATATAACACCCCAAGAAATTCCAAAAGCTTGTTGCATTTATGGTTTTATTGTACTGTCTATTTGCTGTAATAACGCGTTTATCTTTAAAGCAGGAGATCTGAAAATCAAATTTTGAGTCGGTCAAACTGAAAACAGCGTTGACAATGGCTAGCCGCTGCTGCTACATTTCTTTGAACTCAGTTGTGTTGTCGAGGCGCAGTGCTGACGGGAAGATACTTAGGACTACAAACTTGTTACACACTTCAGCGTAGTACAGCACTACCGTGTGCTGCAAAAAGGTAATATCAAAAATTTTGCAATTTTTTTTATTTATTGTCTTTTTTTGAAGACTCTTTCCTTCTCAGTCTTTTGCAAAAAAAAAAAATTAGCTTTCTAGCTGGTGTAGTTTTTGAGATATTTGCGCTTGAACTTTTTTCCTTGTTTTTTTGCAAAAATGTGCTGCAAAAAGGAAACGTGTGAGAGACATTGTCTGTGGCATTATTAACAAAACAATTGAAATTCTTATAATCGAAAATTTAAAAATTATATTTCCATCCATTATTCAATCTGACTGAACAAGAAAAGCGCATGTGCGTAGGTAAGTGCAAAGTTTAACCCTATATTGGTAACGGCGGTTTTTTTTTCAGTTTCGTTCAAAAAAAAGAACTAAAATGTTTATTAGCAATTAGTACGATGGTAGTGGAACGGAACCCAGCGAAAACGTACTTTTTTTCAATTCCATAACATTAGCTGGGCTTTTGACCTAAAAAAATATTTATGATAACCGCAAAAAACTTTCCATCCGAAAGGGATTTAATTTGAAGTTTTTTTATGACCTTCGTTTCCGGCCGGAATTTGCACTTCCAGTTGCGGTTCGTATTAGTTGGTATCATATGTATATATGAGATATCATCGTTTACTGTTTAGAGTTTGAGAAATGAACTTTAGACAAAATAATACAAATCAATAAAGAGCTTACTCATAGCCGAATGGGAGAAAAAACTTTTTAGGGATGCAAACTAATTTTGCCCAAAGGTTGTGAATATTCAAACTTTGACTAAGGAAAGTCGATCACGTAAACTGGAATTCATAAACTTATACTGTAAATATGTATTTAAATTTACCCAGATGTTTGGTTTAAATCGATACAAAGCGCACAAACTTGCATTAATCATGGATTAATGCAGACGCATAGCTAGAAATATTCAATCGGGAGGGCGGCTATCTCTAGAGTTTGGAGGCAGCGCGCTTAACACTCGGAAAATTTTGCAATCTTTTTTGGCAAAGATAACTTAATTTTAGGCCTATTTAGGTAATAATTAATGCTTTTGAAACATTCTGGCATAACAATTAGCAGTGCAAAAACATGATTCAACTGGCTACGTAAACGGGCTATGAGGGCGGTGGCTAATGGCAACATTTCAGCCTTTTTCATACAAGCCGGTAAATCTGGAAAAAAAACATATAGGGTTTAACCTAATTCGTCTACATTAAAAAAAATTGGGGGAAAGGAGCTGAGAGAACAATAATTTAAAGAAGTGATGGGAGATTGGCTAAATTCAATACTGAATAGCCCCCTCTTCCATTCTACACTACGTTTTTGAAGTCTACGTTAAGCATTTTGCGGGAGGGATCAAATCTGATTGCTTATTTTTTGCCATTTTTAAAAGTTTTTACTGATTTGTGAGCTTTGCTTTTGACAAATATTATCTTCCCTCATTAAATGCTTTGAAAGCGTCTTCAAATTACTTTAGAGTTCATATCATAGAAATGATTGCCTTGGAAGTGCAAAAAACTTGATATTTTTTTGAGTGCATTTTGGTCGACAGACCAATTGGGAGGGGGGGCTTTAGCTCCTCCCCGCCCCCTTCTGGCTACGCTATACTGGATTCATTATTTTTGTTTTTTGCTGTTAGGCTTTTGGTGTGATTTTTCAAAAAAAAAAAGTAGTAATCTACAGGCCATTTGGGTCACATTTTGCACGTTTTTAAAGCTATTTGAAATAATTTAATTGCGAAGATTAGGAGGCTATTTGAAAGAATTAAGCCCAGACACTTCTTTTGGTTCTCACTCTCTAACACAGGTCAAGTCCAAAAGCCCTCTTGACTGAAGACCGTGAGGTCCCTTCAAAGCCTCTTACTAAAGCTCAGATAAATTTTGTGTGACGATGAGTTTGCAGTGCTTTTCATGTTACGACTTCTTTACATCACTTTGTAATGCTTTTCTATTCCAAGTTACATGAAAAATAAATTGTGTTGACCCGCATGCTAAATATACCTCCCTGTCAAAGTGTAAACAACAGTGGTTGGGTTGAAGTAGCTGCAAATTTATCTATCACACTTCATGTTTCAGATTTTTGCGATGGACATACTGCATATATTTAATGTAACCAGTGTGCAACTGGCGGGTGGCTAAGGGGACATTACCCCCTAAGCCAAGTTACTTATAAAACTTGGCTCCCAAATACAAAATGCCTTTAAGCGTGGTTTGGGACTTGACCGATAAGTAAGGGGGCTGAAGAGACTAGGCGACTTGATTCTTTGAAAGGACTTCAAAAAAAATAGCAATTTAGTGCTCTTAAATGGCCTCAAAAACGTGCAAATGTGATTCAACTATCGTTAAAATGCCTATTTTTCCCAAAAAATTATAAAAATTGCCCCAGACTTTTGTACGCTTAAAGTTGCACCAGTTTGCGCAGCTTCTCCACCTAACTAATGCATGTTTGAAACAAAATATTTAAGCTTTGGTTAAGCCATTTCTTTTCAAAATCTTGGTTGCGGAACGAAATGTAAATTTAGTTGGAAGTATGCGTGCTTAGAACCTTTGTTTTTACTTGGCCATTTTAATCAATGAACATCAAAATTTAATAATTTGCTTATAACGGCCAAACCTGGAAAATTGCATGTCGGACATATTGGGAATAACTAAAGCAACATAAATGCCGATTTGAGGGATGTTAGGTCATGTGATCGTGATTCACGAAACTACAAACCGCGTGAAACGACAATTTTTGGGTCGAAAAATTTTTAATTCGCTAGCAATCCAAAAACCACTGGACCCGCAACAGGGGTGCAAATTTTTGTTAAGCATTAGGGGGGGATAATTTGCAATTTTACCCCAATTTTGCCCTATTTTCAACGTTGGGAGGGATCAATCTCGACCACAATTCTTTTCAGGTGAGCAAATTAAGTGCAGAGCAAAAAAAAACAAAGGTCTTCACCAAAAATGGAACACTTTTTTCCCCGAATTCAAGTGGAGACTTGCGCTCAGATACACACCAGAGTCAAATTATTGGAGGGGATGCAGATGTAGACCATACTCAAATTATTGGGGGGATACAGTCATTTTATTGGGGTAGATATATCCCCCCCGGGTTTCGGCACCCCTGACAGGGAAAGTGTAGTGGTTAAGGCGCCATCTCGGCGTCTCACATGTCTGAAGTTTGATTGGCGTTGCGTTCTTTAATTCTTTCTCTTCAAAACCTTGCATTAGAGGTTTAGGATTCGGGCAGCAATGCCAGCCTGAGAGATTTTTAATCAAGGTTCTCAAAGAAAGGATACACTTCAAAAATATGCCGTGCCGTCATGTGATCGCAATTTTAGAGACTCGAATTCTGCAAAAAGCGGATGCTAATCTCAATAAATACTGATATTGATGAAAAATGATTTGCGTTTTTTGAACACACTATACGCCACCTTTTTTTTGTTTGCGTTCATTTAGACCACTTTTCTTTTTTTCTTTTTTTTTTATTTCTTTCGTTTTTGTATGTCTTTTTTTCATCTTACGTTTAAACCGGAAACTCAGAGAGATCAAACTTCGATCGATAGTAGAGTAGATATCACAAAGAACTGCAGACCACCAGAAATTGAGAGTGAATTGCTGGAGGGTTCTCCTTAAACGGGCGTTCAAGAATTTTGAACCGTTCAAGCTGTAGATGGCTTAAATTCTCGAAATAGGTGAAAATTGAAACTATGTTAAACACGGTAAAAACTGGGGTTGCCGCGACAGGGGGTTTCTCTCAAGCGGGTCCTCCAAAATTCAAAAATTTTAACCACTCGATATGAACAGACGATGAATTTTCAGGATAGGAAAATATAAAGGAAAGGTAAATTTTTCAAAATTTGGGTTATACCACTATGAGAAAAATCCTTTTTAAACGGGTTTCACAATATTCAAATATTTTTTAACTCCCAAGCTAGACAGACAAAACGTTTAGGAAAGGTAAATAATAAAAATGATAAACATGAAAAAATTTGTCGATGCCACGTTAATGTGGATTTTCAAATTGTCCTTCTTCTAAACTCAAGCCATTTTAAACCCTTGAGCTTAAAAGATAAAATTTTAGGGATATATAGTGAGTTAAATATACATGAAAATTTTTAGTGAATCCACGAGGGTAGGTTTCCCGCCAACAATGCCTCCAAGATTGAAAAAAAGATAATCACTCGATTTAAACAAGTTAAATTTCTAAGATAAAATCAATATAAAAAAGATGAAACTCGAAAAAGTTTTTGGGGTGCCTTGTTTAGGAGGAGCCTCTCAAATTTTTTAAATTTTTACCTACTTGTGGTAAACAAATAAATTTCTAAGATAGTTTAGTATAAAACAAACATGAAATAAGTCAAAATTTGATGCTGTGCTACGTTGGAAGTGATTTCAGCTAGGCAAATTAAAGTATCGTAGGCTAATATACAGTAAAAGAAAAATAAAATTTGACAAAACTTGGGAATATTAGGTAAAAAGATCTTAAATAGACCCACCCGAAAGTATAAGATTTTTAACTGCCGTAAGCTAAATGGTTAAAATAGTCATAATGAATTGATTCCAACGGACTTGGGAATTTCAAGCTGGAAGATTTTCTTCCAGATGGACTTCCAACATTTAAGGTAGTGAATGAAGTACTTAAGCTCACTGGCTTCAACAGATTTGAGCTATAGATTGCAGGGTTTTTTAACAAACTGTCATCTATTACGTTGAAAAAACTTCTACTAGAGCCTCGAGGTTTTTTAATTAGGAGAGTTTTGGTACTAAATAATCGACTTAATACGCAAGTTCCAGGATGTTGGTTGCTATACTACAGAGTGTAATTCTAATGAAAAAATGACTGCATGAATTGCTGCTTATCTTTGACCGTTATTAGTAATGAGTTTGGTTCATGAAATAAAGTTTTCATTAGAATTTGCTGAAATTTTAAAGACTACTCTGTGTTATTTTATAATAAATTGAAAACTGTTAGAAGTTGTGAAAAGTGAGCTTGGCGTTGTATTTTGCGCTTTTTGATTGAGGTTACTTAATTTAATTATTTTGATAACTTTTCTAGGTATTTAAAAACCGAATAACTGCAAAGCTGTGAAAGATTGTGAAACAAAATTTGAAACGGCGCATTTAAATTTTTTTAATCTGACTTTCAGCGACCATAATTTGCTTAACGCAATTGCTTCACTATTTTAAAAGTTAATAAAGCTCAGTAAAAGTTGGATACTGTCGCAAAGTTTGTCAAAATTTACAAAGTATCTCTTGCGATGTAACGTTTTATTATATCGTTTCTTTTTACAAATGCCACTTTATTAACAATAGTTTAAGTGGGTGGCAGTGACGGCCCCTTCACAAACCCCTTACAAGGTTCGAGAATTTTCAGGATGCATCGAGATTTAAAAGAAGAAATATCATGATAGACTGCAAACTTATCACAATTAGAAAACACCATACGAATTAGTCGCTAGAAAATTTTTTAAAGGAAAAATCGGCTACTTAAACATCGCGTTTATCAACTCGAACTCTCGCTGGTTAGTTAGATCTTAAATCTATCGGACTTGGGATGCTATAAATAAAAAACGCCCAAAGCCCCGAAATTTCAGCGCAACATTTTGTAATTTAAAAGAAAATTTGTTTACACTTTATGCCAAAAATTTTGCGTGGATTCCTCCGAAAAACGTCTTATCTTGTTGCTCTCTCCGCAAAAACAAAAAAAAACAAAAACAAAAATGCAGTCTCAGAAAAACAAAAACAACTAAAAGTACTTTTTTAGATTGAAATGATTGCTCTTTCCTTAAAACTTAATTGACTAATTTTCAATTTCTATGGCAAAAAGCAAAAGAAACAGCAAAAACGCAAAAACGCGTAGTATCTCGCGAAAAAGCTTCAAAAAGCATTTTCCTTAATTTTTTTTTTTGTAGTGTTAAATTTCAATTTCAATTCAACCGAATTTGAAAGTTTGAGCTTTGTATGTTTAATACTTTCAGCGATATTAACGTTTAAACATAGAAAGAAAGCAACTTCGCATTTTAAAGCAGTAAGTGCTGCAAAATAAAAATGCGATTTCAATAAATTTTTTCCTATTGTTGAAAAACAATAAAAAAATTTGCAAAAAAATTTACTTATTGCGTCACATTAAGCTAACAATCACGCACAAAAACTTGATTTTCTCGAAACAAGAACTTTGCCATGTTGCCTTTTGGCAGCACACGGTGGAGCAGTCAAGCTTATATAGAAATTCCGATTTTTTTTTATTTTATCTTTTTGTTGCATAGGCTACATTATGGAGAGATTTATGACAAATTTGGGAAGACTGATAAACAGTCCCGGAGGTTGTGGGGAGCAAAACATGATTAGATTCGCTCCTAATGTTTTTGTATCATTGTATTTGAGGCAAATCATGCAACTGACGCCTACGACACAAAAAGAGGTTTATGAGCATATCAGACAGGGTTACATGCACCAACTAAGGTAAGTTAAAATTCAATAAATTCTTTTTTATTTTTATGCAACAATAGGTGTGATCTTTCACACCTTCTCCGCATGATAGATTACCGAATATTCTTCGACGTATTTAAAGATCTTTGTTAAAATTAGTTTTACTTGAATTTGTTAAATGGAATTATTTTATTGAAATGTTGTTTCTAATATTTAATGGATTTTGCGCTCTATCGGTAACTTTAGAAACCGATTAAAAGTTTGACTCTACTTCTATAAAAGAAGAGCAGTTTGAGTACTTTTCAATAAAGATGGTACAAATTGTACCCTACCCTAAGCTACTGAGAAAAAGTCATTTTGATTGTTATGCTTGCAACAGATTTTCATCAAAGTTTTAGAGTAGCCGAGCTAAATTTTTTCTCTTTGAATTTTATTAGAATAAAATTTTGCAGTTATTTTCATTCAACTAAGCGTTTGCCATTGGTCGAGTAGTTTCGAAATTGTCAAATCGGGGAACATTTGTATGAGAGCCAGTGGATGGTGCTGCAATCTGTTCTTTTTTAGTTTCCTAATCCGCAGCTTGCATAATATCAGACATCAGGATAATAGAGAGTTTAGATTTATTTACTTTATGACCAAATCAAATCTTCAACATCGTCGCCATCACGCCGATGCTTTAACTCATCAAGTTGGCAAAGCTCTGACTCTTCGAGTAATTGTCAGTTGTTGTTGACGAATCCGTTTCTCTGTAGAACTTTTCACTCGTGACAAATCGTCGGTGGACATGAAGCCGGTTTGAACGGCCTGGAAATGGAATCTCAGATCTTCGTTTCGGGTAGAAATTGGCAAGTTAACCCTTGGCTAACTGACAGGTTTTGGTTTAACTTATTTTACTCCAATTAAAACTGGTTATGTGCTTTGTTAGATTCAAGCGAAAAGATGGGTCCTTCAGTGCATGGGGTAACAGGGACGACTCCGGCAGCACGTGGCTTACAGCTTTTGTGACAAAATGTTTTTTATTTTCTCAACAACTTCTCCCCACTTTGATTGAAAACAAAGTAGTCAGCCAGGCAATGCGGTTTCTTGTTTCCCAGCAAACCAATGAAGGAACTTTTCTTGAACCAGGCCGCGTAATTCACAAGGAAATGCAGGCAAGAATAATTCACTTTGTTTCGAACATTTATGTCACTGTTTGAAGACAAAGTTGTCTGGTAATGCTAAGTTTTTTTCTGATTGTTTTGTTCACTCATTATGCTGCTTTCAGGTAAGAGACATCCGTTGATCATGCAGTGATCGGTGAAACAATAGTCTGTCTGTTCCATTGGAGTGGTTTGTGCTTTGGGTGGTTCTAAATAATTTGGCTGGCAACTTCAGTCTCTTGATGTTCACGCTTTAAAGTAGTTGCTAGACGTCATCAGAACCCTTAGCAGCCAGAACGGCTAATGCTGCTAGTCAGCAAAATTAAATTTTATGAAAATGTGAATCAATAACTTACAATCAGAATTTAAAAACTTTTTTAAGGTAGAATTCAAGCTAAGAATATAAAGAACCAGGGCCGACATGACAGAACGTGCTAGCGAGCTCGTAAAGGCCATTCTCGCTCGCTAAAAAGCGCTAACGAACAGAAAATCTTCGAAGACAAACTGCCATTTCTGAGCCGTCCCGCCCAACACACGTTAAAACTGCTCGCTCGAATTTCTTTGTTAGATGTTCCTAACTTGTGTTAGTACGTAATAAACATCTTATTGACGTCAGATGCATGATGCATTTTAAAGTAATGCGTTCAAGCGCACTGTATGTGCAGCGTTGTTATGGAAAAAGGTACTATAAGCTATGCGTTATTATTCTAAGCAAGCAAATTCCTCATCTGATAATAATTGGGAAATGAACAACAGAATTTAATTATATTTTTGGATCAACGTGAAATAAGAACAACTTTTTCCATACCATAATTTTTTTAATGACGTAAAGCGCCCTTGAGGTTGATGGTGGGTACCACGGGTGCTGAAACAAATTAAAAACCATGCCAGCCTCGGCAGCAAAATAAACCAAAAACAAACAACAAAAAAAATTCAAACTAATCAAAGATATCCCCCCACCAATATATCCCCCATACAACGTAATGGGATATATCCCCCCCAATAATTTGACTGTTTCCCCCAATAGTTTGAGTATGGTGTACATCCTCATCCCCCCCGATAGTTTGACTCTGGTGTGCATCTGAGCGTAGGAGTCCACTTGAATTTGGGAAAAAAGTGTTCCATTTTTGGTGAAGACCTTTTTTTTTCTTCACCTGAATTTGGGGAAGAAAGTGTTTCATTTTTGGTAAATACCTTTTTTTTGGTCTTCACTTAATTTGCTTACCTGAATAAAATCGTGGTCGAGGTTCATCCCCCCAATGCAGAAAATAAAGCAAAATTGGGGGTAAAGTTGCAAATTATCCCCCCCAATGCTCAACAAAGATTGGCACCCCTGGTGCGTACACTCATATGTTAACAGTAACTTTAGGTCTTTAGGCTTCAAAAATTTTTCAAAAGTGAGCAAGCCGAAGGACACTCTTCTTTTTTATAACCGGTAAATCTTGAATTGAGACTGGCTGTTTTTAATTTTTTGCTGATATTTAGTCTCATTTGTTCTTGATTTTGTAAAAATTTTGAGATCATCGATGTCAATTTTAGTGGGCATGTTTGAAACACTGTTTAATTCTTATTGATCTGTCTGCTTAAGTGAAGGCCTTTTTCTTGCTTTTGCAGCATGGGAAAATTGCAAAAGCGAAAAAGCAAGCTTTTTTCAAGTTGAACAACTGCCAAAAAAAGTTTCTCAACTGCTTGCGCAGAGCAACAGAGCTTTGTAATCTTGAATAGTTGCAATTTTGCTTGCAAACACAAAAAAATCACTGAAATTTTATCGTTTTGAATCAGCACAAATTTTAGTTTCTTTGATTAGTTTAAATTTTTTTGTTTGTGTTTGGTTTATTTTGCTGCCAAGGCTGGCATTGTTTTTAATTTGTTCTTAAATTTTGAGCAAAAATGAGCCTGGTGTTTTAGAAAATTGTTCTTATAAAAGGAGTGTATTACTATTTTTGCCAACCGGCACTTCTCATCGTTTCCTTATCAGTCGAAACAGCAAATGGTTCTCAATGCAATTCGCTTTTTTCTAAGCAGTCTAATAGTAAACATGGCGACGGTTTTAATTAATTTTCAGCAAAAATTCGCTTTAGTTAGATGTTTTCAACATTTCGCCATTTAATTTCTGAACCAAAAAGATTTCTCGCGCGCTTAAAGAGTGCTTCAAGATCCTCTTTAAGTTGGCGAGGAAAATGTGACGTTTTTTTACTCGAACTGCTTTCCGCAATCGCTCAAAGCAACTTAGCGAGAAAGAATGACGTAACAGATTTTGCAAGGCTTTACATAACGTGCAAAAATGACCTCTTACGTTTAGGTAGTATTTTGTTCGGTAGTGCCTCTTAAAAAAAACTCGCTAATTAAAGCGAATGAGGAAATTTCTGTCATGTGCGCCCAGATTTCCTCGAGTAAAATTTTGCATGATATGCTTTACCTACTTCTTGGGGTTGAGTTTTGTTTTACATGTTTGGAATCTTTTATCTACTACTTTTTATACGACAAAGCAAAAAAAATAGTTCAAATGAATCAAACTTTAAGGCCTTTTTTTATTGAATTTATAGGGAAATTTCAATAGTCCCATGACTATGACGGCTTACGTTCTCATTACAATGATTGAGTCTCGGGCACCAAGAGATATGGTGAGTGGAAGTGATTATCATCATCAATTCAGTTTTGATCCGTGTTGTTTGCTGTCGACGGAGTTGGCCAGTTTCGTATGTTCATTGACTTCATCACGTCTTGCCATTTTGTTGGATCACATCCATCCTCTTTCACCTGAAAAATAACATAAAATGAAGTCTATTTTTCTTCATTTTATCCTCAATACTTGTTTTTTTACGTTTATTTTGGTCGTCCTCTTCCTCTCCTACTCTACACTTCAAATTCCAAAGGTTTTACCATGACTTTTTCATTTTTTTTTTCTGAATGATATTTTTACTCTGAACAGAGCTTACCCAAATGTGTTGTTTCGATACTCAAAATTAGTGTACGATCTCGATTCAAGATAACCATCAAACCAGCAACTTAATGCAAGTCATGGCACCAGTAGCTGAAATTTCAGAGGTTTAAAGTTTGCGATGCTACATGGTGTCGACAGCTTTCTGGTATTGCAATAACAAACCACCGCCTAAATTCAACAGCAATTTTTCTAATCTGGTAAAACTGATTGCCAAGCTGGTCGATATCGTAAGGTTGCAGTAAGTCGAGACAGCTATTTTTTTCCTTTTCGCGCGTTTTTTAGCAAATAAATGTTGGTTGCTCATTGCTTACTGTTTACGAATTGTTGTTTTTAAAAATGCCCGTCAAACCCCATCATTGCTTATATAGTGATTGCTTTATCGGTACAATTTTTGACTATATTCAAGGTTTTAACAAATTTGTAAGGTTCCCTTGGTAGTACAATGATTGCCTCACCTTTATGCTTTTGTTTTTTCAGTTTTTTTGTTTTGTTTTTTATTTTTTTGTCCATTTGCACTATTCTAGCCATGAGCCATCATGTAACAATACGTCTGTTGCAAAAGATGTTGAATTTTATCAGAAACAATTTTTTTTAAGGCATTGTAAGGAAGACTGTACAACTGTTGAATTGTTTCCTCAGGAAATAGAATCTGCAATTTTGAATGCTCAACTTTATTTGGAATCTCGACTGAACGAAACCTTGAACGATCCTTATGCTTTGGCGCTCATGACGTACGCTCTCCAATTATCTGGAAGCTCATTGGCGGATGAGGCTCTCGATGCGCTAAACGCTCACGCAGTAACGGAAGGTATAACAAGAGCATTATGTTTCATGAATTTTATTTGTGAAACTGCCAGTGAAAGCATAAGGAAACTGGTGAAAGCATACTGTTAGTGGATAAAAAACAAGCTAGACTAAAGGAAAACTCAAAATCAAACTGGGAATTACTAATGCAAGGGTAAGAAGAACAGTTTATTAATTGTTGCAAAATTAAGTTAATATTCGAAATAAGATTAAATTTTTATTAAATTTAAACGAGCAAAATTAATTAGAATACACCGATGCAATTGTTTTCAATATAAATGCCTTTTTTTGATATCCACAGAAAGTTGCACTGCAGCTTGTTTAAATTTAGAGAGATTTTTTGCATTAACCAAAACTTACTAAATCACTATATTTTGAAGCTGGACGTAGCTAGCTTATTGTTTATTGTTCAATTGATGAGTTTATTGATCAAGTAAGACTACAAGCAACGATTTACTGCTGCCAGCAATTTACTGAAGTTATTTATTTTTTCTTGAGTCTTTATCCCATATACGCAACTCTTCGTAAAAAGTTTCCTGATCAGGTTGCAAGAATGATACCCAAAACTTTTCTACATATTCCACTAAGAGTTATTCAGTAGACATGACTTAAGAAACTTAATATAATGATAACTCTGATACCAGTAGTGTTTTTACTTTTGGCAACATGTGAATAGCAACAAAACATACCCATAAATGTTTATTAAATATTATTCCGTTTGCAGATGATATGAAATACTGGCAATTGGAACAGCCTGAAGCATCTTCTTTTTTCGCTAGGTGGCACCCTCCATATCTTACTGCGCAGACTAACGCCATCGAAATGACTTCGTATGCGCTCCTTACCTACGCGAAAAGAAATGACGTCATTTCTGCCATCTCAATATCAAAATGGCTGGTTTCACAGCAAAATGAATTGGGAGGTTTCGCTTCTACTCAGGTAAAATACAACTTATATTGCGCGTAGCTAATAGCGCTATAAAGGTTTGGGCCGCTGTCTGTGTAAAGAGTCTTCAGTGACCATGAATGAACTTGCTTTAGGATTGCAAGGACTTCAAGATATGCCTGTTCAATTCTCCAAAAGTTATTGTAGAAATAAGCTCAATGTAAACGAAATAAAGCTATAAAGTTTTGTAAAATTGTTTTTGTTTGGTGTTGAACTAAATTTTTCTTTGGGTTTTCCAATCCACAAAATTTGCCAGAATGTAAAAGTTATAAAAAAAAAAAATGAGAAAGGAGTGGGGCATTTTTGCCTTAAGTTTTGCGTCTAAATTGGGTTCAACATGTTTCGAGCAAGTGCGAGTTTGCTCAGAATGAAGTTGCGTATTGCACTGCAAAAGATATTTAGTTGGTTTTTCTACGTACTACTCCAAAGTTAAGAATTCTCAGCTGATACTAATACTAGCATTCTCAAATGCCACATCTACTGTTAACTATACATAGATCTACCGTGCGTGTATTAAATTAATTTTAACCAATTGTAAAAATCTGCTAGAAGATGACTTGTTTAGCAATTTACAAAGGAAAAAGTTGTTTACTTTAACGTTTTTACAATTTACAAAGTTTACAAAGTTTTTAAAAATTTACAAAGTTTACTTTAACGTAAACAAAAGAATGAAAAAAACTTTAAATTTAAACTATAACCAGAAACTACTGTAAAATCTATGCGGTTTGTTTTACATGTAGGATACTGTTTTGGCTATCCAAGCTCTCTCTTCAGTGGCTCATCTGCTAACTGGACGAAGCCAAAATCTTTCAATCGAGTTCACTCACTCTGAGGTAGAGTCTTTTCGGCAAAGTTCAATCATCAATGAAGAAAACGCCAATATCTACTTCACTTTTTCAGTAGGTGGAAATCTTTAACTGTAATTACCATAGCAACTCTTGTAAAAGTTTTTCTAAACCATGCAAGCGCATTCACCGTTTTTCGATTTTCCTGTAACTGTTTAGTGTACAACTATTAGTGCCAAATTTTTAAATATTTTTAGAAGAAAAAATTGTGTTCGTTTCTTAAATAAATATTCTATAAAGCCTTAAAAGCTTTGCCACAAATGCAACATTTGGTAAAAGACTAGTATTGATTTTTTCTTATCAAAAAAGAAAAGAAATGAATTAATTTAATCCAGAACATCATAATAACAAAAAAAAGTATTGTTGGCACGATGGTCTGGAAAATAAAGACGTCGATTTCACAACGACAAAGATCTCATAATCCGGATTCAACTCTTGCCAAGGTCACTTTATTCGGTCCTTAGATAAGACGGTTTGCGTTGATTTGTCTTAGCCGTGTAGCTTCGAGCAAGCAGCAAATTTACATCCATAATGCCAAAGGACGACCAGAAAGCGCGGAAGAACTAACTAGCCAACTTTTAATAGGATTCCAGAAAAGGAGAGCGCAACTGTCGCTTTCTCGAGTCGTGAGAATAAAAATGCATCAATCAAAATTTAAAAAATGCGCGTAAAATATTGGATCTTCAAGTTGAACAGCCTCTTTACTGTTTGTGTTAAAAATAGCAATAAAAAGCTAGCAAATTTCGGTTTTGGAACTAGCAAAAATTTACAGTAAAACTGCAGCCTTAAACAAAACATTAGGACACGATTAATAATATAAAAGCGTCTGAACCCTCCTTTGAGTGCAAAAAGTTTTCAAGTTTCAGCAGCCTATAAAGCAGAATAAGGAAGAACAAAAACTTTATGTTCAAGATTACTACTAAAATATTTCCACTCCATGTTACTGAATATTTTAGGGTTTTATAAATTCATTTACTGTAGACTTTCTCTAAAACCAAAAAAACAGAACCTTAGCTATCTTTGTGATATTGCAGGTTCCATCCACCAACGGGAACTTGCAAATCAACGCAGCTGGTTCTGGTTTTGGAGTGGCTCAATTATCAGTTTGTTACAACATACCTGAAAGCCCATATGAAGAGGAGCCTTTCGATTGCAATGTGGAGGTGGAAAGTTCTGACACAAACTCCGCAAATATTAAATTTTGTTGCGGGTAAGCAAGTGTTTCATAAGGTACGACTATACACTCGTATATATGCAGAATGTTATTTTTCGGTTAGCTTTTGCATTTGAAAAATGCACGTCTACTGATTCATCAAGCATTCTGAAACATCATCAAAAACAGCGGCAAATGATGATGACAATGGTGGCTGAATAGGCTAGCTGTGATTCGGCTGCTTTGCTTAGAAAAAAATGCCAATTAACAAAAGAAAACAACATATCGAAAAGAAACTTGTGTTTTCTATTTTGTTATACTGAAAATTAACATTCCTTTAGAATGTTTCCGGCAGAATCTTTGATGGAGTAAGAAACACTTGATTTTTTGCCACGTAAACAGCAGACGATCTGTTAAAATACTTCGTTTGCCGAAAAATATTTGGAATCCAATTGACGACCATACTATTTCCGTGACTTCTCTTTGGATTTCATGACTGCCTGAGTTGCCGCTTTTTGCGCCTTGGTGTACCAGGATTGCAAATGGCAATCTGTCACGTTGTAGCAAAGCCTTGAACATATTTTTCTTTGCTCGAATAGTTTTTTTAACCTCTTGATTCAACCAAAGTATTCGAATTGAAAAATCTCAGCTTAGATGGTTTGGCCGTGTAATCAGAATGCCCCAAAAAAGACTCCCCAAACAAGCTTTACTTGCCAAAGTAAATGAGAAAAGACCATTACGACGACCTAGAACTATATGGACCAATTACATGGAATCAAATCCCTTGGGACTTTACCCAAGCAAAATGATGGATGTAATGGAAGACCGTGAAGTGTTGCAGCTTAATCTTGAGCTACCCGGGCCGCAACCCTTACGGAAAAACATGCTATGAGAAAGAAGAAGAAGATAATAAACCAGCCAAGAATATATGTACTGCTTCAAAATTGAATAAGTCTATCTTGTTACATTTTTCATTAATATGACTTTCAAAAACAAATTAGATTTTGCAAAATAATCTGCTATAGCTCAAAGCTATTTGCAAAAGCCGAAATAAAATAACCTTAAGTACGAAGAAAACGTTTTACTCTTCCGCAAGTGAGTTAAAATTGATGGTGATTGAGCAAGCGTCGCTGCTAATATTGCAGAGTTTTATATTCTAATCTTTGTTTGCTTTTTGGAGTTCAACATCTCCACAATATTGTATTGATTCTATGATACTTTAGTGACAAAAAATAAAAATAAATAAATAAACGCTAATTTAGCGCATAGCTAATTGATTCAAATTTAATACTACCGTTTAAACCAACTATTTTTTGTTTGTTTTTAGAGGTAGAATTTACTTTGAGAATCCAACTAATCAAATGCTAACAAAGTTTTAAAACTTTTTCTCTTCTCTCGTTTTATATCCATGATCAGTATAGCTAGTGTAGGACTGCAAACATGAACATAAGCGCAAAAAGGCAAAGTAGTAAAATCGACAAGCCATTATGGAACTAATAAATTTTTAAGTACTTAAAATAAAATTAACTCCCAAAATTTATACATCATAAAGTTAGAAGTTTATACAAAATATCATATCGATCCTGAAATTCGCTTGATTTTTTTTTTTTCGATCGCATTTTGGTTTAACCAACATGGACAAAATAATTGTCGTGTAACTTGGATTGTTTTATAAAAACCGTTTTTTTTTTTCTTTCTCAGAAAAACCAGCACGTATATAAAATTGGAGTAGTTGATCCTTTTTTCTTACTCAGAAAGTCGTGTTTACCAACAAACATTGTGCATTTACTACAATACAAACTGTTTTAAATATTCACAAAGTTTGGAGAAAAGAAGAGAGGAAACCGGAATGTTTTTGTTTGAAATCGAATTGTTGAATGGCTTCACCGTGGATGTCGATAAGGAGCGGTATCGGAATAAGGAAGCTAAAATGGTGGAGCTGGATGAAAACAGCGTCAATGTTTACTTTGATCAGGTGAAAAGACCCTGCTTTTGTAACTTTTTTCAAGAAACAAGCTAATACAACGTTTTTAAACCAGCTTTTTTTAACTCAAATTATGAAGCAAGTTTTTTCAAAACACATTATGTCTTCATTGATTGTTCGCAGTAATCAATTGAAAACTATGACCAAGTAAACAGCTCGTTATAGTTCTTCGAAAAGAGCTGCGTTGCCTCGGCAAAATAGCGTGGAGATGGAATCCGAAAACTCGTTCAACGCTTCGGCGAAGTACAGTGAGCATAATGAAAGGTTTGATTTGAGTTGAAACGTTTAGCATGGCTGAAGTTAGTTTATTGTAAGGGTCCGGCAGAAAAACCTATCACATTTGAAATTGTCAATATGACAACCGTGTTGCAGTTAGACTAATACTAAAGGTAAAATTTTATAGCAACTAACTTGCCGTTTGTGTTTTTACATTCAGCTGTTGAAAATAATGTATGATTAATGCAAGATTGTAAAGTTTGTAACTAGTGTCCAAGTTCGACGCTGTAAATTTAGTAATCAATATTCAACATGTCATGGACAGCCGAACACCGTGCATTTATTGTTGAAGATTTTTTGAAAAATGAAGAATCTTACATTGCAGCTATACAAAATTAAAAAAATCTTATTCAGTTAAGCAGACACGATCATGTGCCCACTCGAAAGTCAGTAATGCTGTGGGTCAATAACTTCAGCGCTACAGGGTCAGCCCTGAAGCGAAATTCCAAAAACCTGGGAGATCCTGAACCTGGGAGACCGCGTAGTTTTTGAAATCAAAAAAACATTCAAGCTGTAAAAAAGCCTGTTATAAAATCACCCAGGCGTTCAGCCTCTGGGGTTACTTGAAGACTGAGGTCTACAAGCATCGATCAACAGGTATAGGAGGAATAAAATCTGCTATTCGACTAACAGTAGAAATACCGCAAGAAATGACCCGTCGAGTAATGGAAAACTTTGGAAATCTCCTTTAACAATGCATACCATCCCGAAGGCGTTATCTAAAGGATGTGATCTTTAAGACATAACAAAAACTAGATGGCAGCCTTTTGTTTTTGAGATTTTGCAATAACTGTTTTAATTTGAGATATTTTTGGTTTGTTTTTCATTGTTCCAACTGAGATAGATTTTTCTGCTGGACCCTGTATATAACTTCACTTCAACTCTGCTCATTTCGCTTCAGTTGCTATAATGAGCTGAGCAGAGTTGAAGAAAAATTGCAAAAAGATTAAATTAACTTTAGCAACCCTCAAATCTAATTTTTTATTATACTTTCTTTAATATGCTAAAACGTGTAACGAGTTTGTGAGGCTCATCTCCGCCTTATTGCGTTCTGGTAATACAGCTCCTTTTAAAGAAATGTTGCGCGGCGGCGAGTCGTTGGCAACACTGCGTCTAATTTGACCGGTCCAAGATTTGAATCTTAGACCTCCCACTTCAGAGACGAACGCGTTATCGCTCGAAAAACTGGATGGTATCAACGCTTTACTCGAGATAATAATGAACCGGCTTTACGGTCACTATTCTTCTTTATTCGTGTACTGCAATTAAACACAACGTAATAGTTCATTCTTTAATTAGCTTACACCGGGAGGGTCTCTTTGCGCAAATGTGGAACTTTTGCGATCTTCCGAAGTGGCTGCAGTCCAAAGCGCCACCTTGAATGCATTTGATTACTACAAACCAGGTATAAGATGTATCCGTTTGTTTGTACAAACTAGGCACTTTGCGTCTGTCTAACCACACGTGCGGAGAAAACTTTTTTGGTTTTGTTTGCGAGCTTTAGTCAGGCTGGGCCACCGCAACGGGTAGAAGCTTGGCTCCAAGAGAAATAAGCGTAAAGTGTCTTTTCCAAAGACACAACGACTCATTTCCAGTCCGGAAATCGAACCCGGGGCCAGCAACTTTTCGATCATTAACCCGACGCTCTACCACTAAGCTATCGCCACCTGATAAGATGTATTGTTAGCTGACCAAGTCGTCAATGCAACGTATTTAATATATACGACTCATAAAATTATGAGATTTAACACGCTATATAACATAACTGCGTCTGCTATAACAAGCTATAACATAATTGAAATTTGGACACCCCGTTAGTTACGCCAAATCGAATTCTGTTGAATTAAAAAAGATTTCAACAAGCTTCGAAGGCAGTATATAAGCTTCGTCGAATTCCTGAAAAGGTATTTGATGGTAGGCGCTTTTGAAGTCGTACATAGAAATTATATTTTGATACATAGACAACTTAATTGTTAACAAGATCTTCAATACGCGGCAGAGGATATGCATCTAACTGCGAGCACAAGTCAATCGTTTGTGAGTAATTCACGCAAAGCTGCTTCTAACCGGACGCGGAGTTCTTGACTACAAATACTCGGTGCCGGAACCTTAGTCTCTAAAATATTGTATAAATTGAAAGCGTAGTAATCTGAAACTGCGTTTCAACTTGTCACGTGCGCTACCTTGTGAGGGATGGAAATTTGCTTGAAAAACAATTGGCGGCAATGCAAAATCCTGCAGCATGAAAAATAGTAGAGAGGTGCAGAAAAAGTTGTAACTTGAGCGCATATGGAAAAAGTTTTCCATAATTTTGTTATTTTGCACTTTTAAAAGCTTATACCTGCCATTGAGGCTCAAAGCTAACAACTTCTTTGAAATGAGTGCTTGATGTTAGGCTGTTTCAAAAGCATCTCCATAGGCTAAATACATTAGGCTACAGCAAATTGGAAAAGCAGGCCTCTACTTTTGGCTCTAACAGCCTAGATTGCTTTTATTTTTCAGAATTGTGAGGTATATGTGTAGGCTATAGCTATGTAAGCATGCAAACTATAAACTACGAGTCACTGGGAGGACTTTAGTTGCGATTCTGGATCAGAGATTGAGTCATATTACTGCAACAACGCGTAGAATATTGCCGTATCCTAGTACCGGTTTCTCCAACTACAAAGTTTGGCTGGTCACTCAATTGCAAAGCATGCTTCGAGCTAAAAGTAGAGCACAGTGTAGTTGAAGGCATCAGCTACTTTGAATATCATCAGACCGCTACAGGCAGCCTACATGCGACAATTCGATGCGTAGCAGTCTACAACTAAAATTAAGTTAATGACAGGTCCAAGTCAAACGATTTGGTGTGGAGCCCCCTGCTCCTCAATAATTTTTGAGAATTTAAATAAAAAGCACCTTTTCCCTTTTTTATTGGCATTTTGCACGTTATTAAAAACATTCAAAAGGATGAATTAGCTAAGATTTGGAAGCCATTTAAAAGGGTGCAATTAATCAGCCCATCATCCTCTTCTGAAGGTCCACAAACAATGTTTTTTCAAAATTTTTTCTGATTTAATGGTACTGTGTTTTATATGTGGCATTTCATCTTTGAGGTTCGACAAGGTTCAACAAAAGTTTGGTAAAAATTTTGGTCTATACAACAACTAACTCTCATCAGCTAAAATCTTGAAGGACTTTAGCTATATGCAGAAAATTGTTTCTAGGTTTAAAGTTCGCTTCTAATGATAGTGTCACCAACAATATGACATTATTACATTAGTCAAAAGTTTACCTGACCAAGTGCACAGTTAATTGAGATACCGGCGATAGGCAAATTGAAGTAGAAAGATTTGTCAGTTTGTGAATTTATAACCGATAATACCTTGATGATACCAGAAAATAATATCAACTGCATCAGTATTAAATCCAAGATTATTTTGAATGTGAACTGACCAGCAACTCTTTATTTAAATACAACGTAGCCTACTTAAGCTAGTTGTACGAAGAAAATGCAATATCTGATATGGCATTGTACAAAGTTGATCGCGAGTTTCGATGTATATTATCCTGAACTCGACATAAACTCTTTGCGTGTTCGGTAACCTATCTGATGATAGTCAAAATAGCTGATACCCTCAACGTACACTGTGCTTCTCTATTAACCAGAAGCATGCTTTGCGATTGAGTGAACAGCAAAACTTTGTAGTTAGAGAAACCGGTACCAGGATACGGCAGTACTGTACGCGTTGCTAATATAGTTCAATCTAGCATTGCAATTATTGTATAGTTTTCTTCATTCATATTTTACAGTTCCTTGTTTAAATGTTTCATTGAGTTCTTAGTTATTTTGTTGTCTTAATTTGCACATTCACAAAGTATATCAGCTTGATGATGACATACAATTAGAAATATATTTGATTGCATAGCTATAGCCGACAAACATGCCTCACAAATCTGAAAAATATGAACAATCTAGGTCTGGAATACTCAACTAGTTTTAGCAAAGGTCCAGATTCGCTACATGAAAAGTTGTTAGGTCCAAAAAGGGTTGAGAAAACTTCGAAAAGGTCCAGAAAATATGGAGATCAAAATCTGGTTGAAGAGCACTAAGAAATTGCAGACCAAGTTCCGGTTGAAGACCAAAAAAAAAAGGTCTTCACCGCATTTAGCGTGGGTTTGCAAGCTCCACATGCATTAGGCAGACAGTGAGTTCCCGCCCACAGCAGTTTGAAGATCCGAATTCAGGTCCGATAGTGGGCCGCGATCCGAATTTAGCGCTCCGGAGGTCCGGATTTTGCCGCGGTTCGCCAGTTGAGTAGCCACAATCTAAGCTGTAACAACCGTATGTAGAAGCCTGTTTTTCCAATTTGCTGTATTCTAATGTATTTAGTCAATAAAGATGCTTTAGAAACAGCCCAGTACTAAACACTTACTTCAAAGAAATTGCTAGTCTTGAGTCTAAATGGCTGGTATAAGCTTGAAAAAGTGCAAAATAACAAAATTGCTGAAAACATTTTCCGTGTGCTCTCAAGTTACAACTTTTCCTGCACCTATCCACTATTTTGCATTGCCCCAAATTATATTTCAAGCAAATTGTCTATCCCTCACAAGGTGGCGTAAATGACACGTTTAAATGCATGAGCGCTTTCAGACTATGTGATATTTAGTGGTTCTGCTAGGACGGATTACTTCTGTTAATTGCAGCCGCTCAATTATTGCACTAACAATAAAACTTTTGTCCTCAGTATTAAAACGACTGGACTTGGTAGCAATCAGGCGACTCTCCGGAAGCAAGTTGTTAAACAGATTTGCCGGCTTAACATCACATGCCGCTTTTGCACTTAAATGCTGATTTTTCAATACTATACAAGATCAGGGTTTGAACCATCATATTAAATGACCACACGCTTTTGCTGTTTCTGAAAATCTCCACCCAAAAGCAGATTTTTTGCACAAATCTTTAAGTACGGTATTCTGAAAGTAACTTGTTCATATTTCTTGCCTTGAATTGTTAAATCAACAACACAATACCCGCAATCTGAAATCGTGTACTGGAAGATGCTAAAGATATCGCGTTTCAACTAGGCATAATCGGCAAGTTTATAGTTTTTGCTTTAACATCATTAATAAAGCTCCAGGAGATAATGGGATCAATTACAGTGGTTATAGTCTTTGCTTTAGCATCATTAATAAAGCTTCAGGAGATACTGGGATCAATTACAGTGGACAGTTCGTGTCCTTGAACAAACGATTTTGTGGTCGAATATGACAGACAAGACGACAGAGCTGTCTTAATTGCAAACATTTGCTGAGAAGATATGAGAGACGCTGCTGCATGAGAGCGTCTGCTTTCACAGCACATGAAAAAATGCCCCTTTTTGGCAGTTAAAGCAAAGGACATTTTGATCAGTACACTTTTTCGTAAATGCGGTGATTTACTTCCGCAAAAGATAAAGGTTTCTTTGGTTTTGAAGGGAAGCAGTCAGGTGCGTCAATTTTTCCAAAACTTTAGGGGGGATCCGATTTAATAATCAAAGCTTTTTTGGCGAAATCTCGCGAACTTTGTTTCATTGTTTGTACATCGTAGATTTTGTTTGAATTGTTTGTACGTCGCAATAGCACATATGATGCAGTTTTGTTTTTTTTTCGCTGGTATGTCGTTTAGGAGATGAGCGTACCATAATTTGGAAGAAAAAGGAAAAAAATCTTCATCGCGGCCGAAAATGGATTGGTGGGGATAAAAGAGTATCTTGAGAAATATAACCGTGTGAAATATTTTTGCAGTATCTTTTGAATGCGACCTCTTTCACGCCAAAGTTTTGAGCCGGTTATTGGGCCCAAAATCCAATGTCACATGACCTATTTATTGCGTCAAAATTTGGTACAAGCAAACATCTTGTTATTCTGAAACTGCAGTAACTTATTGGTTAAAAATGTTTTTTGACTTTTTCCGCTACTGTTCCCCAGTGGCGTAGCTAGGGAGTTAGCTTGCTTAGGTGGCACCATTTTAGGGTGATACCTTTGCTTGATAATGTAATTAACATTTTGATGAAAAATTCATAGTTGCAAAATTTCTTTTGCTAAAATAACAACAAATTATATAAACCCACTGAATTTATTTGGCAACTCTGTGAAAATGCAAACTTTTAAATCGTAAAGAAAATGTCGTTTAAAAAAAAAATTCGAAGATACCTTAGTAAAAAACAACAATTATGCACAAAAATACATCGATACCGCTATATTGCTATTAATCTACTTTGTTTCAAAAATTAGCAAAATTTTTCAGCTTCGCCTTTTCTCAGCATCCCCGATATTTTCTGAATGGGGCCGCGGTTGGGTCGAAATTCTCGATGCGCCTGTGCGCCAGGTTCCCCACTTTGAAAAAAATCGTTCCGCCAAGCCTATCCGTATTGCTTTAGGGATGACACCGTTCTTTAAGTCCCCACCCGGATGGCACCATTTTTGGCAACGCCACTGCCTTTCCGAACATGTTAACGTTGCGACATCCACTACTGAACTGAATAATCAATCTGGCTAACTAGAATGAATCTTTTTTCAAACAAATACCGGTAGCCTATGTTATTCTTAATGGTTCAACGGAGCATTAATTATTTTTTTCAATCGAAGAGCTTTTTGGTTTTGGTACAACAGTTAGCCCACTAACTTTCTACTACGTGCAAAGCAGCAACGGAAAAACTTTCTTTAGCCTACATTCCTCCAACCCCGCAAGTCTCAGCCTGCCCTCACCCTCAGTGCCTTGCTATACCAGTCACGACTTTCCTCATTTAGCCTGTTACAATACCTAATGCTAGCCTATTTGTGTTGAGAAATAGAAACTTTGCAGAAATAGTGCAGTACAAACGGTTACAGTTTAGTCGCCATAAACATCCTTAACTACTGATAGTTGGTATTTTTGTGGTGCTTATTATTTACTGCACGGTAAACCTTTCACTACAACAGCCTACACGTTGTAGTAGCCCATCCTGAAAGACACTTGCAGACAGAACCTAAAAAAGGTACTGACTACTTAGCGTTGGTGTGATTAGACAAAAGCAACGTGCCTGTTTTATAAGCATAAGTGCAAACCAAGCCAGAGTGCTTAAATTGCTACAGCGATGTTACTATTAACGTTCAATAGGCAAGCAATTTTTGTGCCCATTGTCCATTGCGAAAAAAAGAATACTTCTTTTTATTAGTTCTGACCCAAACCTCACCCAAGCTAAAATTTATATTTTAAAACTAACACCAAATTTAACTCTAACCCAAACTCTAACTCAAACCCTTTAACAAAGGAAACGAAAAATGCGCCAATGAATATTTCTCATTTTCATTTCGTTCTCTTTAATTTAAAACTTCTCGGTCAAATAGTCACTCCCTAGCTGAAATGTTCATCCAGACTACGTGCTAGAGATAAAATGAATATTGTTTGTTTCAGACAAGCGAGTGTCCTTTCTTTACAACGTTCAAGGCCTCAGCGACACTGGTGTTTGCGAGGTTTGCGGTGCTGATTGCGCAGGATGTTTAGGTGACAAAACAATATTTTATAATTAACCTGCTAAGGATAAATCCAATCTTTTATAACACTTTCTTTTATTTGTCGAAGTGAGTAACGAGTTTGCGGGCCCTATTTTTGCGTCATTGCGTCTGTGAACAACACATATCAATCCTTTTGGTGGCGAGCTGTTGTGTCTGATTTGACTGCCTGAAATTTGAACCTTAGACCTCCCGCTCCAGAGACGAATGCGTTACCTCTCTGCCAACAAAGCTGGCTGCTTGAGGGTTTGGCAGTTGTAAATCTGGACTTTAAAATGTGCCCTAAATAAATAAAATATTGATCGTTTATATCAATATCAGTGAGAAACTTGAAAAAGGTAGTTGCTATTTTCTATTCTGGCACCGGAAAAAGATACCAAAGTTAGATTGGTACAAACATTGCGTCTATAAGACTCTTATTAACTTAGAAGACCAGTTCCACTCTAATTTGTCTAAAATTGTGAGCATACGAGCACAGCCTTATATTGTTTTAACCAACCGACTGCATTTTCTACGCTGGTGAGTCGGTATATCTAGAGTATCAAATTTCTATTTAAAAAGCACAAAAGATACGCTCTCACGCCCACGATTTTACTTTCAATTTAGGCCAGGATTAAAACAGCCAGATACGGCCACGTTTTTAAAATTATTCATTCTCAGTAATTTATAGCACTGTAGCCGTTACAAACGTTGAAACAACACGATTTAACTGATAAATGTTTTGCAGCTCCGGTATTAAAATGGACACCTTGGAGCCCTTGCAACGAATTCTGTAAGCCCGAAATGTCCCACCGAAGCCAAATTTGCTTTGATCCCAATCAAAACGTAAATGTCAGTCCTCTACGATGTAACGTCCAAGCCAACTCCGTAGAGAGGCGAAGATGCAAGAAATCGTTCCGTTGTCCAAGTAAGCATGTGTAATGCTTTCAGAACTTTCCTGAACACAAAATCTGTATCAGCCAATTTTTGAAAATTTTGCACATGTTTTGAAATTTAGTTTAATGTATCGCTAATTTCTGTTTGAAAAGGATCAAAACGTTACATTTTACTGTATTTTCTTTCATACATGTTTGTGCAAGCCACATAATGAAAGTCACGCTACTTATGAGGAGGCCAAGACAGTCGTTTTTTTGTTGCATTCTTGAGGCAGTTGCCGTAAAAGCCAAAGGAACATTGGAACTGAATGCGGTCCATTTTGAATTTCGTTGATGTCTTTGCAATTTGCGTTATAGCTTATGCTGTACACTACGCTATTATTATATTATACTTTGAAAAAAATTCTCTTACACAACCAAGTCAGACCAGTGGTTTTTCTGCAGCACCTCCCAAATTTAAGCCTTTGCCAAGCAGGCCGGGCATCGAAGAAACACCTGGTGTCATTCGTTTTTTTTTTTCCTTTTTACTGCATTTGTAGGTTGCATTTTGGCTTTCAAGTTTCCCACCTACGAAAATTATGTTTTGGGAACTTGCGCAACAGCCGGCCGTTGGCGCACATCAGCACTTTTTTGACACAATTGGATAGGTTTGAAGGGATTCTGAAGACTCAAGAATATTGGAAAACGTTGCTAGAGTTTTTACCTAAAAACAAAGCAAAAAATGAATCAAACAGGGCAAAAATGAATTGAAAAACGCAAAATTGAGTAAAATAAGTTTGATTATGAATCTCTTCAGTGTTGTTTGAAAATTATTTTCATTTTTACTCTGTTATATTAACTGTCTTATTACTCTTATGCTTACAATCTTGAGCATTTATTGAGTAAAATATTAAGCGGTATATAAATCAAACAGAAGGGCAAAGAGATTCAAATTTTTTAGAATTTGCAGACCATTAATTATGTTCCTCTTTGCCCGCTTTCCCGTGGGGGTTGCAGAGGCAGCAACTCGACATAAAGCCGCCACGCCAAGATTAAGCTTTAACTCGAGATTGTGGCCAATTAACAATGAATTGTTTTTAATTGTATAAATCAAATAAATTGTATTTACTTTGCAGCTTACTCAGCTTCGCTTTGGTTCAATCCCCCATCATCTGTATTCCGGCCTCATCATGAATTTTCAACCATTTGTCCTCCTCTGGAATATAATCCCACTAGCGATCCTGTTCTTCCGGGTGCAAATGGGCCAAGAGCTGGAATTCCTGGTAAGAATATAAAGTCGTTAAAAAATAATTAGTGACAGCATTTCGAGCCATTTGAAAACTTTGTTGCAACATGGTCTATGTTTGACCATAGACTCTCATTTATAGACTAGAAACTGACAGTTATGTCTTTTTTTTTACGGTTTATTTGTTCTATAATATACCGATTCCTCCAATCAGCGTTACTTTTTTCTTCACAGTTTACTCGTTCTACGAATATGTCCAATCAAATCGAATACACATGACCTCAAAAAAACCTTTTCAACAAGAGCAAACTTTTTTTCTTTTATGCTCTTTTTCTTCGCGAGCCTGTTTCTAATCTACTAATTAAGAGTCTATGATCTGACAATGTGTGTCAGGGTGCGTTTGAAAAGTACTTTCTTTCTCTCCTTGTTCTTTCTTCATTGTCCGCTTTTCCATGAGAGTTGATGCCTGGGCAGCTTGAGATTAAGCCGCCACACTTTACGGCCTTCCATCACCTCCATTATTTTGCTAGAGTAAAGTCCCAAGCATTTTGATCAGAGATTCTGAATGTAATTGGTCCATCTAGTTCTAGTTCATCTAACTACTTTTTTTCCCTTTTTTTTCATCAAGAAAAGCTTGTCTGAGGAGTCTTTCTGGAGGCATTGTACTTGCATGGCCAAACCATCTAAGCTGAGATTTTTCATTTTGGACAAACAACAGCTCGATGTTAAGATATTTTCGAATCTCAGAGCTACGCAACTTGTCAAATAGAGTAGCTTCTTCGATTTTTTGTAAAAGTCATGAAAAACAGACGCTTACAATAACTTATGAAATCTTTGGTTATTACCCGGATTAATGACCATAGATAAGAAAAAACTGCTTTGAAAATTGAGAGCATTTCTTTTTTCGACAATTCTCGTTTCATGACAACCGAATAATTCAAAGCTCGCATTGCTGCGCTAACCTTGTCAACTGAGGTATCCAATTCTTCGTCCTACCTTACGTCATTCGTAATTGCAGTCCCGAGATACCTGAACTTCTCTACCCGTTGCTTCAGTATCGCTCCGTTTACTTGCAACATGCACTGATCAGGGTTTTTTAAAGATGAAGAAGTACCTCAGTTTTGACCGTGATTATTTTCATTCCGGCGGGTTCACATGCATTTGCAAAGCTATTTAAAGTGCGCTGGAGGCCCGATTCTCTGGAAGAAAGCATGACCATTAAATCATCAGTAATAGCAGACGACTGATTTTGCAATTTCCAATTGTGGCAAATTCGTCAGCTTGGCTGCATTTGTCAATCCAATTCATGTAAACAATGAAAAGGAGAGGTGACAAAACGTACCAGAGCCGGAATCCAATGCCCACATGAAATGCTTTTGATTGCTTGCCGTTTACCCGCAAATAAATTTCCGCTCGGCAGTAGAATTGACTTAATGGGGCGTAACAACTGACCATCAAAGCCATTCTACTGCAAAATCTTTCAAAGTTTGTCCTGAGGAACCACGTCATATGCATACTTTTTCAAGATCGGCAAAGCATACAAAGAGATCTTTGCGCTACTCCCAAGATTTATCAAAGGTTTGCTTCTGAGTGAAGGTTTGATCCGTTGCGCTGCAATTCGGACGAAAACCGCAGTGGCCATCCTCCAGCTTTTATTCCGCTATTTCTCGGCGTTTCCTTTTGCGGCATTTGGCTTATACTTTCCCTGGCAATCTGAGAAGTGATATCCTTCTGTAGTTCGTACATTGCGTGCAATTTCCTTTTTTGAATGTCGTAATAATCGTACATGTTTGCCAATCTCTGGGAATTTTGTTCAATTTCTACGCAACTTCACACCACTGAGTTAATTAGTAATAACTTTCTCCAGTTAGCGCTTTAAACATCTTTGGTTTGATTTCATTTTCACCAAGCGGCTTTTACTGATTTTATCCCATTAATTTCCATTGCCATTTCTGCTGCTGTAAAAACTTCCACTTTTCCTAAATGTATCACTTTTGGTGTGTTATGAGTCGATGTCTTTACAGGATTAAAAAAATCTCGGAAGTATTTTCTGCACCGTGAAAGGGTTTCATTCTCAACCGTTAGAATGATACCTGCAGAATCCTTGATAGAGTACGTAATACTCGATTTTTTGCCACGTAAACGGCGGATTAGGGTGTACCAATTTGGGGTGATTGTCACTGCTTTTTATGAAGTATTCAAAAAAGTTGCCAAACTACCCAAATAAGGCTCACGTGAAGTTTGGGAGTCACCGGATATTGTTTGACAGTGGTTCACCCCCAATTGAGGGATTTTCGCTTATGCTTTCATCTCCTTATCTATTGGTGGTACAATGCTGTGCTATACTGTTGTTAAAAATTTGCGCAATGACCACGTTTATATGAGTCTGTAATACATTTAGAGGGTCTAAAAGCTTTACTTTTTGAGATATTTAAAAAAAGCAAAAAACTCAGATAAGAGCTCGGTACAATACGGAGTAATGGTGAAGATCAGCAGAGTTTTTTCAAGTTAAGATATAAAAATTAAAAGGATTTATTGTTATGGTGCTTAAACGTCAAATTACTTTACATCATCGCAGTTTTACTCTGTTTAATGGGCTATTAAATACTTTGTAACTTAGGTATTATACGGTATAAGCTCAGATATGAATTGGTCTCGTTTTCTTTTTTTTTTGATACTTTACTGAGAATTTTCATATTAACTGGTGTACAAGTTGACCACTATGGCGGTATCTATTGCCATTGTTGTACTAGTGTAGCACAAAGCAGCGATGACTGCCGTAAAGTTTCAAGTTCCAATCATGCAGAACAAATTAAACGTGTGACCCTGTAAGAGTTTGGTCAGTGAAATCATTTTGTTTGCTTGGCACTGAGTCTGTAGTTAGAAGTCTAGTAGTCAGTAATATAGCAGAAATAACTGGCAACTTGATTCTATTCCTGCATGGAACTGCGTGAAAAGATCTACCTATTTAAAAAATGCGCTACAGATCCGGGACTATTCTTAGGTTCAAAGCCTACACTGTCAAAAAAGAGTTTTCGATGTTTCGAGGATTTCACTATTTCCTATAACAGCAGTCTAGCAGCAATCAACCATTCGCCAAGCGTTAATGTTAGCAGCACACCTGGTTTGTGATTGGTGGTCTCAGACCGGAATTAAAGTGAAGAAAGAAATATCTTTCCGCACTATGATCGAGAATATGCAAAATACTTGGAATGTTTACTTCAAACAAAAAACAAGAACACTCCAGTTTAACAAAGTAAAAGAGTCGATTTTGTGGTAAGTCTTCAAGCTGTGTTTTGGGCCGTGTCACCGGATTATGAAAAGATTCTTCAAAATTCTTCTGATCCAAGAAAAGTGGAGGACAGAAAATGGCTAGCATTTACGAAGTCAACAGGAAAAGCTAGTCTTGGAATTGTTGACTATAAGTTTGAAGCAAGAAAGAACTTGTTACTGATTATCATATTGGTAACTGATTATCATATTGATAATCATATCGGGCTAGTAATTGATTATCATTTCAATAAGATGACCAGATCAGATCAGAAGAACAAAAATTTTATCTCTACTAAGCAGTTACCGATCGCTGAGTTTAAGGATGAAGAAAATAGGTGAGAAGAAGGAGCTTTTAAAAAAGTTAATAAAACAAATGAACTATTCGTTTTCAACCGTAAATTTGATCATCGCTGTTTTAATAAATTGTTGATGGCTAAATGTTTTACTGCCAGATATTACTGAATGTTAGTGAAGCACGCGATTTACTTACTTTGGCAGATTTGTGTTTTCATATTAATGTATTTGATGCTTTATGTGTTCAAGATTCTAATGTTTTTGACTTATTATAAAAAATATTGAAAAATTTAGTTTTCTCAAAATGTCCCAAAAAGTAAAGCTTTTAGACTCTATAAATGTATTCCAGACTCATGTAAACATGGTCATTGTGCAAATTTTAAACTATAGCACAACATTGTACCACCAATAGATGAGGTGATAAAAGCGTAAAAGGGGTAAAACCCCCGTGCGTAAGCGAAAACTTTTCAGTTGGAGTTAAACCACTGCCAAACAATATCCGGTGACTCTCAAACTTGACGTAAGCTTTAGTAGGGTAGTTTGGCAGCTGTTTGGAATACTTTATGAAAATCGGTGACATTCACCCAAAACTGATGCACCCTGCAGCGAATGGTTTGCCAAAATACTTAGTTTGCCGAAAAATAGTTAGAATCTAATCGACGACCAAACTCTTTCTATGACTTTTTTTTGAATTTCTATACAGCCCAAAGTTGCCGATTTTCGCGTCTCAGCTACCAAGATTGCAAATAAGATGACGATCTGTCTAATAGCAAGACCTTGAACGAATCTGTCTTTGCTCTAATAATAATAATAATAATAATACTTGCAATTTATATCCCCCTTGAGATAACACCAACAAGTGTCAATGCATCTGACTAAGGGGCCATTGTAACATTCAAATAGCTTTACAGAAATAAAATTAATACACAACAGAGGTACAAATTCTACAGCAATAAGTAGCAAAATACTGGCACCAAACAGTGATAATGTCCTCAAAGGCTAAATTAAAACAATATGCTTTTAGACGTTTCTTGAAAAGGGACAAAGTTTTAATTTCACGCAGAGATAGTGGCAACGAATTCCATACCGTGGGTGATGCACACGAAAGCATAGATTGGGATCTAGCATAGTTTAAGCTAGTTACCGTTTGAAGCAGCCAGTTATCATCATTAACACGCAAGCTATATTTTGCTGAAACAGAACGAGAGTTAATTAAATTGTTCAAATATATAGGAGCATAACCATGCAGGAACTTGTGTGTGAGCAAAGCAATTTTGAATTCAATACGAAATTTAACTGGTAAAAAATGAAGGCTTTTGAAATATAGTAGCATATGCATACGCAAAGCAGAACCACGAAGTCCAAAAATAAATTTCACTGCAGAATATAAGAATTTTGTCAACTTGTGCAATAAATATTGTGGTAAGTTATAAAACAAGGCATTGCAATAATCAATATGGGACAATATCAAAGAATGAACTAGCTGAACTTTTAGAGGTTTGGTAAGCTTAGATGCAATTCTGCCTAAATTACGTAAATTGGCATAACAAGCACTAACCACTCTATTGATATGCTTCTCAAGGTTCAGTCTGTCATAAAATATTACACCAAGAATTTTGACAAATTCATTAAGCATAGGCAAAGAACAGCTATCATCAGTTTGTATGTCAGAAATTATTCTGGATTCAACGTTACGGTTCGATAAAATTTCGATGACTTTGGTCTTACTTTCCAGAGGTGGAGTCCTCGAGGACACATTTTGAAGTCCTTGGCCTTGGCCTCGAAGCCTCAACCTCGGCTCGAGGACAGCACTATTTTTTGAACAGTTGAAATTTTGTTAGAAAACGCCAGAAACCTCGCGGAAAATTTGCGAACACATTTTTTGTTTTCCTCAATTGGAGCTTAGGCGTAGGCAAGGGAAGGGAGGCAGCCCCCCCTAATTGTAATTTCACCAATGGCAAAAATGTGACAAAAAAGCCTTATGTTTCTTCAGTTTCAGTTTCTTTCTAGCATTTTTCGCTGACAACAGTGTAACTAATATACAATATTGAAGACCAAGGACGCCGGGTCCCACTCAATTCAATTTTTGCCAGCCAATTTAAACGTATAACCCGGAGAAAATGGAGAGTTTTTGTCGTAAAAGTTGCTGTCTCAGGCCAACAACTAGCTTTTTGTGAACGTAATGCATTAATCAGGGCCGGATTTACCATAATATGACGCAGTACCAGCTAGGGTCCCCGAGCTGAAATCGTAAGATTTTTTTGGTCTTCACCTATATTTCCGATAAAGATGCTGCAAAAATCTCCAAAGTACCAGGGGCCTAGCGCGATGTAAATCCGGCCCGGTAATAACATGTTTAGTAGACGTAACCATCTATTGTACCATTTTTCAAAAACAATTCAGTATTTCACCTCCAACCTCGCCGGCTTTTACGTACAAAATAGTTTTTAAAAAAATTAGCCCTGGAAAATGCTGATTGAACGAATTATTGAACTTCAATTGAGGGGCCTGGGCCCCCTGGCGAACAGGTACTCCTATAACTGGTTGTTTTCATGACAAAACAAAAATCTCTAACGAAAATCTTCGAGTGGATTATTATTTACTGCTAAAATGCAGCCAGAGACAATGCACCTTACTTCCCCCTACATGGACCTAATCACTAACAAATAAAATTTAACTCCAAAATGCAAGATGTTAAACGTGTTTTGGACTTAAATTGCAAGTACAAGGAGTATTAAACAATTTGATTTTTTCAATTGGCTTTCAAATGTCAAAAATCTAGTGCTTTCAAATGGCTCTGAACACTTGCGAAATGTGATCCAATGGCATTAAAATAGCTTTTTTATCCAAAAAATTACAAAAAATCGCCCAACGGCTAGGGACCCCGCCCCCAAACCCCCGTCTGTGATACAGTTGAGTTACACTAGCTTTCTCAACACGTTCCCAAAGTTAGATATTTGCATTTTTCAACTATTAGTTTAAGCCCTCTTCCTTTGCAAAATCCTGGTTATGTGCAAACAGTCAACAACGATTTCAGATCTTTCACCCTACGATATCTTTGTCCCGCAAAAACTTCCTCTTTGGAAAAATTTTGATGACGTCATATCATGTGATTTGTGGTTTAGGCCTTCCTTAATCAAAAATTTTGGGTACGCCAATGAATTGGAGATCGCCTGAAAAATATTTTTGAAGACCTTTTTTTTTTGGACAACGCTTGCGCCTGTGTCTTCGGTCCTTGGCCTCAAGCAGTCGTGTCCTTGGCCTCGAGAGGTTCTGTCCTCGGAAAGGCTGTCCTTGGCCTCGGATTTTTTTTGTGTCCTTGGCCTTGGCCTCGAGCCTTGTGTCCTCGACTCCACCTCTGTTATTTTCATTCAATCTAGATCTGTAAGCTGATTGTGAATAGCCAGACAATGAATTTTCACACAAATATGTATTAACTTGGAGAAAAACACATTTTTCAATTATTTTGCCAAGAAAAGGCAAATTGCTTAAAGGTCTAAAATTTTAATGTTATCATTATCCAAGTTCTCATTTTTAGTCAAAGGAGTAACACATGCTTTTTTGAGAACATCTGGAAAGTAACCCAGACTCAATGAAAGATTAACAATATGATGAGTAGCATGGAGTAATAAATCAATGCACTTCTTGACAAATCTGGTTGGTAGTGGATCAAGATCACATGTTTTAAATGGCATAGACTCAATTATAGCTTTTAAACCAGCTAAAGATAGCGGTTCAAACTTTCTAAATTTGAAAGCACAGGAGGATTTAACTACATTTATATCAACATCAAGTGTAATTTTGGTACGACATGTCACTATAAATTTGTTCAATCTTAGCATTAAGTGGTCAGCAAATTGACATGCTTGTGCAGTGCTTGTGATAGGCGGATGATTTCCCAAAAATTTATCCAACAACTGATTCACAACATTATAGGTGGCTCTGGCGTAACCTTTGCAATTAGCTAGTTTTTCTTTGAAATATTTTTCTCAATACAATATACTTTATTAGCCTGTTTACATGCTGCGTAAAATTTAGATGTATTTTCTAAAGATTTATTCTTCCTAAAAGCTTTTTCAAAAACTCTTCTGCGTTTTCTTAGCATTTTGACATTTCGAATTTCACCATGGCGTTTTAGATGTTTTGATATATTTTTCGACCAAAGGAGCATGCTTTTCTAAGATTTTACTAAGTATATCATTATAGACAACAATAGAATCATTTGAGTTTTGACTTAGCAGTACCGATTGAACTATATCAGATTGTTCCAGATCATATCTTAGTAATTCTAAATTAATTTGTTTCAAATTTCTTACAATTTTTTTAACCAATGGAGCAGAGGTGGAATGTAATCCAGCAGTGTCTACTACAGCAGTAACCAAGTAATGGTCAGAATTGGTTCCAGTGTTAACTATAATATCTAAATTTTTCGTAAAGTTTTTATCCATTGCATTTTTTAAAACAAAAAATGCATCAAGAACCCCACCTTTGCAGTGCGTGGGATACTTTTAAAACTGTCCAATGGGGTAAAACTATAACTGTCAATCATGTTAAGAAATTTGACAGCATCTGCTGAATTAGTTTCAAAATGAAAGTTAAAGTCACCACACAAAATAATTTTATCTGACAGAGTAACTTTATTGCTTAATTATTCTTCAAATTCTGACCAAAATAATGATGTAAAGCTAATATTTTCTTTCTTAATTCTTTTAGGCTTGTTAATTCCAAATCTGTACATTAAGCATATCTTAATCCTTTCTTGAGCTAATATTACTGCTTCAGTAACTTCAAATGACTTAAACTTTAAAGCTTTTTGATTCTTAATAGGAAATCCACTCTTGAAAATGAAACCAACCCCACCTCCTCTTCCAGCCCTTGGTGCACTGAAAATATCGAAACCCAATTCATGTAGTTCTCTTATCTTAGCTTTGTCTTTAACTTTTAGCCAAGTTTCAGTGACACATAATAAGTCAATGTTATTTTCATGGATGAGCTCTGTAACCAAAGCAATTTTATTGCATAAAGATTGAGCATTAAAAAGACAAATTTTAAGAGAAAACTTTAATTTATTGGAATTATTGGGAGTAAGCACATTCATTGAAGAACCAATATTAGCATTAGATTTATCAAAAAACCTGCTCTTATAGAATTTAACATGTTTTCCAGACCTACAACCCCTTTTGGTTGGTTTAGATAATCCAATAGACTGCAAAAAAAATTCCATTTTGATTTGGGTAAAAATAAACCAGAATTATTCAAATCTAATAACTCAGAGGCAAAGTAGGAAATCATCTACAGGAGATAATCTCTATCTATTCATTAGAATCATTGTCCAGTCAGAGACTAAGACAGAATCTTTCAAGCCAACATTACCACTGCTGAATTCCAGAACCCAAGTTGAAGCTTCATGGAGTCTTAATGAGTAGGCTAGTACTTGTCAACTAAGAATCAGAAAAGATTTTTCCAAATTACATTTGGGCATGCATCTACAAAGCGCTACCCACAAAACCAGAAATCATTGTTCAAAGTAGATCCAAGGTAGCCATATGATAGGCTACAGAAACAGCAGGTTGGCCTAACAACAGCAGGCCTCTGCTGCTAAAGCTAATGAACCAATAACTGCGAAGCTACATTTTACAATTTAAGTTTAACTATACAGTAGCACAAATAGAATCTGAAATCTTATTCAAATAGAATAGCGTCTTTAACCTCTTGGTTCCACCAAAGTCTTCTTTTTTCACTAATATCGCCTGTCACTTTAAGCCGTTTTTGCCCACAACTTTCAGCAGCTGATGAAAATATGATGGCTAATCTGAACAGCAGCCATTCCTTCTCGATGTCCTCAGATGCATCAGGAAGTTATCTGAACTTAGATGATGTACTGGATTTAAACTGTTTCCTTACTTTTTTGTCTTCCAAAGCCTCTCATTTTATTCGGTAAGTCTTAACGACCTGCTGAATTTTCTGTTTGGCTAAGGTTTCAAAAGTCGCAAGGAGCATATTACCAGATGTTACGTCATAGCATGAAATCCTGATTTGCTGCATTGCATTTTCAAATTTTTGATTTGTTTACCTTCACAGTCTACAAGGCATTCTTGCCGCTGCTGTAATTTAGCTCGAAACTTGTTACAAATCGCTAAAATTTGTGGGTGTTTGAATTTGCATATACTCAAGCTTGTTTCTTCATTATGTGTAACGCATGAAGAAGACAAGCTTTGCGATTCTTGTCTGTGATGGCAAGTGTTCTTCAATTTATTCTTCTTTTTTATGACCTAATTGTCAGACATTTTGAAATGACGTTACTTGTGTTGGATATATTTTGTAAACGTTCATTTTTTGTTTAAGCCAGCTGGGCTTTAGTTATTTTGATTTAGCTCGCCGGTTTTCAAATTTATTTGAAACCGTGCTGTGCGTGGTATAGTTATTCAAACGTTTCATCTTATATTTCTAAATAAAGAAGAACTCGATCCATAGCAGCACGCGTCCTGTAAGAGAAACCCAGGCGAGCTTAGTTTTTTGTTGGAGTTTGTTACACCAGATGGCGATCAATCGACTTCGCTTCACTTGAACGTCCAGCACATCAGAAAACAAATCTGACGAAACTATCAAAAATCCATTAAAGATTTTTGATTCATACTAGGTCGACACCGTGTTTACGTTTGAACCTTTGCGTGCTGAAAAAAGGTATTCATGATACGGAGTCCGTTGCTACAACAGAGCTGCAATAAATATCTTGCGTTCTCATTCGGTCCAGTGACTCCATATTTTCCGATCACACCCTTTCACGTATCTGTGTCTGTTCCAACATGTGCGTTAAAATCCCTCATAAGGACTGTAGATTCAGTAGTTGACAGTAGGAAAAAGCATTATTTTCTTGATATGCAAAAGATTTATATTTACTCGTAGCATTGGGGTCATATACCTGCAATCGGCACAATTACCGATGAAATACCTTGAGCTTCAACAAGCAAACCAACTACCGATCACCGTTACCACACACTCACTGTCTACTCAAAGTTTTGAAAGAGATCCTCTGCAATAAAGCTCCAGCTGAAATCCACTACTTATTACCGAAATTCACAGGCTAGGCTTCGAATAATGGGCTATAACAGTGGGCAACAAACTTTTTGCTACTTTGAAGTGAAAAAGTGCCTTAGAGAATATTTGGGGTGCTGATTCTAAATATGACATTATTTTTGTGCAAGCACGTCAGATTTTTGTTATTTGAAAAAATATCATATTTGGCGTAATAATCATTGTAACTTTACCACTGCAATATATAAGAAACGTTTTTGATGTATTCGTAAACAAACAGTTGTCACAACAATTTCGGCTGTAGTACTTCGTAAAATAATTGAGCAGAGATGGAGTCGAGAACACAAGGGTCGAGGTCAGGGCCAAGGACACACAAAAAATCCGAGGTCAATTCCAAGGACCTACTTTCCGAGAACAGAGCTTCTCAACGCCATGGACAGGAATGCTCGAGGCCAAGGTCCAAGGACACAACAAGCAAGTGTTCTCTAAATAAAAAGAAAAAACAAAAACGGTTTTCGCGCAAAAAATTGCAAATTCCTTGCCAAATTTTCAGCGAGGAAAAAAAGGTCTTGACCTTAGCCCATTTTTAACAAATCAAAAAATAATGCTGTTTTCGACCGAGGACTGCGAATTTTTGAGAACTTGTGGGTTTCAAGGCCAAGGTTTTCACCTTTGAAGCCTAGGACTTCAAAATACGTCCTCGAGGCCAAGGACGTCCTGAATGACTTCACCTATGTTATTGAGTTCAAAACCTCCTCAAAATATCAACCAAGTGCTGCAGTTAACAATTAAAAATACTTTGCTCTTTTAGCTGGATTCTCACAATTTGTTTGGTACCACTTTCTCGCTGAAAAAACCAGCAGTACACATAATCTGCCATCATAGTCAGAGTTATTTTCCCCTGATAGCGATCTTCCACCTGGTTAATTTTTGATGATATTGTTCCTAATGTTAGAAGGGAAGAAATCCGAGACGAATATTTAGAAAATGAATTTTCAGCGATATTCTTGCACAAAGGCTTTTGTAGCTGGGTAGAAAATCTTAAACAATGCAGAGTTATGAAGATTTGTTGCGGAAAAAATTTTGATCACTAAGCAAAATCGACACCATAATTCTTTTTCTTTCCAAATCCTTGTTCAAACATCGGCTTCCAAATTTCTGTTCCTATGAATATTCCAGCAGTTATTTTTGTGCTAAATTTGGAGGAAAATTGCTGATGCAGATAGGGCAAGAGCAGAGTAATTGATACAAAGGGCTAGTTGATACATCCAGCAAACCAAGAAATATAAATGACGTTTTCGCGAAATCCCGCCACCAGTTGGTGAATTCAATCAAAGGAGTTTTCTCCTGGTAGTTTAGTATAATTCGTTTGTTTAGTTTAGGAATGATAAAATAAAGTTGAAAATATAGTGTTTGAAGCAATTTTTAACAGATTTTTAATTTTATTTATTTCTAAAAATTCGAACCAAAGTAAAATATTAACTTATTGGTGAGAGTTGATACCTAGAGGTAAGGAAGCAATCGATATTTACTATAATCTCAAAATTTCGGATGTTTATGATTAATGATGCTGACAATTTTTTCTCCGGATTGTAAGGTGATCTCCGAAAAAAAAGAGAAAAGTTCAACAAGCTGACTTTACTCGCAAATGGCTGATTACTGATTTTTGGTCTATTTCAAATAAGCTTAATATTATCCATATGCACGTTAAGTTTAGAATGGTGGGGGGAATGCATCCTCCCATCCATCCTAAATCTGCCCTGGCCAGGTTAAGTGGTATTCTGAAGCTATTTCATTGCTCTGACACGGAATGAAGTCTAAACTGAAGAAAGTATGCGCTTTTGCCGTGGTACAGACGGGGCAGGTACGAACCAATGCGGCAGTACCACTACCTAACTGACTTGAGGAGAAAATTAATCACAAATCAGTTTCGTTAACAACGGATAGTTTGTAGGCTTGGGGCATCTTATCGACAATAGCACTTTTTTTTTGCACACCATTAAGAAAGTACCGGTAGTAAAGAAAATCACCCACAACTAATACTCAAACAAGGGCACGCTCTTAATAATCTTGAAGATCTCATTTTTGGATGATCTGGTCTTGATCTTTAAGATCACCAAAAGATGGTGATCTTGCCCATCTCTGCTTGTAGTAAAATTGTCTTTTTTGTCTGTGACGTGACAAAGCGCACCGACGACTTGATGCATACCTGCAGCCACTACGAATGAAATACAGACAGAAAATTTTATCGCTGAGCAAGGGGCGACTGGTGTTGAGAGTCTCTAGAAAGAAGTCACAAACCATAAAAGATTGAGAACCACTGGCATCCACTATTATGTACGGAAGAGCAATTCTGAAGCTTGGTATGCTGCGAACGAAAATATATGCACATTTAACAGCCTAGCTGCAGCATGTTTCACTGTTTCAATCTAGAAACAAGAAGTTCTAAATTTTTTTGGTGTGTCCCAAATTTGGTTTGAACTAATAGGTGTGGCTTTAGAAATGCTTGTGATGAATGTGGTTTTTCCTCAAGCACAGGCCCTGGGAGAAATTCAGTTCCCCAACATCTTAATAGTATAAAACTTCTTAAGCTACTTCTTAGCTACTCCTTAATAGTATAAACTGTCTTTTCTTGATTCCTTTTTCTTCTTTGATAAGTGAATTGAAAATAATTTGAAAATAATACTTGAAAATAGTTTGAATACTATGAAGTAACTTTTAACTTAACTCAACAAATATCTGTAAATAATGATAATCTGGTCAAATCAAATCAAACTTAAAACTGAAGACTGAGTTGAAACAAAATCCGGTTTCTAAAGCAATGCAAAATCAAAATGTGCGCTTACTTAATTAGTGCAAAGCGCACGTACTGTAAATAAAAAAGAAACTGCAAGTGATAAAGCTGCAAAAATAACATACGAAGTTCAAATTTAACCGGAAACACTGCAGCCCAATACTTGTAGAACTTTTTGATGTTCAAGAAGAATCATTTGGCTCTTCCAAGCTGCTATCGCTTTCTCAGTTTGAGAGCTGCTATTGTTTTTTTCATTTATACACAGTTAGTTTAAAACGAACAACAACAAAATCTTTTATCAAAGAGAGAAGCCAAACACATAACAATAACGCGAAGATATGTAACTTTTAACTCCTCATAAATTGATAAGTTATCCTAACAAAGTTTTTATAGCATCGATTGATCACGAGAATAGAAAGAACGATCAAAGCAAATGTTTTTGAACTCTTTTAGGCAAAATGCAAATGCAAAAATTGCTACTACTACATGTTATCAGGATACGATTGTACTACAAATAACTAAAAAACTAGACGTCATAGAAAATAACGAGTAACATTTTTGAAATTAGCTTCCGTAACAAGAACAGTTAAAAAACTGCAAGAAGCATGAGAAAAAAATTTTTGTTGCCAAGTGTTATTCGGTATTAATTCTATATTAATTTTAAATTTAACTTTATGCGGACCAAATTGCAATGTTAACGGCGGCTAGGCCTAGCCTGTAAATTTTGGTAATAGGATGTCGATTTTAGCAGTAGCTTTACAGCGCTGGATCCTTTTAAAGGTTTTAAGTAGTGAATGAAAAGCCTATTGGGTAATGGTGAGTGATAGCTGCGGGCGAAGAGTTTTGAAGTACCATTATTGCACTGGGAGACGTATAGAAATGGTAAAGGGAGGGCCATTCCAATTTTCTTTTGCTAATAAAACGAAATTGATCTTTGTCGCCTGATAAGTCCCTTGAGCGAGGACGAAACGCGTCGCGACCACTCAAATCCATTTATTGTCATTATTATCGTTATTACATCATTATTCATTTTGTGAAACACTGTCCTAAAAAGTGCTCTTGTCTTGAACTTCTTTAACTAAATTAGATTTGGGCTTACCAAACCAGTGGTTTGAGCCCTCTCGTTTTAAGAATCTCTTGACTACAGTATGACCCTTGTCCTAGCCTCTCTCAAAATATGCTTATTATTTATTTAGTTTCTTAATGATCGTTTACGCAGGGTTCTTTTTGGACGGAATAAATGATTATGTTTATTGTTTACCTTTCATTGAAACTATGGTAGACAATGTTGGGAGTTATCAAATAATTCCTTTCACCATCTCACTCCTGGTTCGGCCGAATTCATACGATTTAAATAGAAGAACTTCGTTCTTGGAGATAGCAAACCACCGCAGCGGACCAACAGTGGTTCTGCACAAACAAACACGGTGAGTGCGAAAAACAAATTTTTCGTTTTAAAATATCAGCTGGACAAGATGTTTGAGCTTTTATTTTTAATTTGACTTTAGTTTGTATTTTCTTTTATGTTGTTATTCGCTTGCCTCAATTGTAAAAGTATTTTGGCTAATCCTCCTAATTCAAAAACTTATAAAATTTTAAGCAAAGTGGAAAAATTGTAGTCAGTTTATTTCATTCTATATGCAATTACTTAATTTTCACTTTAACCTTATATCTACCGGGCTACTTTCACAATCTATTTGTACCGGAGGGGGGGGGAATTTGTCTTCTCCCCCCCCCCCCCATCTAAGAACCGTTTGGTAAGTGATAGAAGAACATTTTTTGCTGGTTGAAGCTATTTTTTGTTAAAATTTTTAAATAAAGTATTTTGAGGTTGTGACGTCACAAAAACGATGACGTCAGGAAAACAACATCAAAAGCAATAAATCCTTATAACAGCATGCAAAATTTTCTAATTGCTACTAAATATCATTTTCAGTTTGGATTTCAAGGACATCTCCGATAAAGTGACCGCAGATCATGGCAGCACATGCACAATGACGTCACATGAACGATGACGTTATCTTTAATACATTGCGTTGATTATTATTTGTATTTTTTGTGACTAAGATAATGTATCATTCACAAAACTTTAAAATACTGCAGTATTATATTCGTTATATCATTCAATAGCTGATGACAATGAAGAAAAGTTCAAAATCAATGGCTCACCACAGCAATACCGAAAAGCTATTAACAAATGCGAATTATATGCGAAGATAGTCAGTCAAGTCAAACAAAAAATTATAATACAAAAATGATTAAAGAAGTAGGTGGTGTAGGCCTACACATCCGAAAAAGTGTAATGCAAAAATTGTTTTCAGAATTTGAAATGTGCTGCAATGCTGTAGCTGGTTATAGTATGTACAGCACATTATTCATTCATGCAAGTGCGACAGACATGAACAGAATGTTTGAGACATACATTTAGGTTGCACTTTGTACATGAGTACTTAACTTTGGCAAGCTTGTTTTTGAGCTCTTTGTAACCTACCTTACTAAGAATCTCATCCAAACAAATACGACACCGCTTCTTCTGATGTAGTTCGGTTAAACTTGTAGATGTAGCAGTTATAGCAGAGGAAGTAGTTTCACTGTTTCAGCTTAAATATCGGTTTTCAAACAATATGTAATGGCATGCATTATTGGTTTTTGCAAATCAACTGGGTTGTGATATCGAGACAGAACGTGCGGCTTTACCAACGCTTCTGCCAAATCCCATACAAACTCAAAGCATCTTTTCTTGTTCGCAGGATGAATTTCTCTGTAAATTCTGAGAGTATTCGCTTTGGCAGTTTTCAAAATGAACTTTAAAGTGTTCAGAGTCCAACGCCTTGTCTTGAATTTCGTTGGAAAAATCCAGCCATCATGTCCATCACATCTACTCCTCCTTTCATTCTGTCGCAAAAGGCAATGACGCGTGGCTTTGTTTGGGCATCTTTGGTCACCTTGACATTGTTGTGCATTGAACTCAGCACCAGAACGTTTCGTTTTCTAGTGGAATTTTTTACCACCTAAGATACAAGCAGCAATTTCTTGTCGTCCTTCACAGCATACAAAGTAGATAAATTTTCTCTATGTTTCATGTCACTGATATCTTTTTGGATTCCAAATCTACTGGCGTTCATTGTTTCAACAAGCGAAATCTTTTCCAACAAATACGTTGCAATCGACATGTTGGTAAAATATTGATCCATGCTTATGTTTCGTCCAGAGATATCGACATACTACTGCTAACCTTCCACAAGATTTTTGGTGTAGTTGTCCGTTCCGGTGACGCAAATATGTTCAGAGATATCCGGCTTGCCAGCATAAGGAACATGGAATATGTGTAGAAAACTATACTGTCAGATATACTTCTGTAGACTAAACCATATATGGCTGGCTTGTTTGGATTGTACTGTTTCATTTTTATGTGTCCACGATATGGATACAAGGTTTCATCGACTGACAAATACTCCAAAAGAACACGTACCTTTGCACAGTTGCTATGAAAAGCTTCAAGTATGATCCTAATTGCTGCAAACTTGTCAGTTTTCCAACGTTTTTCCCGCGTAGTGCATCATCGAACTGAATAAATTTACGCAAAAAGGCAAGTTGGTTCCTGATCATAGTGGCTCGTAAAGATGGATTTGAGGATTTGTGGAAAAAACATCGTTTGTATTAAGAAGATTGAGCTTAAGTGCTTCTCTTCTAAACATCAATCCAACAAACGCCCTGATTTCTGTATCGCTGGTGGCTTTTATATACGACAGTTTATTGCTTTTAGAAAGGCTCACATCATACCTTGAAAAAACTGTTCAATTTTGTGATTGGTCGGTGCAGTGATGTCATGTATCTTATCTTCAGTTATAAATAATTTGAATGCTTCAATTGGGGCTATATTTGGATGATTTGCTTTCACCGACCTAGATGGTTCCGGTTAATTCCGAATTATATTTGCATTGTTTCATCTTTCCTGGCTTGCATTACCAGCTGTAATCCAAGTGTAGAAAGTCTATCTTTAGCAGTATATGCTGCTGACGTATTTGAATGTTTTGGATGACTGAAAAGATAAAGAATCGCAATTTTTTTTGTCTTCAGTTTCCTCCAAGTGTTTTAGAAGGTTTTTTCTGACACGAAGGTGTCTCACTCTACGCACGTCATCAGATTCATCTTCATCTAATCTAGCATCACCTGATACGCCAATCACCGCAACACTTTCGTTGTCCTCTGGCTCACTGTTAGAATAGTCAATATCTGAATCAGTTAGCCGTCCATCATTGCAGTTCTCCTTTTTGCAGTTCTCCTTTTTGCTGATGAAGCCATGCTTGTTTCTATCTCTTACAAAAATAGCGCTATTACTTGTAAAACAGTAATTATTTTGGTAAATCTAACTTATGATCAAATCACGCGAAACAGATTGCCGTCAACTAAGCGATTTTTTCTCTAAATCATCATACTGCTACTGTCGTGTAAGTTACTGTATAGTATACAGCATTTTAATGAAAACATTGACCAAGCCAGTCAAAGTATGCAAGCAATAATGATTTATTGTTTGCCCTAAAGAATAAAGCAATAATAATTGCTGACAAAGGACTGTAGCATAATTGAAATAAAACAACATTTCAATCACGTGTTTCTACTAATGCTGTTACAGCATACTGACCCAGTGGGCACAAAACGTCTAAAAGATGTATAAAACGAAAATTGGTCTAAATGTTGTCTATTTTGCAAAATGCACAAAGTTATAGATATGCTAGATATAGAGATATAGATATACGTCAAATATACGTAAAATCAAACAACGTTTTAAGATCTATGAGTAACGCATATTCCGCTTCTTTGCAAAGACGTCCTTTCAACATATTGCATTTTTGCAAAATAGACATTTAGACAAAAATTAAACCGTCAAGATTAGGTTTTCTGCAAAAATCTAGACCATGCTTAAACCTTTATTTGACTAACTTTGTGCCCACGCGGGACCCAAATGATAGAACAATACTGCTGAATGCTGATATTGATAATGCTTAGGCTATGCTATGTCAACCCAATTACCATCTTAGTCAAACACTGTCTTGCATAAGTGAATATTTTTTTATGCAACCGCAATTCATTTCGAGAAACAGCAGAAAAAGCAATAGTTTTGAATTATGACGTCATCAATGACGTAATGATGATGCAATACATATATCAGTAAATGATTTTTTTTTATTCCAGCTAAAGATTAGCATCGATTTTGAAGACGCAGTAGAATGAATAGAATAAGTGCATTGATTAGCATGCATTATGCTCAAAACTGTATGAAACTCCTTAGGTGCCTCTGACAAAGGCAAGAATGACGTTACTTCGGGCTATTCGGCTCACCCCAAAGTTTCTGAAAAAGTGTGTTATTAAATTTGATTAAAAGCCAGGGTGCATCAAAGCAAAACTTTTCTTAGTTTAGGAGCAATAAGAAAACAACAAAGAGGGGGCAAATTTGCTCCCCCCCCGGGTACAGATAGGGTTAAGCATTAATCAAACTTGAAAATCAAGTTGCAACTTATGAGTACAATAAATCTTAAAATTTCATTCAAATAAATCCTTTTACTTTTTAAAAATAAAACCTAAATGATTCATTTTTTGCGAAAATGCGCATGATTGTGATTTTTTTGTAAAGTACACTTTTTTTCATAAGAATCAGTAAATTTTGGGTCAAGGCTGGCTGTTTTTGAATTTTTGCAAATTTTTACCTAATTTATTTGCAACTATATTGGAAACTAAGGCGAGGAAAATCTTTTACTGACACGTTGAACAAATCAGCAATAGATGGACAAAAAAGACCAAAAAATCTTTGTTGATTCGAGTTCGATTTATTATTTGTCGGTATAAGATTCAAAAAATGACAGATATAGAAAAAAAAGTTTACAATAGAAAAAGCAAAAAAATTGCTTTTTTCACGTCCAGAGACTGTTTTTTAGAAGGTTCTTTCTCATTGATTAAACGTTTACTTGACTAACTTTATATTCATCGTCCTCTGACTCATCTAAAACAAACCGCCCCGGCTATATTGGTACAGTATGACATTACTTAATTACAAAATTAATGCTTTGTTCTAATCTGTGATCTCAACTATTTTTTCAAGTTAAATCTGGAAGTATTTTTTTCGATGATAGTGTAATTGTAATGTTTTAACGTTTTCGGGCTAGAGTTTTAAAGTTTTAATTGTTTTTGGGCTATCTGGGCTAAAGCTACTAGCGCGGAAGCCTAAATAAGAGCCACCAGAACGGCGACTACTTAAAACAAGCAATGCACAAAAGTTGTCTTTCCCCAGAATTCGAACCTGCAGCCTTCGGATTCCGCGCTGGTTGGCTTTAGGCCAGATAGCGCGTAAACGGTTAAGCATTACAACTCTGGCTCGAAAACATCAAAACATCACGATTAAATTATTATCAACGTCATAGTACCAGCAAGTTGCTGTGTTGAAATAGCCAAAATTAAGCATGCGAGGAGATATCCTCTCTAGCTCACGTTGTAGAGCAGTGGAACGGAAATCCGAAAGCTGCAGGTGCAAATAATGTGGTAAGACAACTTTTTCGCATTGCTTGTTTTACGTATAGTCTCCGTTCAGTTGGCTCTTCTGTAGGCTTCCGCTCGGGTAGCCTTTAGGCCAGATAGCTCGTAAACGATTAAACATTTTTTGTTTTGTTTTAAATTTTTGAAAAAAAAACCTTGCTGTGCATTTCAAGTTAAAGACAAAAAATATGTATACTGCCACTATAACAACTTTTTAAGAGACAAAAATGTCATTATTATTGTGTGTTATTGCAGGAAAAATGAGCTTCTTTTTTCTGTGCACTTGGAGGAAACTCTTTACGAAGTTGATGAAATTGAGTAAGTTTACATAGTGCTGTTAAAATATTTTCATGGTAATCACGGACTTGGTTTCTTTGAATAATTGTGAAATTAATTCTGTCTTTTAGAGTAACTTCTAAAGTCTGCATAACTGTTAACTGAAGTTCTAATTTTAATCAGAAGCTAGCATTACTCCAGCACGTACGATTAATTTAGTGCTTGGTTTAATTTTACTGAATTCTAACTTAAAAGTGACTTATGAAATTACAAAGAAAAAAAATCTAAGAAACTGCCAACTTCCTTTACATTTTAGTGTACCGTATGAAATTTGTATTTACTGATTAGTGGTCAAGAGGATAGAGCGTCTACTACTGAAACTGCATTGCTGGGTTTGATTCCAGGTCGTTTCGAAACAATGTCCATAAAAATTGGTATTCACAGCTTTCCTGCTTGGTGTTCACCATTAAAAGCGACAGTGTAAAGTTTTCACCGTGTGTGGTAGAAAGGTGGGCATGTGGCAGCTTGTCTCGAAGACTAATAGGTCCTTTTGCTGTTTTCTGGTCAAAGCAACTTGATCAATAAATTATGATTGAAGCACGTTGTTGCAGATGTTGATAAATGACATTTTTCAAAAAATGAGTTTTTCATAGATTTTAATTTCTTCACTAAAACTAATTTTCCTGAGAAAAAAATTGTTTTAATTTTCGATCAATTTTCGGTAATAAATAGCTTAATATGTTGCACTTGACAACAGGGCCAAATCGAAATTTAAAACTTTAAACGCGATTTACTCGAAACAGCGAAATGCGACTTATCAACTTTTGCCAAAACATGCTTCGATTGCAATTTAATTATTTTGTAGCTATACATCATAGAACTGTTAAGAATCTTCGGAGCAAAAAGCATTGGCTTAGCACTTAGTTTAATTAGAAATATTAGGGACAATATACATTTGGGTGCTCCATAAAAATACTTTTTTGAATTTTCTTGGTGCCAGGCGTTTAAAGTGTACCTATTGGGTAAAAAGTAACACTTGCAAATTTTGTTTGAAAAATTTCAACACTTGGGGGTAGCTCAAGCCCCCTGTATATTTTGTGGAAAGGGCAAATGGCTTAAATGCTGATATATCGCAAACCATTTTTGCTAGAAACTTGATTCAAGTACCAAAAGATGCAGAATATATGGTTTCCGATCTAACTGTAATACATCTTATAGGTCTAATTGGTCTGATTTCAAATTAATGTAAAACAAACTGAATTTTTATCAAAATTTATCACATTTTATTTATCATTTGAGCTAATGCACTGTCATCTAAGGCCATAAAGTGCAAATCAAATAGCTGCAGTTAAGAATTGTGACTTTTTGGAAACTGCAAGTTGTCAAATAATAATCAATTAAGGTTTAACGATAAGAGCAGAAGCAAAAACTTCTACTCCTGACACTCCAATTCAGCACAAAAAGAAGTCTTCTGATCGCAACAGCAATTGATGTGAGAAAAAAGACGTTTTTAGTTGAAAGCGCTGTATATTTCAAGTGGTGAAGTGTTGGGTTAGATCCGTTTCATCTAAAACAAACCATTTTATGATTGTCACAGAAACAATTTCAATGAGACCAAACATAAGAATAATGTGATTAAATGCAAGACTAGTGTGATATTGTACAAATTTCTCATTACATGCAAACAAATTCCAGACAATCTGTTGCAACATCTCAGTAATCATCTTAATCTTTATTTTTAATTTAGGTTAAATTATATTTTACTGTTACAATTTTCATACTGTAATTGAATGTTACACAGTAACTGCAATGATTTGTGAATGAAATATGGCATCATCAAGCATCAAGCGTCGGCAGGTGTATCTGCTTGACTGTTTAAATGAAAACATAACAGGAAGCAAATTGTCATATATTCGTCAAATATGGGGATTTGTTCTACATCAGCCGTTGTAAAATAAAATAAACGAGAGACATCAACATTGACTGGGGATAAAGTTTTAACACTTTGGCTAAATGCAAATATACTAACTAGAGAAAGAAAACACTGTATATCTCAATTGAAAAGTTAATTGAAAAGCTATTTAAAGAATGGCGTTTTAAAAAAAAGGGACAAGAGAAGATCTGTAAATCAATTAGCAAAAGAAGACCAGTTTAAAGCACCATTTGATGACTTGTTTGATGTGGCTCATGAGAATGCCTTGATCTTAATGATAATTCCTGAGGACAGAGAATTCTTACTTGCTCTACGTGAAAAAGGGAAGGCGAGGAACAATGGCTGGCATAAATGGCAAGTTGACCCGAAGAGCAAAGCGGAAAGCCGAGAGTATGTTAAAACATGCTTCCAGAGAACAACTGGAAAAAACTGAATTTCAAGAACGATCAACCATAGTCACATTTGCATTTAACAGGAGCTCAGAGTAGGCAGATGATTTGTCAAATCAATAAGCTTCAGCTGATAAAATGACATCACCTTACAAACAGGGGCGCCGAGAGCCGAACGTGGGCCCGGGGCCAGCTCAAATATGATGGATTTCCGGTTTTGTGAAGTCCAAAACAGACGGAGAAAATGCCAAAAAAAAAAGGTCTTCACCAAAATTGTAACAATTTTTCCGGTCGAAATCTGGTGTTCTCCAAAAAAAAAGGTCTTCTCCAAGATTGTAACCAATTTTGCGGTCGAAATCAGGTGATCTTCAAAGAAAAAAAAGGTCTTTACCAAAATTGTAACGGTTTTTGCGGTCGAAATTAGCCTATTTTTTAGTGCCATTGCGATGGGCCCCTCTCAAGCTCATGGGCCCTCTGCTAGGCCCGCTAAAGCCAACGACCTTCCTGAAGCCCATGAGCCCCCTAAAACCCATGGGCCCCGGCGTCATTGTACCCCCCCCCCACCAGGTGGGACTGCTTACAAGTGAGGAAGAATCAATGTTGCTACCCAAACTGTAAGTGCTACTTTGGACAGAACAAAGACATCTTACTGGAAAGCAATGATGGTAATGGCAGCTACTGCTCAAAGTCTTGGCCACGACGTTGCAGAAATAGCTGTAAGTCGTAGCTCAATTCGTCGTTTCAGACAGCAACATCAAACAACTGATGCCAAGAAAACAAAAGAAGCTTTTAATGCTGACCATCCACATGTGCTTTATTGGGATAGAAAATTAATATCAGAATTGACTGGCAAACAGAAAGAAGATTGTCTTCCATTTCTTGTATCTGGCAAGGGAATTTCTCAGTTTTTGACAGTGGTTAAACTTTCAGCAGGGACAGGAATTGCTTAAGCTAAAGCTGAGTGAATGCAAATTGGTTCACAGGCAAATTGATTCACAGGCACAAACTGTGTGTTGTGATACAAGTAGTTTTTGTAGACGACGCGAAATCTCTTCTGTCTGCCGTGTCTGACGCCTCTACACGCGTTAACTTATCTTCTTATATTGTCAACGGTTTCTGTAGAAAGTACGCCAATTAACAATTTCGGAATCAAAAATGAACGTAAATATTACTGCGCAGCACCAAATAACTCCCACAATTTGAACACACACAGTACGCCAAATATCCAAACAGAAAGTAACAACTACGGTATAATTACGATTTAAGAATCAGACTGAGAATACTGATTAGAATAATTGCAATAAAAACCCAAACTCACCGATGGTTTCGTCTTCAGGCAGACAGTAAGCTTTAACTCCAATCGAAGTCTTTAAAGAACGCAGTCTCTGAAGTGGGCCCCCGGGAAACGGTACGGAAACACTTGATAAGAGAGGACAATAGTCCAGTAAATAATTCTCAAACTTGAGCAACAGCTCTGGGGACAAAAGGTCCAAGTATAAAGAGCAACAGCTCAGGGGACAAAAGTCCAAAATATAAATAAGATGGGACCCACCCAGGACAAGTTTAAGACCTCGAGGAAGGACTGCAATTCTGAAACTCCAAAGCTTGCTAATTTTCTGAAACAATCTGATACTTAATAATTTCAAATTTAAAGATTCTTGGTAATTCTGAGTGTAAAAATTTAACGTCCTTCCTCGACTGCAACCAAATTTGACTGACCCAGAACAAAGGAGTTATAGCGCGAAAATTCAAGAAAACAGTTTCAAAGTTGCGCAATAGATAATTTGCATACAGTAGAAAAGGCGCGGTAAAACGCTTAATCGCTGACATCACGTGCGTTGTGTAGCATTACATCATTGGAAATCCTTAGCAGCTAAATATACACGAAAAGCTAAATGCAGTAGAGCGAGTGTTCGAAACCAAGTATAAACAAGAAAACATAAGCGACGTTACACACTGGTCGTTTAAATGGAACATTCATCAATATTGAGCAATCTCTTAAAAAGCAGCTGTAGTTCTTTGCATGCCGCCATCACATGCTAGAATTGATCATCGGAGCAGTTTTCACAGCTTGCATGGGCACATCGTCTGGGCCTGAAGTACCTCTTTTCAAGCGGTTTCAGAAGCACTGAAAGTTAATTGATAAAGAAAAGTTCGAAGATGAATTTACCGATGAGTATGTAGTTGAGACTATAGCTGATGTGAAGGACGACATCAGCTTGCTTATTTTTTCTCAACTGCAAAATAATCAACCGAGAAACGACTATCGTAAAATCCTGAAGTTAGCTTTGTTTTTTTTTGGTCGAGTCCCTCCCAGAGGAATTAGATTCATGGCTCCTGGACCAATGCACTATGCCAGATGGATGAACAAGGTAATCTGCAGCTTGAAGGTTTGGCTTTTTTAAAGTCAAATAAACCTAACAACCAAGAAAAACAGGCATTGCAGAAGTAGCAATATTTGTGATTAGGGTATACCTCAAAGCTTGCATGGAGGCACCTCTAGCAGCATGTGCTCAACTTAATAATGGTCTTCACTTTCTAAAAACTTTGGTGAAGTATGAAAATATCAATAACAAAATATCAAAGGCTGCATTGGCAAAGTTGGCATCTCATATGTGGTACCTCTCAGAAGAACTAGTGGGTCTGGCTTTGCTTGACAGAAATGTTTCAAACTCAGTGATACAAAAATCATCCAGGGATTGACAAACAAAGACAATGATGATCCACCAAAGAAAGTCCAAATACGCATACAAACAATAAATGAGTGTGAACTCAACGATTTTGTGACGTCCACATCAAAAGTTATTTTCGAAAAACTAAACATCCCAACCAGTTTTCTTGACAAAGATCCAGAATTTTGGAAAGAGAATGATGATTTCTAAACTTCTTTAACAATCGTGCATAAACTGAAGTTGGTCAATGATGATACTGAAAAAGGTGTGGCATTAATTCAAGAGTACTGCGGCTTATTAACAAAAGAGGAAAATCAACTGCAGTATCTCTTGCAAGTTGTCCGATAGCACAGGAAAATGTTTCTAAGCGTCAGCCAGAGGACTTTCACAGGACAACACTAACTGCTACAGTGCTTACACCAGAGCTCTAAAATTTCGGTTATTAATTGATTTGTTTTTTCTTTGGCACAAAAACTAACAATCAAAAATTGTTTGTCAATGTAATTAATATTCTTTATAGTAACTTATTACCATATTTTAAACACGCTGAATTAGTATATTTTGGCAAACCAGTATTAAAAGTTTAAATTTTTTGATAAAAAATTGTTTTTTCAAATTTTTTTTTTTTTGAATCTAGACCAGCTAGGTCTATAGGATGTATTGAAGTTAGATAGGAAACCACATATTCTGCATTTTTTGGTACTTGAATCAAGTTCCTAGCAAAAACGGTTTGCGATATATGTGCATTTAAGCTATTCCCCCCATAAAATATAGAGGGGGCTTGAGCTACCCCTAAATGTTAAAAGTTTTCAAACAAAATTTTCAAGAGTTACTTTTTACCCAAAAAGCATACTCTAAACGCCTGACACCAAGAAAATTCAAAAACGTTATTTTATGGACCACCCTAATATACAGTACATATTAGACACGTGTAAAGAGCCTGGCTGGCGATGTCGAGTTCTGAGCAGAACCGATAGCACATCATGTTACGAAAACGTGTTTTTTAGAATGACTGGTGACCGACCAGCATAGACATTTAAAGGCAATGTGAATGTGACGTCACAGACATATGTGCGCTTTGTAGCAAGTGAACCACCTAGCAAGCGTCAACACGTTTACCACACACGATACAATGCAACATAGTGTAATTATTTGATGTTTTGACGTTGCGGGGCCAGAGTTTTAATACTTAATCGTTTACGTGCTATCATGCCAAAGACTACCAGCGCGGAAGTCTAGGAAATATCACAATTAAATTATTATCATCATCATAGTACAAGCAAGTTGCTGGGTTTTAATGCCGAAAATTAGGCGTAGGACGTCTTCTCTAGCTCAAGTGGTATAGTTGTGAACCGGTATTCCGAAGTCTGCAGGTTCGAATCCTGTGGGAAAACAACTTTTTTGCATTGTTTGTTTTTGCGTGATCGCCATTCTGATAGCTCTTCCCTATGCTTTCACGCTGGTAGTCTTAAGGCCAAAAAGCGCGTAAACGATTAAGCGTAATTATTTGAACTAGGAACATTTCGGTTTACTCTTAAATCATTATCAATCTAAGGCTGCTGCAAGCGATCACGCGTATTTACCAGCGGAAATTCGCGTCATATCTTTTTTAATGTAACTGCAAAAAAATAAAAAAGGCAAAATGCATGCGGTCAAATTGCAAGCGTATTTCTGTGTCAAATGAGCGTAATCAGTACAAGACGCCGTATTCAAATAGAATCAATCTTAGGCAAATATTTTCATTTTATTGTGATAAGATTGATGTCAACTTATTTCAAACGATGATCAATTTTGAATTTTCATTCTGCAGTATTTGAAAAAGATTGATAAGCTTAGTGGTTTAATGATAAACCAAAACTTTTCTACTTCAAACATGTTGCATTTTAAATTGGCACTAATATTTCTAGTCAAATTATATGTTTAGACTCTTAAAACTCTATCTGGTTAAAAAGCATTGTAGGGCGAGAATACTATATGTCTAGTTCAATTTCAATTTTTAATTTTTTGCTCTACGTTGCAATAAATGGCGCACTACATAAAAAAATAGTTTGCAATAGAAAAACTAAAAATGAGTTGTTTTACGACCAAACGGTTATATAGTCAAAAAGCCTTCAACTACATATGCATCTTGTTGCTTATAAGAGCTCCAATCAGGTCTATTTAAAGTTGTTGCTTAGAGAGATGATAAGAGAATACAAATAAAAATTTTTAGTTAGAACTGCTTAAAATCAGATTTAAGTTTAGATACAAGGAGGAATTTTTAATGAGCGAAATATAGATTTAGACCCTAACCTCTTAGTATTAGAAAGATTATTGCATCTTCGTACTGTTCATAAATGAGATAGTAAACATGAGAGACGTGTAACAACGAGTTGGGTGGGAATATCTGACGTTGGACTGGTGAGGTATTGGTTTAGGTTATATGGATGTTGCTCATCAATGGTATAAATAATACATTATTTTAGCTATTTTAAATGATTTTATTTTAGAGTGTTTCCCATTGGTCAATGGACTCACATGATTCTTACTTGGAACCACGAAAAAGGTCCCCAGATTTATGTAAACGGCTCAGTGGTAGGGAATTTTGTGAAACGAAATGCGACGGTAAACAACACCAACCAAGATCTCCATTTGCAAATTGGAAGTGGATTCGAGGAAAATAGTACAAGGAGAGGTGATTGCATGCATGGCATTTTAATATTTCGGTTTGACACAAAAATAAGTAACCGTTTTATGTCGGGTTAGACAGCAATATCAGCTGAGCGTTAACGATTTTTTTTTTCTCTTATCTATTACAATTTTTAAATTTCAAAGTGAAGCCTTTATTTGGTTTCAAATTTCCTCGCAAAAAATTTTGTGGGAAATGCTTTGTTAGTTAGTCAGTCAAGAGGCTTCCCGAGCTATTATAACGAGTGAATTGGACATATAGAGTATAGTTTAAGAAAATTCATAGCGCCTCTGAGCCAATTGCTTGTGAATAAACACAGATACGTGTTTGGCGTCTTTTACTAATCACGCGTAATTACGCGCAGAAATACGCTTGACGTTTGATTGCATAAATACTGCTATTAAATTTGCTTTGTCATTGAAAAAGATACCGCGCGTTTTTCCGCGCGTAAATAAACGTGTTTTGTAAAAGCCGACTTAAAAACTTCACTATCCGGCAAAGTAGTCTAAGGCAACTGCCAATAGCGTAATTGTCAGCCAAACCCCATTAGTCCAAAAGTAAAAGCTCTGATTCCAACCATTGGCAAGTAGTCCAAAATTAATAGATTCAAGTGTGTGTGGCAAGAATAGTTTAACACTTTAACCCCTTTTTAAATGCAGAGATTCAAATTTTCGATGCAAACTTATCTCCTACCTTTACCCCCATTACCATTAAACTACATCAAATGAAGTAGATTGCTGCTGGTGAACTACATTGTTGTAAATTTGAAATAATCTTGGATATACAGTATATGCATTTTCCAAAATTTGCAACAGTGTAAAAACTGATGCGATGCCCCTAGTTTAATTATCTGTATTCTCTACATATTCAGCTTTATTGAAATTACTACAGTCTTGCCAGCAATTTTTTGTTTCATTTTTTGACACTACTTTCTTGAATAACTGGTTTATACTGCAATTACTTTAGCTTAATCTAAGAACAAAAACGATTGCCAATATAGAACTAAGCATAACAATTTATTAGACGCGTTTCGCTTTAACTTAAAGCATCATCAGTAGAATGAATTTGCAAAGTAAGAAGCACGAATTTATATACAATAGCCACCCATTAATTCAGGTGGCCACGGCACGGCTTAAGATTTGTCATAATTGAATAAAAGAGCGACAGGTCATAGGTTTAAACACACAAGAAAACACAGCGGAATAGCGACGTCATTTTAAACAACAATTTAAAACAATTAAGCATTGAAAAGATACAGGGGCAAAGATTGATTGTCGACATTCAGTTGCGGTTCTGTTTTGGAAATATGTAGAGTTTCTTTGATGCGTAATTTAGTTACGTGATTACTTCTGTCCAAAATTTTGGGTGAGTCAAAATTAATTACGTGGTTGGGATTATTGAGCAAATGTTTGCAAACTTCAGAATCTTCACACGTGCGATGTTCATTGAGGCGAGTAATTAGGTTCCCTTTGGTTTGGCCAATATAATTTTGACCACAACTACAAGTTAATTGATACACAACACCTGACGAATGTAATAACGATTGACGATCTTTATACGGAAATAGTTTGCCAATGGTAAAGTTACGATGAGACATTATCAATTTGATATCATACGGGCATAAAAATTCACGAATTTCTTTTTCAATTTGCATAGAAATACGATCAATAAACTGCAATTTAAAAAAGACACAATGCTTCGTAGACTGTTTTTGGTTAGGGTGGAGTTTGGCATCTAGCCAACAACAGTCTACGAAGCATTGTGTCTTTTTTAAATTGCAGTTTATTGATCGTATTTCTATGCAAATTGAAAAAGAAATTCGTGAATTTTTATGCCCGTATGATATCAAATTGATAATGTCTCATCGTAACTTTACCATTGGCAAACTATTTCCGTATAAAGATCGTCAATCGTTATTACATTCGTCAGGTGTTGTGTATCAATTAACTTGTAGTTGTGGTCAAAATTATATTGGCCAAACCAAAGGGAACCTAATTACTCGCCTCAATGAACATCGCACGTGTGAAGATTCTGAAGTTTGCAAACATTTGCTCAATAATCCCAACCACGTAATTAATTTTGACTCACCCAAAATTTTGGACAGAAGTAATCACGTAACTAAATTACGCATCAAAGAAACTCTACATATTTCCAAAACAGAACCGCAACTGAATGTCGACAATCAATCTTTGCCCCTGTATCTTTTCAATGCTTAATTGTTTTAAATTGTTGTTTAAAATGACGTCGCTTTTCCGCTGTGTTTTCTTGTGTGTTTAAACCTATGACCTGTCGCTCTTTTATTCAATTATGACAAATCTTAAGCCGTGCCGTGGCCACCTGAATTAATGGGTGGCTATTGTATATAAATTCGTGCTTCTTACTTTGCAAATTCATTCTACTGATGATGCTTTAAGTTAAAGCGAAACGCGTCTAATAAATTGTTATGCTTAGTTCTATATTGGCGATCGTTTTTGTTCTTAGGTTAAGCAGAAACTCCGACCGTTATGCTCCAAAATACTTTAGCTTCTGATCAAAATTTTCCTTTGTAGTAGTTTTGTATTGAATAATTTCGTTTTGAATCAATACCAATGACGTCATCACAATCACTTTTTACCCTTTTGTAATTTCAAGTCATTAAATTTTTTATTACAGTGCAACGTTAAAAATTATTCAAGTTTATTTTTGCACACTTCGTATTAAAATTTTTGTGTGTTTTTTAGGTTTTTTTAATGGCACTGCTTCATCCTTCCTATTTTGGTCTCAAACGCTACCAGTTGAAGAAATACAAGCTCTTGGTGAATTCTACGGAAGTATGCTTAACTATACTGAAGAGGAACCTGTTTTGTCAACCCAACAACTTCGCAGCTTCTTGCCCACACATTTACAGCACTGCTATATAACTCCCTCGACTCTATCCGATGTTTACTTAAACCCCCCAAAATGTAATTAATAAAATAATGACAGTTCTGAAATTGTGGTTGCATTTTTTGATCTGGCACGACACTTTCTCTTTTGAAATCAAAAATAAACAATTTTTTGCTTTGTTTTGATTTAATTTTTGCCAGAGTTGAGCTTGCAGTCTGTGGGATGGATAAAAATTCAAGAACATAGATGAGCTGCCGCTCCCGTGCGCTCTTCCCATGCGCCATGTTTGTCACGCATATGAATAGAGAAATTTAATTGATTAGCTACTTAACCAAACAAGCAAAGAAATAACACATTATTACGGGCTACTTGTGAAAATATGAGGAAGGCAAATATCGCAAAGTACTAATATAATTCTATTTAAATTGCTGAGGTCACAAAAGAGTTTTAATTTTGAATCGAAAATGGATCAAAATTACAAAGCTAAACTTGCTTCGAACTAAAAGATTTTTGTATAGAAAGAATTGCAGAAAGCTTGACAGATGTCATTTTTGTCTTTACGTGTAAAAATAGACTGAAAAGTAATTTAATCTATATTCGGTGCTCTTTTATCGACTTTGCATTGCTTCTATTGTCTAGTTTGAAAAAGTTGAAGGTGGGAACGACACTCTATTTGTTTGAACTACACGGCGTATTACATCATAAACTATATAATTCGCGACTGCTACCACAAACTTTTGTGGTGTATACATACTAGGATTATACACTGACGCATACGATGAACTATATAATGAACATTGAGAATGCGTATAGGCAACAAAACAAAGCAAAAAATTTGTTGATGGTTTCATACGCGATAACTTCTCAAATAATAATCATAAAAATACTGTAGTTACGTACATGGGCGTAGCCAAGAAAGGGAGGGGGGAGCTGTCCCCCCTCCCCAATTGAAATGCCACCAATAATAAAAATGTGTCAAAAACGCCTACAGTTTTTTCAGCAATTTTGCGTACGACACACACGCGTACAACAGTAATGAACATCAATATTGACAACCAATGGACCCCGGGCCCTCTCAATTCAATTTTTACCAACCAATTTAAATGTGTAATCCATTAAAGTTAAGGGTTTTTGTTCTAAATGTTGCTATCTCAGGCCCTCATCTATTCTTTTTGTGAACATAATTCAAAAGCAGGGGCCGTATTTACCACTGCTGGGCAGCGCAAGTTTTTTTTAAGTATGCAGTCCGCAACTCCGCAATCAAATTTTAATTTTCTTAATCCGCAACCGCGAGTGCGCAATTGCACGTTTAAAAGCTTAGCCCGCAGCCGCAAGTGCGCAACGACGTTTCAGAATTTTTGAATCCGCAACTGCAAGTTCGTAATTCTTGAAGTTCGATACCGAGTCTGCGACTTTTTATAAACCAAGTGGAAGAGTTTTGCAATCAACCATGTATCAAAGTGATCTGCTCAGAATTGATTAGAAAAAATAAGTCAAAAGTTGTGACTTGTGCGAAGCATAGCGAGCGTATGGTAGATACATTTCATACAATAAAAGGAATTACACACAATCGTTGATTATAGTAACGTACCACAGCATAGTTTGCTGTTGAGCTGCTTTTTTGGGTTTGTAAACTCCAGAATTGCCCAGCCCCCCTAACTTTCAGGTTCAGTTCAAAACAGACTTAAAAGCTTGTATTTTTGGTTGAAGTTTTAAAGTGACTTGGCTGAGGGGTTGTAGCCCCCAAGCCCCTGGTTGCGCTACTGCGTATAAATGCCTAAATTGCAAGAGAGCCTAATGCATAACCCACCGACGAAGCCTTAAAAATGCTTCAATGAAACTAGAAGTTCGAAAATTAAGAGCCATTACAAAGCAGGGAGAAGCCATCAAATAGCAAAGCACAATCCGTATTTCCACTTACAACCACAAAAACTTTTGCTTTGAAAAAAAAAACGTAGGCAAAAAAAGATTCACATTACTAGTCGTATTACTAAATTTTTAGTCCCTGGTTTCCATAAATACGGTAGGTACGAGATAATCACTCACTAAATTCCAATACAAACAATGATACACCAGTGGCTAATTTTGTGAATTCACAATAAAAAAAAACAAGGCCATACTTTGAACCAGAGCTGCAAATTCGAACTTAAACTCAAAGAAAGTCTGTGGTTTTGCCGAACTCGACAAACCAGCATGTCTACAAACAGAAAACGAATTAGTCAAAAAGCAGACTTAGTATTTTTGTGAGCCTAAATTTGAAAAACTTGATATTTTTATACCGAACTTGAACTCGAAAAAATGTAATTGAATCGTCATGTTTGACTAGGTAAAAACATAAATATTTTATTAAAATAGAAAGAAATTTCAATATTTGTATAAAACTTGCGAAATTGCGGACTAAAATTAAAAATAGTCCGGAACCGCAAGTCCGCAAGTTAAACTGCCAAAGTCTGCAAATCCGCAAGTCAGCAACTTTTTTCGTTGATCTGCATTTGCGGACTAACTCGCGAACTTGCCCAGCTCTGCTATTTACCATATGGTACAGTGCCAGGGGCCCCGCTCCTAGATGGTAAAACTTCATTTTTTGGTGTTCACCTTTATTCGGCAAGAAGATTTCGCAAAAATCTCCAAAGTGCCAGGGACTCCACGCAATTTAAATCCAACCCGGTCAATAACATGGTTAGTAAGCGTAACCATCTATTGTATCATTTTTCAATAACTATTCACCTCCACCTTGTCAGTTCTTACGCGACAAAAAGCTATTGAAAAAAATTAGCTTTAGGAAAAATGCTCATTAAACAAGTTATTGAATTTGAATTGAGGAGGTCAGAGCCCCCTTGCCGAACATTTACTCTTACAGCTGATTATTTTTACCAAAAAACAAAAGTCTCTAATGCCGCTCTCACACATTGGCGAATTTGACTGCGACTACCTGCGAATCAATTCCAGCATTGATAAAAAAGCAGGTAAAAATAAAGAATTCGCAATCGCAGCGCATTCGCAGCGCAGTCTCCGTAGAGTCGCAGAGCTTGGCGAAACCTCTGCGAATGCGTGGTGAATTGATTTCTACTAACGTAAAAGAAACAAAAAAATTATTCATTTTTATGATAAACAAAGCAGATAAAATTAAAGAAAAAAATTTTATTTAAAAGATTAATTAAGCTTATTGCTTCTGATAAAAATATAAATTTTTTGGAAAGCTTTAATTCAACAGCAAACAAAAAGCACGAACGTTGTCCGAAAAATCACAATCGAAACGAAAAATGACTAAAACCGGTTAGTCTTCGCGACGTAGCTATGATGTATTACGGCATACCTGAGCGGTAACGCGGTATTTTTTCAATATTGCCGTTGGTTCATTACCGCGATACTTTACCATTTAAAGGAACTAATGGTTTTTTATAGAAATGCAAAAGTTTTATTTAAACCAATGTAAAAAACAAATATTTTGTAATTTATTGGCATTGTAATTTATGGGGAAATTTCAACATGTACGCTCGTAAAAATCCAACAAAATCTTTCAAAACTTTTTAACATAAAAATTTTGAACAAAATATAAACCAATCAAATTGTTCCTTTTTTTTCATTGTTTATTGTCGTAACTTAATTTCAAAATCACAAAAGCAATAAAGTGCTGAATAATTTTCGAATTACGGTATCTTTATTATTTCGTATTACTATTCTTTTTAGTTTTGTTCAAGTCTTTATTATTTCGTATTATTTCTGTGATTGAAGAGGCTATATGCTCAGCAAATGGGCACAGTTTTTGTTAAACAGATTGCCCTCAAGGTCAATTTTACTAAAATATGCAAGTTTAATGTCGTTTGACACTGCTGCTACTTAAATGTACATTTTGCTGCAAACACAACCTTAAATATATCAAGCTTTAGAGTAGAAAAACTGGTCTTCAGGAATAGTTTTGCCGAAAATAAAATAGCCGAAGCTGTCGTAAAACGTTTTATTTGAAAGGCGTTTTAACTTAGTCATTAATTATCAATTTGCAAATAACATGCAAAAGGATTAAATGTCCTGCAAAGTGCAAGTTTAACAAAAAAACAAAAAAAATCGGAAATTAACTAATTGTTGTTCTGCGACATTATTGCTTTAAAAAACAAGCACAAACCAAGCGGGTAAGCTAGTAATTTTATAACTATATTACAGCACTACTCTTTAACACCACTGCATTTATCATACTACTCGGCTATTAACAGCTGTAGGCAAACTTAGTGTTTTAATTGAATTCGAACATTTTCGGCGTTATATTGAGCGTCTTCATCAAAAAAACTAAAAACATGGCAAATGAATAAAGTAATAATCAGTGCACTGTCAAAATTAATTCAAAATAGTAACAACATTTTAGAAACATACAATTTGGATTTCAAACTGCATCCGGCTAGACTGGCATTTTGCGGCTCAGCAATTCCTAGGTATAAGCAGTACCGTTGCTAGAGCACACGAAGTGAGGGGGCACTAGGCAAAAGTGGGGGGGGGCACTAAAATTTGCATATAAAAATTGATCTTCAAATCTTGTATACGGCTACAATTATGCGCAACTTTAAAAAGAAGGCCGGGAGCGTTTTTTAGCTTGTTTCGTCTACCGCCTCAACCGCTTGAGAAATCTATCTACACAGTGAATGCTACCAGACGTGCAACCAGGATTATGTGAAGAGGGGTGAAACAAAAGTAAATTTTTTTTTGCACTAAAACTATCTGATTTAACCCCCGTTCTGAACAAGCTGATGCAACTCAAGAATATCACAGACGGGATTTCATGACTAAATATTTAGTGACCGTAAACGGGGGCCTGGGACACCAATTTTAACGCTATTTTAATCACATATCGCACGTTTTGAAGCTATATAAATAACTAAAATGGTAAAATTCGAAAATCATTTCAAAAAATTAAATTGCTTAGCATCTTCCGCCCCCGGCTTACTTCTGGTCAAGTCTAAAATTCGTTTCAACGCTCATACTTTGAGGTAAAAATTTTTAAGTGACTTGGCTAAGGGGTCTTAAGCCCCTCCACCCTGGTTGCGCCACTGACTGCGACCTCAAAATCTTGAGTGTGCTCTAAAAATCAAAACAGATGGTCTTGAAAAACAAAATGTTTTCAAGTGTTGTTTCACGTCATAATCACCAACGAATGATTGGTAACGATTCTGCAGGCCTATAAAAACCTCTTCCGCAACACACCCGTAAAAGGATGTTAATAAGACGGAATATTGTGTCAGATTTATGTACAGCAGTTGGTTGCCAGCAATTTCGCAAAGAATCGAGGAAACGTCAAAAGAGAATTATGTTTAAACGTAATGATTCCTTTTACCATCATTGTCTGCTGTCTTGTCGCTGTGTGATGTTCCAAAAACAGTATTTTGTGTAAACCAAAATGGTAGGGTACAAGCAGAATTTAGGGGAGGGAAGGCCCCCCCTCCCCTCCGTAACGACGGCACTGGGTATAAGATAAATTAAATTAGAAGTTTAATTAAGTGTAATTAAAATATAACGCTAGCGTAGCTTGTAGTAGCCTTGTAATTATATAACGGAGTGGTGTTTTTGAATTGTGTAGCAATATGGCGACTGAAAGTAACCTCTCTACTGAAACTATATAATTTATAATTGCACTATTACAAATCTTATCAAACGACACTCATTCATTCAACCTAAAATTATCCACATCCTGATGTCGTCAACTACAATCTATGTTTGATTAAAGACAAAGCGAAAGTCAAGCCAGCACAATAAAAACCCAAGCAGCCACCAATCAATTGAAATGGATCCCAGCAATCAGTTATCTGGCGTATCACTAGCACTATATTGGCTATCTACTGACTGTACTGCCAGAATCAAACAGTGGACCCCAATTTTAGACACACTATCTGATCCAAACATAACCCCATATTAACGTTGACATAGTATAGCTGACATTTACGTTGTCAACCGCACCATCCCTGAACTTTTAAAAGAAAATTTGAAAGCAAATTCCAAAGTTCTAGAATTACTAAAAGTTTCAAAATCATAGAAAATATTGACTGCGACTATTAAAAACCCAAGTTTTTATGCTATCCATCCAACTCCTTATTAACATTTTGTTTAAAAAGTTTTCCGATTTTATTTAATTTGATCTAAGTTACTTCATCAATTTTCATCCTTAGTTTAATAGTTATATTAGCTTCAGGCAAGAATATTTTAGTTTTATAACCCTACTTTTGCCAAATAGCTGACATTCAAGAAATGATGTATTTTATCATTACCTTTCCACCACTCATTATTTCGCTAAATAAAATTTATTACAAAACAATCACCTACGTCATTTCCGTTATACCCAGTACTTAAATCGTAAAATTTTGAATGGGGGAACGCTTTTGCAGCCTTGAACAACTTTACAAAAAGTTTAAGGAGGACGCCTAAATCTCGATGGGGGGACGCGTCCCCCCAACAATTTAAGTGCTGGTTATACCTAGTATGATTCGCAGCGCAGTCTCCGTCCATTCTCCAGAGTCGTACTGCAGTCTCGGTGGGTTTGCAGTGCATTTGCACCGTAGTCTCCATTAATTTGATGGCGAATGCACGACGAACCACGGAGACTGCAGTACGACTCTACGGAGACTGCGCTGCAAATTGAAAATTTTTTGAAGCGGTTGAAAATTGTTTGTTCGTTGGCGGCTCCAATGCAAATGCGCTGAGACTCACTGCGAATGCGCTGAAACTGCGCGGAGACTGAAAACTTAAAAATGCTCAATTCGCAGTGGAGTCGCAGTCAAATTCGCCAAAGTGTGAGAACAGCGTAAGGAAGATCTCCAAGAGGATTATTTTATTATTTACAGCTAAAATTTTTGCAGGAGGCAATGCACTTTACTTCCCCCTAACTGGGCGAAATCACTTTAAAAGTTGAACACCAAAATGCAAGATTTTAAACGTGTTTTGGACTTAAATTGTATATTAAAGAAAGATTAAACAATTTAATTTTTTCAATTGGCTATCAAATGCTAAAAATTTAGTTCTTTCAAATGGCATGTACGAAATGTTACACAATGGCATTAAAAAAAAAGTTTTTCCAAAATCCTCCAAGCGGCTGGGTTCTGCTCCCTCAAGCCTGCAATGCCTCCAGCGTCGGGGGGCTACCCCATAGACCCCCGTTTGTGACACGTTTGAGTTATACTAGTTTACTCAACACGTCTCCCAATTTAGACATTATCGCTTTTAACTTTGGTAAATCGGAGGCGGCTTTTAATCTCCCATTGTACAATATCTTTGTCCCCAAAAAGTTTCTCTCTTAAAAATTTCTTATGACGTCATTGCACGTGATTTGTAGTTTGAATCCCCTTAATCAAAAGTCCTGGCTACGCCTATGGTTACGTATTGTTCGTTGTAGTTATACTGTACTTATAAATTAGATTGTAGATTATATTATAGTACAGGATAGAGATGTTTTATGTTAGTATAAAATTGCATTATAACAAAAAAAATTACAGATAATGCGCTCATATTACCACTTATCGTAAACGATTCCATAGAGCTTATTTTGAATTAAACCACTGCGCAAAAACTATACGTGTCGAAATGGTGTTGAAATTGCTTGCCCAAAAATGTTTGAATCAATAACTGAAGACTAATAACTCAGATTAGACAAATTACAATATCTTTAAAACGGCATTCAGATCGTGAGTTATTTTGTTTAATTTTTTTTTCTCAAATAACTTTAGTAAATCTGAAAACAAACTTCACCAAATTAGAGCTTTAAACGACCTTCTTTTTACGACATAACAGCTGCTTAAATTTCTCTAGAGAAAATCTTTTTCCTTCAAAAATTTTACCAGGGTTGTCAACTAGAAACAAAGTTCAAAAATTTAATGCATGTTTTTAGTCATTAAAAATGTTTTGCGGCAGGGGTTGTCAAGACAAAGAAAAGGTTGAATCGTAAATCAGCTGCTTTTCAAATGCTGTCAGGTTACAGTGGTGGGTCTAGAAAATTATAGTGAGGGGGAGAATTTTGGAAATTTTGAATGTTTATGCGTAGTAATGCTGTCATAATTTTTTTCCGGATTTTGAAGTGATCTCCAAAAAAAAAAAGGTTTTTACAGTTCAACGAACTGATTTTACCCGGAAATGGCCGATTGCCATTTTTGGTCTATTTCAAATAAGTTTAGTAATATTCATATGTAAATTAGGTTTAAGCTGTTGAGGGGGGATGCATCTCCCTATCCCACCCACCCCCTATATCCGCTTCTGTCAATGTAAACCAAATTTCCAAAAGTTAACCTTTTTTTAAATGCTGACATAAAGACAACGTTGAAGTAGGACAAAAATCGTTAGTTTGAACTGCAAAATTTTGATAACGGCGAGGCGTACTCTAACCTAGAAAGTTCAAATTTGGTGAAAATGACTTTTAGGCTTGTCCCGACATTTTGATTCACAGTAAAAACATTAACTTGAAAGCCAGTTTAAAAACTTAAATTTTTAGAGCAAAAACGTATCAGCTCTACAAAGTTTGATGAAACCAGACAGTAAAGGTATGAATAAGGCCCAATCTGCTCCTGGGTAGCACCCTTAAACAAAACTCTTTGGGCCCAGTCTACGCTGAGCGAAAAATTGTAAACATACGAGCGTTTCCTTCCTTTATTTTAACCAACAGGCAGCTGGTACGATTTAAATTTTGTACGCAGGGTGCACCAAGTGTCTGTTGGAAATGAACCAAAAATAATCTCGTACGCTCATAATTTTACGCCCAGAGTAGATTGGTTCTAACAGTGAATATAACGCTTGGTGGCTTCAAACCAGCAGCATATTTAATATACAAGAATTTGAAGAAATCGACAGGACGATTTGATCACAGGAAATTATAGTAATTTGAAAACTTCCTGTTCAAGGCATGAATTTGCTAGCAAAATTTCTTAAGTTTTTTTGGCACTTTTCGCAAAGGTGTCTGAAACTTTGTCAATTTTTTTCGACGAAAATCTTACGCGTTTTGTTCTGGACTATCAAATGCAATGTTATCACAGCAAAAATTCCGAGAAAATTAACAAAATAATAAACCTCCGGCAATTTCTGGTAAAAATAAAGCATAAAAGAGCAAAGTTTGAAGTTTAGTCACAATTAGTCTTTTACAAAAAAACTGCTAGCTTTTGTGTGAATGCAATCAAGTTCAAGTTTTCCGTGAAAACTGCTGATTTGCTTTTGCGTTGAAGGTCAAAAAGAAGAAAAGGTCGTCCGAGCAATCCAAAATGCAGCAGCGACGGCAGCGCAAAATGCAAGAATTGCAATATATAATTGCCGGATTGCTTGGTAAAAGTGGCGTATTTAAGGGGGGGACTTTATGCCATGGCCTCCTCGTTTGGGTCGCCAGTAAAGTATTTTTTTATTTATTTGTTTCATTTTTCGATGCAAAGTTATAGGTTACAGCAATGGCAAGCCTAAAACAAATATATGTTTATGATAACTTACCTGCGCACATTATAAAATTATGTTTCTTTTAGCGCAACTTTTTTGTCGATAATTTATGGACCCCCTTTCGAAAATCCTGCGTACGCCACTGCTTGGTAAATAAAATGTTTTTTTGAGTTACTCAAATTAATACTGTATGCTACTATAGCATACCGTAACAAATACCTGAAGCTGTTAATGAAATATATTTTAGTAAGCCTTCATCCTTTTACCGAAAATAAAAAAAGAGATTAAGAACTGTAAAACTTTGGTTAAACCTCTCACTTACATAAAGAGTTCAATTTAATTTGAGTCAACTTGCGCTCAACTACAGTAACTCCACTACATGCTTTTTTGTTAATTTTCGGGTTTTGAATGTCAAAATCTCTCTCCCATCAATAACATTCAACCATTCAAGCAGCATAAAGGTTTACTTTGTTTACTTTAACGAACTTAAAGTTCCAAGCCTGAAGCCGAATGGTGGAAAAGCGGGGAAAAATGTTTCCTTAAATTTCAATCTTGCCCGTCACCTGAAAATATTCAAACGCACAACTAACTACAGTGTCTTAACCCTTATCAGAATAGTGTTTTTACGTGACTTAATCGGAACATATGTTGACGATTGTCAACATGCTGTTTTTACGTATTTTTCAATGCTAATGCGCGGTGTTTTCAAAAATATTTTTTGTCTTCTTGTGTGGACATGCAAGATTGATTAATCTTACAGCCTGGCGCGGCGCCAGAGTGGCGTGATCGGGGAAAGGGGGGGCACGAACAACATTTGGGAGGCAGAAAATAATTTTACCCTTAAATTCGTGGGTAAAGGCCGAAAAAAGTCTTAATCCCAAATTGGACAGCAGGGCTCCTGGCAGGTTGCTCGCAGTTGGGGCACAATTTTTGAACGGGGGCGCAATCCTCGCCTGGTGGGGGGGGGTCACGACGGGATTCTAAAGTGAGGATCTTGATCCATGCCCACAGATTCAGGGATGAAGGCAAAAAAAAAAGGTCCTCGTCACGAAATCTGAGGCTTTGTCATAGTGTTCATCCGTGCTTTTGTCCTAGAACGAAAGTGTACTTACGCTTGGGAGAGGGAGAAACAAGCAGTATTTTCGGGGGGACGCAGGACCCAAAAAGCACTTAGTGCCACCGGGCCTGTTCACATTTTTTGCTTAGGGGGCACAAGCAGTGATTAGGTGGGCAAGGCCCCAAAATGTATCCCAGAGGCGCCGGGCGTGGGTTGGGCCCTGACAAAAAAAAGTGGGTTGGCTCGGACTAAGAAGTGGTGAGGTTTTGACAATCTCCGGCAGAGATTTGTGATGAGTATCTTGTTTACGTGGCTTTCTTTCGCCAAGTTTAGAAAAAAAGGCCTTCAACGCTATTCAGTATATAGTCTTTTTGTGTCTATGGGTGAAGACCAAATAAAGGACTTCATCCGGCCTGGCGCCACGGGGGAGGCATTCCTGGGCCGTGCCCTCCCAAACGAGAATTGTGCACCCAAAGCGAGGATTGTGCTCCTAGGAAAGTAACAGGCTCAGTACCACTGGAGTGCAGTTCGAGGCCTGAGACTCTCAAAATACTGATTGGCACCCCAGAATTTGTGAGCAAGAGCTGTTTTTTTTGCAGATTTTGCAATAAAGACCCTTTTTTTTCGTGGTTCCACCCCAGAAATTGTGAAAATTTGTGCATTTTTTGAGATAAAGAACTTTTTTTGGGGGGGAATCTTCAACCAGAATTTATGGAAATACGCAAAGAAAGCCTTTTTTTTTTGGTTCACACTCTCGAATTCGGAGCATTAAACTTTTCGTGCTCCCCCAAAATTTGTTTATGCCTCCTCAGTCACGTTATTCTGGCGCCGGGTCTAAACTTCACCAAAACTCAATAGCTTTTTTCGAAGTTTTCGTCAGTGAGTTAGGGCTCAGTGAGTAGGGGCCGACCCAGCCAAAAAAGAAAAGCAGACCGAGCCTACCTCGACGGCAACACTGGTTGTATGAGCTAGAACGTCAAATGTACAGTGTATGGCTCTCAACCACAGTAGTATTGAGATTGATTTTATGTTCTAAATTCTGACAGATACTATTATCTAGCCAAGTATTTTGAAATGTAAGTAGGCTACTACAATTACAGTTCGTCTGAGTTGTAAGAATTGTTGACAAAAACTTAACATTCTCCTACCAAAATCACTTCACTAAATGCAGTTGCAAATTTCTTACAGTTGGTGGTAGTTGTGTTGAAACAATAGATGATTATCAGCTGTAACGATAATTATTTAGTCACAACAATAGCAACAGTCACCGGACAGCGTCAGACGCTAATTATTGGACGATCCGCGCACTTTTTCATTGTAATGTCTACTTCGTGGTTAGAGAAATCAGCACCAACTTAGGAATTTCCAGCGATCCAATGTTTCTGTGGATTTCTTCGATGTCTTGTCTACTGAATTTGCTGCTTGTTCGAAGCTACCAAGTAGAGATTATCTTCCTAAAGCGTCTTATGCAAGGACACAACAAGGTGACCAGGGTGCAGGTTGAACCCAGATTATTCGACCAGGGTAGCGTTGTTTTTATGACAACCCTCGTTGAATGGCCTGGGTTCAACTAGCACCCTGGTCACGTCGTTGCGTCCTTAGATAAGATGCTTTACGAGGATTATCTCTGCTTGGTTGCTTTGGACAAGCAGCAAATTCAGTAGACAAGAATTCGAAAAAATCTACAGGAACATTGGATCGCTGGAAACTCCTTAGCAAGTACGGATTCCTCCAAGCACGAAGTAGTCATTGCACTATAGAAGCGCGCGTACCGTCCAATAGCTAGCGCCTGACGCTGTCCGGTAACTGAAGGATAAATATGCACTGAAACAACAAGTCATTCGTAGTAATTTTAAATCTCAAAAGCCGTATGTCTTTGTTATTCTGCTATTGTTTCTATTTGTTGACATTTGTCGCTAAGTGTTCTGATTAAGATAAAGCGCAAGGGGGCGAGTGCAATCAAACAAAACAAAATCAATGTTGACAAATGTCAACGTATGTTTTGATAAGGGTTAAAACCAATATCATAAGAGTGTAACGTTGGGGAGAACGTTAAAGTGCTGCAAGTTCTGTTCCCATGCTCATTGTTGGCTCAAAACTTTAACTTAATTTTGGATTTTTAACGCTGTAAATTTTTAACGGGGCTCTACTGCATTAGCTTATGAATGCCAATAAAAAGTTCTGTTCCCATGCTCATTGTTGGCTCAAAACTTTAACTTAATTTTGGATTTTTAACGCTGTAAATTTTTAACGGGGCTCTACTGCATTAGCTCATGAATGCCAATAAAATGCATTAAGTTAATTACCTTTGTAGAGTTGGTTGGTGGTACAGAACTTGAGAATTGCCTTGATTAAAATGTTCATATCTTCCGAGCTTTTCGTCTGACACTTGTCAAGAAAAATCGTCAGAATGGAGAGCGCAGAAAAATGAGCGGCTATTTAGTGAAAAAAAGGCGAGCCGTGATTGGCTGGGAAAGGACCAATAAGAAACCGTCATTAGTGTACAATCTTTAAGCTGTATACGAATTCTATTTGTCGGCAGAGGGCGGGGTTAGAAGTTTTGATAAAAGTGGCTTCAAGAGCAGATAGATGAAAAGGTGAGCGGCGTTCGGCAAGAATAGAAAATCTGCTGTCATCATAATGTTGAGATCAAGTAGGATTTTGTAAAAGATGAAGTCCAATGGCGGAATCAGAAGCAAAAGACTGGGTATTAGTCTGGGTGGAAGATTTGCACCGACGAGCAGGAAGTAAGCGTTTTTGGGAAAAAGAGCAAGAACGGATAGATTTGGGGACATGTTGTTTGATTCTGTTCTGCAGCCTTTGGGAAGTACGGCCTACATAGCGACTGCCACAGTGGCATGAGAATTGATAAATCACGTTGCTTTTCTGTAAAGCAGGCAGTACATCCTTGTTAGTAGCGGAGAGAAGCTCGTTGGTAGAGTAAACAACACGAGGTTCCATAGCGGAAAAGCACTGTTTGACAACAGATTTAACTTGCTTTTCAAATCGGGTTGAAACAGAACCGAGCCATGGGAGACGTAAATAGACGGGGCATTTTTCGGGTCCAAATTTGGGCAGACAGTGAAATTGCTTCATCTTCATAACCATAAACAACTTAATAACGTGCTCTGGGTATCCATTAGTCAGTAGAATGAACTTGATTTTGTCTAGTTCCAATGGCAATCTTTCAGGAGAACAGATGGCAAGAGCCCGGTAAGTTAATGACAGGATTAGGTTGGTGTTGCGTTTCCGAAAACTGAAGGAATTCCAGCGTAGATATTGACCGGTGAATGTGGGTTTCCGATAGATGGAAGTAATAAACTTGGAAGAGGATTTTTCAACAAGAACATCCAGAAATGGGAAAGCCAGGAGAGCCTGCTCGTCGGTGCAAATCTTCCACCCAGACTAATACCCAGTCTTTTGCTTCTGATTCCGCCATTGGACTTCATCTTTTACAAAATCCTACTTGATCTCAACATTATGATGACAGCAGATTTTCTATTCTTGCCGAACGCCGCTCACCTTTTCATCTATCTGCTCTTGAAGCCACTTTTATCAAAACTTCTAACCCCGCCCTCTGCCGACAAATAGAATTCGTATACAGCTTAAAGATTGTACACTAATGACGGTTTCTTATTGGTCCTTTCCCAGCCAATCACGGCTCGCCTTTTTTTCACTAAATAGCCGCTCATTTTTCTGCGCTCTCCATTCTGACGATTTTTCTTGACAAGTGTCAGACGAAAAGCTCGGAAGATATGAACATTTTAATAAGGTTAATTACCTTTATTCAAATACAATCAATATTTTGCAGCTGATGCAATTTTATCTGCTGAATTTTTTTTTTTTTGCTTAATTTTGGCCAATTATCGTTCACTTTTTTTTTTTTTTGGTGAAACAGCTATAGTGGAAACGCGGATGGCAAGCACCTCAACAACATGACCACCTCGCTGATACGACCGTTTGATTGCGGTTCCAGGGTGTTCAGGTGACCGAATTTCTATGCTGCATTTTGATAAAAAAAGACTTAAAAAAATATTTGCCACAATTCCAGTCCTCTCTGTGAGACTTGCATTTGTTTTGGTAGCTGTGAACTTTAACCCTCAATTTGCCGTCGGAAAAACAAGAAAGAAAAACAACAAAAAACAATAATCTCCCTGTAGGTATAGCTTGTCTCTTCAAAATTCTTTAATGATTTTTAACGCAAATATCATTAAAAATTTTGAAATCAAGCACAGCTCTAAAATGAAGTAATTATAGGTTACAAAGATAACAAGTCTAATACAAACATATGTTTATAATGACTTACTTGCGCTCGTAATTTTAAGATGACCTACTTGCGCTCATCATAAAATTATATGTTTGTTTTAGCGCAACTTTATTGTGGATTATTTATGACCCCCCTCCCCCCTTTATCAAAAATCTTGCGTACACTACTGGTCTAAGCCTACTTTATTGTCTCATCAGAGAGCAATTTGTAGATGGTAGAGGTATGTGGATTCATGTAAATGAATAAATCACACTGCGCCTGTCCAACCAAACCAAATCTGAGCACCTTTTTTGAGTTCTGTTTGCAAGTTTTTGTCAGGCTTGTTGACCAAACTGAGAAAACTTTTTCTTAAGCCTGATGGGAAATATCCATAAAATGTTTTTACCGCGAAAACAATAACGAACCGGGTTTGAAAACTAAATCACAATCTGGAGCTAGCATATTTTTGATCACCAGTCACACTCTCCATCAACTGAGCTATCGCCTCCACAGTTGGTACATACAAAAAAGGTCTTTTTGCAGTATGTTGTAATAGTAATTTTGCTTCAAAGTTCTAAAACCCTTGAGACTGCAAAGTTGACGGCTTCCAAAACACATCAGCGCATGTTGTTCACGTTTTAGTTCCGGTTCTTAATTGATTCCAGGCCTTTTTTATTGCTGACTTGCGCCAAAAAGTGTCAAATTTACAATAGAAATGTGTCAATAAGCAGTAATATTATGCAAGGGATTTTGTCACACAATCAAAAAGTTAATAAACCACAAAAAACATTGCAAGCATATCATATGTTTACTAGCTGGGTTCTATGATAAACTTGACACATTTTTGAGATAACTTGGTTATATTAAGCAGGCACCGAAACCAATGAACCAGATCTGAAAAGTACGTAGAATGGTTATCATTCAGCAAATATTATTTTGGTAAAATCAATAAAATTGCTTATATCCAAAAAGCAGCTCAAGCAAATGATATCAAAAAACGTTAGTATGAAAGAAAAAAAATTGTCGTTTTTTTGAGTGATCCAATGAGGTTATGGGAAGGTGTTGATAATTGAAAACAAATATCATTCATTCCTATTTATCTACTTATCTACAAAATTATTGCAGATATTGTAAATATTGCAAATTCAAATAATCGTTTTTAGTTTGTGTTGCAGTAAAAACATCAAACAAAGTCAAGAAGTTTTTGATAATTTTACTGGAAAATTTCAATATTTAACTCTAGTTTGCTCGGGAGACCGAAAATGCGCCTTCTTTCAGTTTTTCGTGATAAATTTATTTTTTAAAAAGCTTTTCATTTCAAACTGTACCTAAATTTTTGTTAAAAATTTAGCAAGTTAGTAGACATAAAAATAGCGCTTGCTTACACAGGAAAATGCAAGGCAAAAATACTGCAGACAAAACGGAAAGAAGTTGAAACAAAAAAGCATTAATTATTTTGCGAACAGCGCACTAGTCCAGGAAACAAAGGTCAAAAGTTAAACGCCAAAGTTCACCGAGTCACAATAGTACGAAATGAAACAAACGTAAAACTCAGATTTGAATCTTTAGCGCGTAATACAAAATGAAATTAAACAAGGTCTCCCCGAACAAGAAAACCAAACACAAAGAGAGTTTAATAATCAGTCAAAGCACAACCGTAGAAAGTTTTTTTACTTTTGGGCCCTCTTTGATCGTTGTGGGTTATAAGAACCATAAACAAGCGAATGTGGTAAATGTTCGTAAATTCTTAGATTGAAGATTGTTTTATCTTGAGTGAAAGATTCTGGTGCATTGTTGCTTTGATCATAAATCGTGGTGTTTGCCAGTGTCAAAGGTGTAGTCCTCGTCTGCTTCATCATCTTCGATTGAAGAATATCGTGATCAAAGTTGATCAATGTGGCGTCGCCGAATGCTACCTTTGGGAACTGTCCGAACTGAAGTAGTGCGAGCGCCAGTCCGTTTGACGACCACGGCTAGAACCCATTTTGGAACTTTGGTTTGCTTTGGACCAAAGTAGAGTGCATAGCAAGGATCGCCTGCTTTGAAGTTGTAGATAGGATGACGAGAATCATCATTCGAAGAAAATGTTTTTGTCTGGTTGCCTTGGATGATGTAAACAGGTGAGGATAAAATTGTATCCAATTTCGTGCGTATTTGTATACCGTTAAATTGCTGGCTGGGAGAGAACTCACAATCGGTCGGTGTGCCCTGTACTGACGCAAATAGTCCAAAACAGCTTTCTTTGGAAGTTGCAGCGATTTTCGTAAAGCTACTTAGAAAGTCTGCTCTAAACGTTCTGCTGCTCGATTGGTTGATGGATGGTACGCGGCTTTCGTAAAGATGATGATCTTTCTCCCTTTGAAAAACTTCTTGAATTTTTTGGATGTAAAGCAGGGAGCATTGTCAGTAACGATAGTATGTGGAAATCCGAAATGTCAAAAATGCTGTTCCGGTAAATCAACAGTGCTCTTCGTGGAAATTGACTGCCTGGCGTGGATGCAAGGAGATTTGGAAATAGCACCCACCAGTACTAACCAATTTTAACCTCCAAAAGTAACTGCATGGTCCAAATGTAAGCGACTCCATGGTTTCTCTTGTACCATCCACAAATGAATTGGAAGTTTGATTCTGGTTTGCAGCGCAAGCTGTGCATGACCAGCAAAGATCAACAACATCGTCATCAATACTCGGCCAGTAAACAGTGGCTCTGTGCACTAATCTTGAACAAACATCTAAAAAGAAATGTTTATTTCTAATCAGTTTATGTGCTTTACGTAACCACGACAGCGGTTGTTTTCAACCGCAATCATGCAGCTGTTTTCAACCGCAGTCAGTAACTACTGTACTTAATCCGTAAAGCAAACAATTATAACTTGTCTTTTGTCGCGCTGCGAAGCAAAATCTAATCAAATCTTTCATTTTCTCGCTGTTTTGAGCAATAATTGAGAACTGAAGACAGGTAACAAACTCAAAAAACTTTCTTTCAAAACTTGACTTTCAAAAATTAAATAAATACTCAATAACCAAGTTCGTTTGTTGATTACATAATTATTTTCCATAGCACAAAAATGTTAGCGCAGATTGCAGATTTACGTTTCTGCGGTTTTATATCCCTGCGCTTTTATGTTCTGGCGCCCTTATGTTCTTGTGCCCTTATGTCCCTGCGCTCTTAAATCTGCGCCCTTATGTCGGGTTTGGCTCCGAGGATCCCAATCAATAATGGCTGATGAAATAGCTTGAGCTCTGGAAAAAAAAATTCGTCAATGTTAATGCCTAACACTTTAATAGCATCTCTTCCCTGTAGATTCAAACCCGTAACATCTGTAACCATAAAGATAAGGTTGATTGTTGTACAATAGTTGTACCGTAATTATTACGGTAGCTAGAGTAGCTTTAAAACTTCCACACAATGGTAGTTCGTGTTTATGCTCAGATTGAAATTTGTATTGAGTTTAACAGAGCTGTTGTTTTTCTAAACGCCCCCATTCCTGTAGCGGAAGAGAATTAGCTGCTGTGGCTGTATCAAGTTCTACGATCACTTTCTGTATCATTTACCGAGATGATAACATCGTGTTTAGAAACCGAAGTAACTCCATAGGTAATAGAGTTGACTTCCTGTACGTCGATCGTCTTCACCGAGCTTGTAGTAGATTGCTGTGCCTTCTTGCAACAGACCTTTTCTCAATGGCCTTCAATTTTGCAAAAATTACAAACTGCGTTTTTAAAACAACATTCAGGAGCTATCTACGTACTTTGCTGCATCTTTCATTTCGACCGCGATTTCAACTGCACGATAAAATGTTAATTTGCTGTCTTTTACCTTAAAAAGTGCTTTCAAGACTGCCTCGTTGTTAATTAAGCAAATGAAGTGAGTACGCAGTGCACATCCAAGGGATCCTAAATAGCTGTAAAATTGCAAATAGCGGTAACTTGATAAATACGCGCTCTTAATTCTACAATCGACTCACTCGGTTTGCGTTGCATCTCGCTCTAAAACTTAAAACGTTCCCGTACAACAAACCGCTTGGGATCGACCTGATGCTTTATGTAGGTCTGGATTTTGGTCACAGTAAATTAGTTAATGCTTTTTGGGGGGTGTCTTCTGAGAAGCTAAGTTTGACAACAGTTTGTAAGTAGTTGAAGACTGATTAGTGAGAAAAATCTAAGCTTTTCGATAGTCTGAAACAGAGTTAGTGCTGACAAACGTAAAGAATCTCGCTAAGTAATCTGTCCAGAGCTCCGATGACGCGTCGAACAGTACAAAACCCAGAGTAGCGATCTTCAAAGATGTAGAACCAACAGTGTTATTTCTATCTACGGCACTCAAGAGAGCTTCCATTTGAGCCTCGTGAAGGGATTCTTGGCACTCAAGTTGTTTTTAAAAACGCCGTTTTTGATTCTACATCTGCTACTTTTGATTCTCCATTTGCTCCTTTTGACCCGAATCTGTTGCTGCATCAGCTAGATCAGTTTCTCCATGCTCGAACCGTCCATCGCTTGTACTTTTGTCGATCACTCATTGCTCGCAGAAAGTCGCCGCTCGCACGCGCAGCAGAACCTCATCGAACGTAGCTACACCTCCCACGAGCAGCATCCCATTCTCGTCGTCAATAAACATGTTATGTTTTTTGTAAGAAATATAAAGATTTATCAACTTAGCTAGTAACTAAAGTGAACTGAAAACATAAATACGGCACTCGCCTATATACAAAAATTTACGGCAAAAATACTGCAGGCAAAACGGAAAGCAGTTGAAACAAGAAAGCAATAATAATTTTAGCAAACAGCGGACCAGTAAAGGAAACAAGGTTAAAAGTTAAACGCAAAAGTTCACCGAGTCACAATAAAACGAAATGATACACACGTGAAACTCACATTCGAATCGCTACTCCGTAATGCAAACTGCCATAACACAAAATGTTTGAGTCTAATTTATTTACAAATAACATCTGAAAAATTGAAGTTGCTAAACTAAGGAAATATTTTCCAAATTTAAGGTTTGTTGAAGTCACTCTTGGAAAACTGGACGGTGTTTGCCAGTATTCAATTCAAATGACATCAAAAGACGTTTTTTGTAACGTAATCCCTTTGATTTGTTCAGACATTCAAAAAGCATCTATGTGCAATATTTAAACTACGCGGTTTTTCCAAAATATGCCGTGAAGTCACTAAAATGAAGTCATCAATTAAAAATCATTTTTGCCCAGAAAGGTTTGTGAACATTTTTCCGTAGGTTTAATTTGCTAATTTCATAATTTTCGGTTTAAAAGTTAGATAGGGCGAGAGGTCCGGCAGCTAGTAGTTGTTGCTGTTCTAGCATTGGTTAATAGTTATCTGTTAGAAGTTGTAGGGAGTTCATCATTCAAAATCTGGTTTTGGCTTGCATTAAACAGCAAAAAAATCTTAAATGACTTTTTTGTTTTCGCTTCTCAGGGTTTTTTTTTACGTCAGTTCTTCGCATCTCGCATGAAAACGCCATATTTTTAATATAGCTCCCCGGAGTAACTGCAGACCCGAAGACCTTATTACGGTTTCTTCGCTGTCATTCAGGCGCTGCTTTCTTCTCTTACAATACCTCAATAGTCTATACGTACTCTACGTTTAGTCTAGTCAAAAAACGCGTTGACGGGCCCCGGAATGATATATCTTTTTTACCTACATAGCGATGCTCTCTTTAGTCTGAATTTTCCAGCTAGGGTTGTCCCCACCCCACTTTTCCTGCCCATTACGTCATAATGACGTCATTTCGGCAAAAGTTTGCTAAATTTTTTAGCTTTGTTGACTTTTACTTTATTCATTCCCTCTTCTCTTATGGTTGGATCTGAATTTTCAAACTTGGGTCACTCAACAAGTGGGACGTAGGCACTCTTCAAATGCTTTTATGACGTCATACAATTATGACGTCACAATGCAGGAACAAAATGTTACCAAAATTGTAAAAAATTACCATTTTGGGTGGTTGTCAACTCCTAAAACTTTTGTTATATTTGATGTATAGCCTTGATATTACTATTGAAGAAAGTACGTGCATATTAGAAGATATTGTATAAATTTGGTTTACTTTGATCAACATTTTCATACAACAAATTGGATTGAAAATATGACACCCATTTTACAATATTTATCGTATTTCAGCGTTTTTGCTTGTCATCCAAGGCTGAGTTTATTTCAATAATAATATTTGCTTCCATGATTGACTTTTTTCAAAATTAGAAAAAATTTTCAGAATCATGAAGGTGAAAAAGTTATGACTTCATACTGATGATGTCATATGATAGTAAATAATTACAAAAACGGCCCTAAGTTTGCGTCGCGACGGCTCAAATCCACCTTTTGTCATTAAATTATTATTCATTTTGTGAAACAATGTCCCAAGTGCTCTCGTCCTGAACCCCCTTAACTGAATAAGAATGGAATATACATAAACTAACATAATAAAGCAGCTTGCATAAACGTAGAAATGGTCAATATTAATGCCTCAATTTCATCAGTTAGGGCCCCGATGAAAGCGTCCACTGATTATGGATCCCCTTTTTTTAGTAGTTTCTTAAACGCAAACGATATTGTTTGGTTAAACGATTTCTTTTCACGGAATTTTTTTAACATTCTTGTCTGAAAAGTATTATTCCAAATGCAGTAAATTTATGTTTTTAACATGATTGAGCTACCGTATCGAGTATATTTATAAACTCAAGGTTTTGACATTAAAAAGGGGCTCTGGGGCGAGGGTAAAGTCTCCGTGCACCGTGTTGAATAATATTAGGGTTTTTTTTCGGAGAAAAAAGCAATTTTTGTGAGTTTAACGAAGATTACACACTAGATGTTTAAAGCAATTTTGGAAAGCAAATACCGTAAATGCTAAATTAGAAAAAGTTTAGTTTTCCACAATTTCCCAACTCTAACTATAAGCCAATCTTTTTTTACATTTCATTGTATGCGATGTCTTTCTCATATCTAATGTCTATCAATAAATAGTCGCGAACGCTTGGGCCGCCAAAAGACACTTTGCTAAATTTAACATAAGGTATTTAATTTCAAAAAATAACCTGAGGATTCCAGCAGGGTCGTGGTTTTCTACAAGGCCGTTTGCAACCTCATTTTCCGATTAGAACTTTCACGCAATGTCGTTTAAAATATGTTTTAGTAGGACTTAGCATAGTTGGCTATCACATTATACTATTTTTCAAGCAAGGAATGGAAACAAATTGATATACCATAAGTTTATGTTGTCTTTTGTTTTGTTATTTTCCTTTTTAACCAATCAAAAAATAATGCTGTCCTCGATCCAAAAAAGAACATTTACAAGGACTTGTAGGCTTCGAGGCCCAGGCCAAGGAGGGACGTCCTCGAGGCCAAGGAGGTCCTGCAGGACTCCCAACTCTGGTAGAAAGCATAAAACAAGAACGCGAGCAGGAAGTGTTGATTGAATGAGATGATTTTTTGAATTTTTAATAAACTCTCCTTTATCAATTACAGTAATTATTGCAAAAACAAATGTTTTCAAAAATATGGCGTCATAAATGATGACGTCATCACTTTTTTGGCTCTCGTTTGTGCGGTCCGTGAAAAACTTGATATCATCTTATCTCTAACACCAACACAAACTTAGGGCCGTTTTTGTGATTATTTACTATCATATGACGTCATCAGTATGAAGTCATAACTTTTTCACCTTCATGATTCTGAAAATTTTTTCTAGTTTCGAAAAAAGTCAATCATGGAAGCAAATGTTATTATTGAAATAAACTCAGCCTTGGATGACAAGCAAAAACGCTGAAATACGATAAATATTGTAAAATGGGTGTCATATTTTCAATCCAATTTGTTGTATGAAAATGTTGATCAAAGTAAACCAAATTTATACAATATCTTCTAATATGCACGTACTTTCTTCAATAGTAATATCAAGGCTATACATCAAATATAACAAAAGTTTTAGGAGTTGACAACCACCCAAAATGGTAATTTTTTACAATTTTGGTAACATTTTGTTCCTGCATTGTGACGTCATAATTGTATGACGTCATAAAAGCATTTGAAGAGTGCCTACGTCCCACTTGTTGAGTGACCCAAGTTTGAAAATTCAGATCCAACCATAAGAGAAGAGGGAATGAATAAAGTAAAAGTCAACAAAGCTAAAAAATTTAGCAAACTTTTGCCGAAATGACGTCATTATGACGTAATGGGCAGGAAAAGTGGGGTGGGGACAACCCTAGCTGGAAAATTCAGACTAAAGAGAGCATCGCTATGTAGGTAAAAAAGATATATCATTCCGGGGCCCGTCAACGCGTTTTTTGACTACACTATTTGAGTAACTATAGTTTCTTGTTACTTAAGAAAGCATTCAGACTTATTTTGATTAGATGGTTTTCTTGGCTGAATAATTTGTGATATTGGTTTTACACAAACACAGTTGTCCTCGGCGAACTCTTACGTCTTCGGACAGATTATTGTCATAGCTGCGTGATTAAATTTTTGTCTTCGTGTGTATAGAGCGGCGTGTATTTTTAGACTTGTTTAATTATTGGCATTTCTTCTAAATTTGCTGCACTATTTTTTATTAGTATATACTGAGTGGATCTTGTTTGTTTGTTTAGTGGTGTCAATAAACAAACTTGAACTTGAATTTAATGCTTAATTGGGATATTTCTGTTTGCGTAAACACCTCTCCTGAGCGGTTTAAAAAGTTAACAACCTAAAGGTAAAAAAGTATTTCTTTGTTTATGTATAAAAAATACATTCAATATTAGTTTCGTACTTTAAAGTTGTAGAATGCGTTGTAGTATTGAGCTTGCTTAGTTGAAACGAATAGACTTGAGTACAATAAGATGAAAGCTTCGTCGGTGTGGAGTTCAGCGTACATGCTACATCACCGAAAACTCGACTTGTAGTTTTGTGTTTCTAACATCTTTGGTTATCTGATACAACTGTATTTATGATTCAGATTGGAACCTGCGGTCACGTGATCTCGTGGAAGCCTTTTTGGATTTTGTTTTGCATCACAAATTTTAAATAGAATCAAGTAAATTACGCATTGCAGTTGGACTTTTTTGTTTGTTTTCTCAGAGTTTGTGTGGAATGGTGTTATCTTCACATTCCAAAAATCAGATTACAAAAATTTGCATTATTGTTGGAGGAAATGCTGTTTTTTTGGAAATTATGCGGACCTTTGCCAAGACCGCAAAATCGTAAAAAAGTATTGGTAGTAAAATTAGTCTCAGCAAAAACCAAAGATACGACTGTAAAGCTTATATATTAGTGTTTCAAACATCTTTGGCTATTCAATAGAACCGTATTTATGGTTCAGATTTGAATCTCCCCGTCATGTAACGTCACGAATGCCATTTTGAGTTTTGCTTTGCAACTTAAGTTTCAAATAAAAATCTGACGCTTGGGCAAACCCCCTCTCCCCAAGGACCGTACATACTAAATGTATTCGAAAGAGATAATTATTTATTAGTTTACAGTTAAAAAAATTTCAAGCAAAACTTTCAGTTTTGACTTCTTACTTTGTTTACTATTTTTCCCAGAACATTGGCACACGATCAAACCTGTATTTAGTTCAGTTTTCTTTCCGTCGACAATCGAAACTTTGTAGCGGTCAACAAAAGTAATCAATGCATGAAAAAATAGAACAGGATTTCCATGTACAGCATTAGTGGCTCAAGGCGGTAGAGAAATTGACGCTAAAGACAAAATGGCAATGGCAGTATCCCACGACACATAAAATCAGATTTCGATGACGTAATTTTGCGTAATCTGCGGTTATTTTGTATGCTTATCGACGTTGTATTGCCCACGGCCTGTTTTAAGCTTTTTAAATAGTTTTGAGCTTAACCATGCAAAACTGGTGATAATGCTTAACTTTTTTAAATGGTCCAAGTATCAAAAATTGGCTAATACAAAAAACTTATTTTTTGAAGAGTAATTATTTTTTTTTTTTAAGAAACATTTTTTTAATAAGATGAAGCCTATTTGCACCAACGTGAGGAGAACATAAAACAACAAAAATTTAAAAGTTCTTGAAAGAAATCTATTTTATTATCAAAGGCTTCAAAAGCTGCACAATTGTAAAAACTTCTAAATCACAAACAATAATTGAGTCTAAACGTCACTTAAACGAAAAAATGCTGAAAATAGCAAATTTCTAAACTTTTGAAAAACTAAAGGACTTGTTTGATCGCTTTAAATTTTTGTTATTAATATTCTCTCAGCATCAACGCACAATCCTACGTAAGAAAAATATTCTCTTTAAATTATAGTGCTGAGTTCCAGAAAAAAAAACAACAACTAATTTTTGCAGCTATCGGCCACTAGAGCCGCTAAAGAGAACATGATTCCAACACTTTGATTTTACAGTATATGGTTAAGTTTTCGCAAGAATAACAACGTTTTATCACTAATTCAAAAAATGTTTAAAAAAAAGATGAAAAATAGGCCTCTCCATAGCTGTACTACATTCTTTCACTACTTTCTTGTAAAAATTGCAGAATAAGTAACGCTTCTACGACGTAAAAAAATAATCAAAAAACTTAAGAATTAAGTTTTCGATCTAGTGCGTACAGTTGTAGTTTGGGTTGAATTTTTTGTTTTTCCACAACATATTTTGCGATGAGCACTTAAGAATGAGTCAATTTTTTTATCTCTAGGCCATTTCATTCTTTTATAAATGCTGCTGCTGTTCTTGCGAACGACAGCAATTAATTTATTCGCGGTAGTTTAACAAAAATAAATCAAAGAAATTTTATGTTTTCTGTAACTTCAAAAAATAAAATTCAGAAAGTCCGTAAAACCAAACAAATTGCTTGCTTTGATGCTAAATTTGAAATTAAAAAAATTAAGATTGTGTAGATTGCGAAAATCTGCAACAATAATATCAGTGAAATGAATAAAGTTGGGAAGAAAAAACCTACAATTTTTTAAAAAACCTGATTATGCTGGCAATGCTGTTTTAATATTTGACCAAGAATAAGTGATTAGCCAAATTTTTTTCAAGAGTTTTGAAGTCTCGGTTTGACCTGAATTGCAAAAATTGCACGTATGTTGTGAAAAATTTTGTCGCTCATGGAAAAGCAGCAGCACCTTTAAGAAATTTCAAATCGTTTCCAACTTACTGAGCGAGAAAGATTCCTTTCAGTTCACACAAGTTCTCGACTGCTCAGAGTTAAAAGTTTAGAGCTAAAAACTTAACACAACTCCGTTTAATGCTGCAGACCTACTCCTCCTCAACAAGGTAAGAACACCACAAGTTTTTTTAGGCCAAATCGAGACTTCGAAACTTTCGAAAAAATTTCAGCAAATTTATCATTATAACTAGTTTAATCGTTTGTTTTTGGCCAAGGGGCAATTTAATCACCACTTAAATTCACTTCAATTTTGTGGATAACTGAAAGAGTAAGGTTTTAAAATATGGTAGAGTTTTCTGCCCCTTCCTTTAATCATTAAATGTCGCCAATAACTTATCAAGAAAAAAATTTCATCACCAACTCAGTTAACGAAAGAATTCTTGTAACTACAGTGCATTGACCGTTTGGTTGGTATAATGCAATCGCACACTAATTACGTCTTTATTCACTTACTTGCACTGGCTAAAAGAGAGCGAAAAGACCATTTAGTGCTTGAGTCAGCCTTCTTACCTGTTTAAAACACACTGTATTTAGCTGAAAGTCATGCAAAACAATTTTTGCAGTCCGTTCTCGGTTTGACCTAACCGGGATTCCATTCCTAGTCAACCATTTCAGTATTAAATGCTTTATTAACTCGATCACTGATTGTTTATTGTTCGTTTAACATGCAACAGGCAGGGCCGGATTTAACACATGGCACTTTGGCACGGTGCTACAAGGAGCTCTGCACTTGTCTGGTATAATTGCTACAAAAATTTAGCGAAGATGTATTTTTTGGTCTCCACTTTTATTTGGCATGATAGTCTGACAGAAAACCTAAAAATATGTTTGGCTTTAGAGGTTCATCTCTCCGGAGTCAAAAATATCTAAGGCCCAGCAATGTAAATGCGGCCCTGGCATTTGATAATTATTTGGCTTTCCCAAATAAATATTGAAGCGTGATAAACGTCACTTACAAGGAAGTCACTTTTTTTAAAACTTGCAGTTGTAGTGCAGACTAATTTATTTGACTATAATAATAATTATTATTCGCAAATGACTTAAATGTTGAAATAATACAATGCTCACAAAATTTAAATAGCTAAACATTTTTACTCTTTTCTACAGTTAATTAATTTTATTCAAGTAAGAGTCAGACGTTCAACGACATATGAAAAAAAAAAAGAAAATTCTTATAGTCTCAGGGAGTAGAGCCATATTTATAAACTCAGTTGTCATGAAATCAAAATACAAAATTTATGCTAAGCATTATAAAACGCCTCTTTTGCCGGGGCATGCGCCACATCTAAAGTTGAGATTTTAAAATTAGTAAATTAGCCATAATGAAAACTGATACTTTATAATATCAATGGCGTATTAGCAAGAATTTCAAAAAGTAGGACGATTCGGAACCGGCCAATTGGTCGAGTGGCGATGCGCGTTTGTCTTTGAAGCGGGAATTAGTGGTTCAAATTTTGGGTCGGTCAAATCGGACTCAGTGTCGCCGACGGCTCGCCAGCACTACAACACTTCTTCAAAGAAAGTTGTGTTGCCCGGGCGCATGACGTGGACATGGACCCTGCGAACTCTTTACACGCTTCCGTGTAATACGGAGATTATAATGAAAGACTTGACTTGATTAGGATAAATGGGGGATCATAGAGCAAAAGTGGCCTACAAGCATGGTTTTGAGGGGGGGGCGAAGTAAGATCAACTATGCCGTAAGTTTATCCTAAATACAAGCTTAAAATAAGTATAACTTAGATTAGCTAATGTTTGAACTTTAAACCATCTTCTTAAACTTTCCACGACGATTCGCGGCAATTAAGGAAATGTGAAAACTGTTAGAATAGCTGGCAAAACTTAAAATGCACTGCAAGACAACTAAAAATAATCAGAGTTAAAGTTTGTAACCTAAGAAAATCACTAAGCCATTGTTTTGTAAAAAATCTATAAAGTATATTTTTTAATTTTTTAGCAATATCAGGCAATTCAGACTTTAGCAATTTTAGCGATATCATTAGCGAAATAGGTTAATTATCAGCTGCACTGGTTGTTGAGTACGACGATACGAGTCACAATGCGACGAAGAAAAGATTACCTTTTAACAATTGCTCCTGTTCTCTTTCTCCTGATTGCATGCGTGCACACGCAGTAAGTGCAGGAATCGTTGAACAGAGTTCTATTTGAATAAGATCAATTTGAATTCTATTTAATTAAATCTTTTTGAATAAGATCTAACTGATGATGCCCCGCTGGGGTGAAATCGATTTTGATAAATAAAATAGTAATATATTTTAATAAAAACTTCCAGTAACACCAAATTGTTAAGCTAATATGGACCAGTGAGAGCGCAGGGACCGGTGAGAGCTAAATAAGTACAGTATGGTACAGTAATTCCAGCTGTTTTAAAAAATCAGCCAGAACCAAATTAAAGTAATAATTTTAGGCGACCAATTTATTCTATCTACACGTCCAAAATTGTTCGACCAGGTGTTGATATTTCGTTCAAATTATCCTTGGAGAACCCCCCAAATAAATTCAGGTTGACATCTTTGTTTCGTTCTCTGTCAAGAAGCATCTTGTTTGAAAATGTAACTGAGCATCAAAATGGTACGTACCAATTATAGAAACTTATGATACTTTCGTTATAGCAGATTGCAACTAAGAAAACAAACAAAAAATCACATGATAAGTGTGACTAAGATAGCAAGTTTTTGCATTACAACTAGGGCTGGATTTACATTGCGCGGAGCCCCAGGCTCCAAAATAATTGCCTCAATTTCTTGCCAAACAAAAATGAAAACCAAAAAAAATTGTCCCATCCAAGCGCTGGGTACTTGAGCGGGGGCTATGCCGTATGGTAAATCCGGCCCTGATTACAAGGCCGTTGCTGACTGACGAGCTATGCAAATTAAAGACAATCGTAGAATATTGTTGATTTTGTTTTTGCTGTTGTTATTGCTGGAAACATGCGCCTACTTTTTTCTGACGAACAGAGGATGATTTAATTTGTGACTTTATACCTTTTATACTTTTGAATGATTTAAGGAAGTTGATATCGCCTTATTGTGTGGCTACTGGGTTGACTGGCTAAACTGAAAATTGAAAAGTCATACTCCAGTTCCGATGCTCGCTACGATAACTGCACCAACGTCCTGCCACCTCAACGTGGTGGTGCAGTCCCCTCCCCAATGGGGATGGGTCGAAATGGCAGGACAGATCTCCCGAGGGGCTCAACCGAAAGGTCGCCCCCATTGTCTCGGACTGTTTTTTCACTGGGCCGCCCGTTGACCGGTCACAACTGGGCGGCTCCTCTACTTCTTATTGACCGGACCCCCTTTCGGCGTCTCCTTATCCTGGCATTGCTCCTTATTAGTGGCAATGTCCACCCTAACCCAGGCCCCATCAGCAACCATCCTCACCCCAAGTACCCCTGCTCCATCTGTCATCTAGATGTGGGCAGAGATTCTCTTCAATGCTCTGCTTGCCTTAAGTGGGTGCATTTTCTTTGCTCCTCCCTCACCCGTGCTGACTTTCGCACAATCTGTGCAACTGGCACTGCAGTCGGATGGCGATGCCCAGCGTGCCATCCTCAAAACACAACTGACTCCCCCACTCAAACCAGTCTCCTTGTTACGCCGCCTGCGTCCCCTCCACCCCCTCCCCCAGGGTTCCCCCCACTACCGCCTGGTTTTTACCAATCACGTCCACCTCGGGGCCCCCCACGTTACCCTTGCTCCATTTGCTTTCTCGAGGTTGGTAAGGATTCTTTAAAGTGCTCCACCTGCTCCAAGTGGGTGCACTTCTCCTGCTCCTCTCTGACCCGGGCTGACTTTCGCAAAATCTGCGCGGCTGGCTCCCCCATGGGTTGGAATTGCCCTGCTTGTCTTAATGGGGACCTTGCCTCTCCCACCCTCCGTCCAGCGGCCCCCCCTCCTCTTCTCTCCAGCTCCGCCCCCACCCACACCCCCTCCACTTGCTTGCTCAGATCTCAGGAATTCATCTCTGCCTCTCCCCTCACATCCTCCCCTCCTTAACACCTACCCTCCTTCCGCCTTCACCCTTCCTGCCTCATCACCACCGCCCACAGGTTCACAGTCGGTCCATATCTTGCCACCCCACTCTCAAGGAAATCCACGCCCCTCACAAAATCTTCGTATTCTTCAATGGAATGCCGGCGGTCTTCCTTCCTCCCGCCGAGCCGAACTAATCGCTTTTCTCTCTGGCAACCACTATGACCTCATTTTCCTCCAGGAAACTCATCTTTCCTCAACCAAAAAGTTCCAAATCCCTGGTTATTATACCCTCCGCACGGACCGGACATTCGGTAGACAAGGCCCTGTTTCCTCCGGTACTCATAACACTGGTGGTGGTGTCCTCACTCTCATCCACTCTGACCTGGCTTTCTCTCCTGTTTCTGTCTCCTCTCTGTCTTCCCAGGACCCCTACTCAGACTACACCTGTGTTAAAGTCCTTCTCTCCAACCACTCTCCTCTTCAATTTCTTAACCTCTACTCCCCTCCCATCAGAAACACTCCTTCTGACTCTCGCACCAGGACCTTCTGTCCTGACATCCTTCCTAACTCCCCCGACACTTTTATCCTCGGAGACTTCAATGCTCACCACCCAACATGGGACAGACTTATTCCTCTTAACCCGCTCGGAAATGACCTGTTTCGCTGGATCACTTCCTCCGGTCTGGAAATTCTGAACGACCCCGCCTCTCCCACGCTCCTTCACCATTCCACTGGGAGCCGTTCTTCCCCTGATATCTCGTTAGCTCCTGCGTCTCTCGCTCCCCACTGTGAATGGCGCACTCTCCCTGGCCTTGGCTCGGACCATCTCCCCATTGAAATTGTCCTCCCCCTCTCTCCAGTTCGTCACCCAAACACTCGTCCTCCCAAATTCAACTACAAAAAGGCCAGTTGGGATATTTACCAATCTTATATTGCTGAGCATCTTCCCTCTCTTGATTTCGATGCACTCAACATCCACCAGGCTGCCCACTCCTTTTCCCTCTTCTTACTTGAAGCTGCCAAGGCCTCTATCCCCTTTGGCCGCCTTGGTCGTTCCCCCAAAGCCTGGTGGTCCCAGGAAGCGGAATCTGCAGTGCGGGAACGACGGAGGACCCGCTCCGTAGCACACCAATCTGAGTCGCACCGACTCAGATACATAGACGCTTCTCGTAGGGCGTCCTCAGTCATTTCTAGAGCCAAATCTGCAACCTGGCAAGCCACCTGTTCTAACCTGTCTCCCCGTTCTGATCCTCGTGCTGTCTTCAGGCTTCTCAATGCCATCTCTGGCAAAAAGAACACCTCCCATGACCCTTCTTTTCCTGATTGCACATCCCCTCTTGATACTGCCAACCACTACGCCTCTTATCTTCGCTCACATCTATCTCAAGCGACACCCCGTTCCTCGCGCAGAGCTGAAAGACAGTTCATGAATGAACTCCGGAAAGCTAGCTGTGAGGATGCTTCTTCCCTCCACAATTCTTTCTGCTCCCCCTTCTCCTTGAATGAACTCTCCACTGCCATCAGTAATCTCTCCGCTTCCACTGCGTCTGGCCCTGACCAGATTGCCTACCCTTTACTAAAGCACCTGCCCGAACCTGCACAGCTCCTCCTTCTTTCTCTTTTTAACAGGTCCTGGCACTCTCACACCTTCCCCTCTTGTTGGAAACCTTCCACTATCATTCCCATTCACAAACCTGGAAAACCCACTTCCTCTCCGTCCTCTTTTCGCCCCATTTCCCTCACCTCCTGCATCTCCAAGCTTTTTGAGCGCTTGATTCTTTCTCGCCTAACTTTTCACCTTGAATCTAATCATCTCCTCTCCACTTGCCAAGCCGGCTTTCGTCCTGGTAGGTCATCCCTTGACCAAATTCTAACTCTGTCTCAATCAATCTGGGATGGCTTCCAAAAGAAAAAACCTCCAGACCGAACCATTTTGACTTCTGTTGACTTCTCCAAGGCTTTCGACTCGGTCTGGCACTCTGCTCTTTTTCACAAACTCCTCTCGCTCAAACTCCCCCCTTGCTTCGTTCTCTGGGTGCGCTCCTTCCTTTCTGATCGTAGAGCTAAAGTCCAGGTTGGTGGTTCCCACAGCCGCTCCTTCCGCATCAGACGTGGGGTCCCACAGGGCTCTGTTCTTGGTCCAGTCCTTTTCATTCTGTTTGTTGATGACATCACTAAGGATTTACCTCGGGATGCCCATGCCTCCCTCTATGCTGACGATCTGGCCATCTGGTCCTCTTCCCCAGACCCGCTCAAAGCCTCCTCTGTTGTCCAATCCTCCCTCGCCGTCCTTGAAACATGGTCCAACTTATGGAGACTTCCACTCAATCCAAAGAAGTGTGAGTCCTCCTTTTTCTCTACAGATCCCCATCAAGCCACTTTCCAACCCCGACTGAACCTCTTGGGCTTCCCTCTTTTGTTCAATCCCACCCCTAAATTCCTTGGAGTAACCTTTGATCGGACTCTATCCTTTGGGGCCCATGTCCAATCCCTGTGTTCCAAATTCTACCCACGCCACAAAGCCCTTCGCTCAATTGCCACTGCCTCTTGGGGTCCCACAAAAGAATCTCTCTCCCTACTCTACAAAGCCTTTGTCCGTCCGGTGCTCACATATGCCTCTCCTGGATGGTTTCCGTTCCTCTGCAACACTGCAACCAATCATCTGGAAGTTCTACACAGAGCTGCATGCAGGGTCATTACTGGTTGCCTCTCTTCCACCCCCTCCTCACTACTCCTTCTCGAGGCCCAACTCCCTCCTCTAAAGCTGACTCTAGAGCATCAGACCCTCTACTCCTTTGAACGTGCTCTGCGCCTTCCCCCCGACTTCTCCAGCCTTTATGCCTTGGCAATTAAAAACGTTCCCTGTCGACTAAAGAAGAAACCCTCCTGGAGATCATCCTGTTCTTCAGCCACACTACCACTCCCATCACCATGCGAGTCTCTGATCACTTGCCCCCCTTTTCCAACATGGTCCACAACCCACTTCACTGTTTCCCCCTTCATTCCCGACTGCACAGGCAGCAGTACAGCCCGACTCCAAATTGCTTCAAGCAGACTATCCTCCCTCCCCCCCTCTGATATCCAAGTATGAACTGACGGTTCTGTCTCCTCCCTTTTCGGTCCTGGTGGCGCTGGAGTCTATGCAACATGCTCCAAATGCAACACATCCCATTTCCTATCCTTTTCCTCTGGTCCAATTCCCTCCAGCTTCACAGCGGAAACCTTTGCCCTCAAGCAAGGTCTTGCTTGGTGTACCAGCCATTTGATGACCTGCAAATTCCAGTCAGTTCTTTTCCTAACCGACTCTCAATCAGCCCTCTCTATCCTTTCTTCAGCCCCCACTTATCTCCTGCCTGAGTCCCTATGGCATGTTTGGTCCCTTGCCTCCTCCCTCTCCAACAATACCACTTTGAGCTTCCAATGGGTCCCCGGACACACAGGTCTCCCCGGAAATGAAAAAGCTGATTTACTTGCCAAAACTGGTGCCTCTCTGCCCACTGATGCGATCCCAAGCCCTCTCCTCCCAGTTATTGCCAAAGTTTGTTATTCCCAATACCGCAATTGGAGACGTCACATCTCTCACTCCCACCTGAACTTCCAAGTCCCCGAAGTCTCTTCGGAGGAACTTCTTCTTTCTCGCTCCATACGCAGTGAGCTCTCTCGTCTTCGCTGCCATGGTCACAGTCTTCTTTTATCTTCTTATCTTCACAGGATCAGTCGGAAGGAGAATTCTGATTGTAGTGCCTGTGGACACCCTCTACAGGACCTCAATCATCTCCTCCTCGATTGTCCTGCTTCTGAACCCCTTCGCAAATCTATCTTTGGCTCCTCTCTTTCTATTCTCGATCTATGGTCCAGACCTTGGGGTGTGGCCCGACTGTTGGGTCTCCGCGGAGTTCCTCCGCGCCCCCATCCCTCGGAAGGGGTCGGGTAGTACCACCACCACCACCATTACTGACCAGCGTGTGAGCTTGCTAGCTTACAGTCACGAATTAGTCTTTTTTATTTCGTTTATACCTTTTGAAGCCGAGATAAGTCTAACTGGATTATATACCGAAAAACTACGAGCATTATTCTACGGCAAGGTGATATGAAGAAAACGCAGTGCCAACTTCTCTTACTTTTGTAGAAAACCGCAAAAACCATCATCTATGAATTATTTTGAGAAATATACCAAACCTTCTTGCTTTAGTTTTCAAAGAAATTGAAATTTCAAATTGATATAAAAAAAATTAAAACTTTTCATGGTCCTTCAGAGAAGGGTGATGCGTTGCTAGTATTTACTGCAAACGTTTTCTGAACAAAAATGACAAGTAAGCCTAGTATAAGGGTGCTGTGCATATACTATACAGTAGTTGCCATAAGTAGGCACAAGTCGGTTAATCGTAAATCCGTTAATAACGAAACTAACTTTTTCATTAACTCGTTAATTCGTTAAAAAGTTTTTTCATGTTAACGGACTAAGGTAACTTCTGCTAAGTTCTGTTAACTTCCATCAACGTTTTTATCGTTCTTGCCGTTTTATCGTTTTTTACCATTCATTCATCGTACCGGTACAAACCAGTTTTCACTGGGAACATTTGTTGCTTCTTAGCACGAGTTTTTTAGAAAGAAAAGCAAAAATAGGAGCTTTTTTGGGCCAAATAATAAGCTACAGCCTCATAAGTCTATTAATTATCGCTGTTCGCAATTTCGAAAGATTTTTTGATCGCAGCTTTGGAAGTGCGTTTGAACTTATTTTTATCTTAAAGTTATATTAGACTGTAAATGGTAACTTCCAAAACACAAAAAGACCATCATAGCAATAAATATTCCCTTACAATCAACTCAACAGCGTCAATACGTGTTCTATAAGCGAGTGAATAAAAAGAAATGTAAATTAGTCGCAAAATATTAACGAATTAACAGACTTTATTCATTTCTGTTAATTAAAGCTGAAAATAAAGGATTAGCGTTAAGGGAGGTGTGAAGTTTGTTAACGGACTAGTGGATAACGAAGCTAACGTTTTGCATTAACTTGCTCTCCTATCAATGGTAGTTACCTGCCAAATTTATTCCACTGAGGACTCGGTAATGCATTGACAAGATAATCTTTTGTTTTGTAAGGGTAAAATTATAATGGGCAATAGTTATCAAAAATCACAAAATGATGCATAATTTTGTTCTCAATCAATTGCTGGAATCATATTGCCTCAGCAAACAGCAGCCCAGGCAAGTCGTGGCGTCAAACTGCGCTACTATACTAGTCTAGCTCGTTCTTTTTGTTAAAAAAAAACTGCTACAGTAAATTCCAGCAAGGCGTCTCGATCCGAAGGAACATAAAGAGTTTTATATTTTTTTACAGCAGTATAAAATACCAAAATTCATTGAAAACCAACGCAAAAGGATTTGATATAATCCTCGGAATACGAAAGTCATAGAAGAAGATATTTTTTACGCTTTTCTCCCAAAGAAAGGAAAGTTGACACTTTTTTTTTTCATATAAACTTAAAATAATACTGGTGATTTTTGATATATAACTAAGCCAGACCGGACATCAGTTTTAATTTTTTATTCGCAAATAATATTTTCCGCTTAAAAACTTACTTTGTAAAAAAAACGTTTTTATACATCAGTTGATTAAGAAAAGAAACTAAACTTTTCACAATCGATAAGCTTCCGGGGCTCCCCAGTTGTTACATAGCAATGCGTCATGTTAAAAGTGTTGCCATTTTGTATGAAGCCCAGGGCCCACGTGGGATATAATTTGTATGCTGCGCGTAAACAGGTGGAAGTCAGTGATGCCAGCTTTGATGCTTTTGACTTGCAATTTGATGTTTTGTTGGAAATCTGATGTAATTTACCTTCAGGAGCAAATCTGATGTTTTGATTAAAATTCAATGTGGACTAAGCGAATATATAGACAAGCAGCTAACGAAATGAGGTGATCTCCAGAATAAAAAAAAGGTCTGCACTCAATATTTCTGAAGAAAATGTAGAAGAAAATATTGACCTCTATAAAAAAAAAAGAAAGTCTTCACTAAATTCTTTTGAGAAAAAGGAGTTAAAAACTAAGTGATCTCCAATAGAAAAAAGAAGATCTTCAGCCCAATTTCACCTCTGCGATGCATAATTTTCAGATGCTTATGCATAATCCTCCTCTGTGATGCAGCCCAATTTCCCCTATGTTGAAATTGCCAAAAAGGCTCGGTTTTGTGGTTTCAGTGTTTTCTGATGTACCTTTTTAAATCCTGATGGTTTGTGAAGATCCCCTCGCTAGCATCACTGGTAGCAATTTCGACAGAAACTGTTAAGAAAGCTACAACACAAAAGAGTATCTAAGTGCTTAAGCTTAAACAAAGCGCAAGGACGTTACAGCTAACGCATGCTTAAACTATATCACATTTTACGAAGTCCTAAATAAAAAATACAAAACTAACTCCGATCAAAATCCCCCTCCCAGTTGAGAACCTCTGATTTACCTTTTACTCGACTCGCAATATGGTTGGAAACAATATAATAAACGTCTCTGTTTAAGTGGGCGGAACACTGCATAATCGGCCGTCCAGTAAATCTAACGGTTACGGTTTGTGTGTTTGTGTATCTTGTCTTACTCTAGTAAAAAAGGTAAATACATGTTTTTAGAATCAACCGTTGAAGTTGTACTAGGAGCGGTAAGTCACACAGCTTGATTTTTGAGAAAAAACAACCTGACTCATAATTTACAAAACTGTATTTCTGGAGCTTTTTGTATAATGCTGAACTTTTGTTAATCTTAGTTACATAAAAACTATTATGCAAAACTAGGTACAGAAACAATTAGTCAATAAAGAACTACAATTCAACTAAAATAAATAAATCTAATCTAAATACATTTTTTTTTTGTTTAACGCGGGCCTAAGTTCAATTCTAACCCCAACTACGATCCTAAATGTTGTTGACTTAACAAACGCTATCAAAGTAAAAAAATGTACAAAATTGAAGGAATCGTTTTTATTTCTAGTATTTTCTGCTTGAATCTGTAATTTTAGGAGTTGTACTCTTACTATGTATCCAATTACCGAATATTCAAATAAGAATGAATGCTTTTTTATATAACAAAAACATCTCAAAACAATACAACGATAGGGTAAAAAAGTACAGTAGGTATTAAGCTATTTCAAAAGAAACCTTTTTGGCTATGGTTGAGTAGATTACGTCAAAAGAATATAGCGACGCCATACTGCAGTAAGAATTCAAAGTACTCTTTTTCCATGACTTATTCTGTAGAAAAATGTTCTGCAATCGTCAACACGTTTGCTTTCGCTTGATTTTTCGATAAAGTTTTCGCTTCAAATGAAAAAAAATTGTTGTTTACGAAAAGCAAAAATAAAAATTTGCTATTAATAGACTCCGAAAGCAAAAAAAACACTTAGACTGCAGTGTAAACGCAGTGCCTTGTCAAAAAAGTGCCGAATTATGAAAGAACCACATCGATCAATAACTTTTTATGCCACCAAAAGAGCGTCGAAAACTTATAAGCTTTTTAATTATCACGGTTCGATCGTTATTTGGCACTTTTTGCAGGACATTTTGCAGGACTCGGTATACATGAATAAGCAGGCATCAGAATCAAAACGGGGGCAGACATGGGAAATCGTAAAACGCTACAAGTGTCAGGGTATTACTTATGCATTGCACGAATATTAACCTCGGTTTGTGACTTTTGAGTTTTGCCTATATACGTCTGTCAACGTTGCCGTAAACGGTGGTTTCACAGGTTCCTCTGGACTACGACGGAGACTGGGCAGACAAGATTTTCCTTTTGATGTTTTATTTTCGAGATTTCGATACAAGAAAAGTATTTTTTCGAACTGGCGTTGCTGATTTCCAATTTGAGTCGAAAGCTCTATCCATCTTAATCCAAACTAACAAAGAAATTTATCAATCGGGAGATTTGAGTAAGTGAATCAATGCTGTAGCAACAATAGTTAAACTAACATTTCACTGTAGTTAGAAAATTTTTAGCTCTCATTTGCTTGAACACATTTCTTAAAAGCTTAACCACTTTTGATAGTATTTTGAATATGATTTGAAATGATATGTTCTGACAACAAAAGTTTCAGTTAAGTATCTACAGCATGTACCAAGCCATGAATTTGAAAGAATGATTTTTTGTCGTATTTAATAAAGTTATACGAATTAAAGTTATTTTGCAGTAGATATACGTAAAATGTAATATGATATAATGGTGTTTGTTTCAGTTCAGTTTCGAGCGCTTTGTCTCACCCCAGAACTAACCCCGTTGCAAGGAAGTGTTGACTACCAGATTGAAGATCCCAATGGAAACCTCGTCCTACAAGAACCGAACACCGCCCTTTCAAGCGGGGTGGCCTCTGGAGAACTTCAACTGACCCGAGATTCAACTGAGGGAGAATGGAAAATTACTTTTCAATATCAGGTGGGTTTAGTCAATTTGAATTCTGCTTGCTTGAGAGAAAATCTCTTAGAAGCTACACTAGCCATCATCATTAATGAGGGAAGTTACTGCAACCTCGACTGAAACATATCGCATTCGTAAAAATGCTTTAAATTTTAACAGCTCAAATACCAAACTGATAGAAAGCAAGCTGTTTCAATTATAAAGCAAACAGCAGTTATGAAGCTATACTTTTTCTTCAATTTAATGAAGCTGGATTTGAAGGAATTACTTTATTTCAATAAATATTGCCAACAATCAGTTTCTCTATCGCTGAGTATTCAGAAATTTCTTTCAAAGGAATGTTCTCGGATAGACAAACAAAAACATTTAGAAGTTATTTTTTGCCAATTCAGGAGAAATTCAAAGGTGTTGGCCCCACCTAAAGTCCAGGTTACAGACTGAAATTTAAAAAAGAATTAATATGGGATAAGTGGCTTAAATAACAACTACCCATCAGAGGGCGATTGTTCCCATCTCACTTTTGATACGCTCTTGTCTTGATCTAGAAAGTGTTGTGCAACTCTACGATTTATATGCACCAACTAGGATTAACTGCGATCCGCAGATTATCAATTTTTATCTTCTACACCGATGAACTTAATGGAGTAAATAAATTGAGTTTACAAGTTCCGAGATGTTAATTTTTAAATTACGTTATGATTGTTGCAATTTGTCCTGCCACTTGTTTCCCCTGAAATTTTGTTAATCTCAGAATCAAAGTTAATTCACGCGTTGGTTCATTCGACTGGATGTGAGTTGGCACAAGCTGCTTAAGCACATGTTAACGTTTAACTTTTACCGCTAGAATTTCAAAGAGACGCTAGCAGTTAAAGTGAGTGTTTACAACCAGCCGAGGTTCAGCGTTGAAGTAAAAGCTCCAAAATTCGTTTCACCCGGCTCTTCTGGTGTGACGGTCACTCTAAAAGCAATGTAAGAAAACGACATTTTTGTTTTTTCATCGTGCTCTTTTTAATTGTTTCAAACAGGGTTTACTGTTTAAATCTGTAATTGGGCGATAAAATAAATTTTTCTCGTCTTATAGAGAAATGTTCTTTATTTACAAAATTTACATACATATTGTAGTTGCTGTATGCTTTGCTTTTTTTTGCCTGAATTTTTTCAAAGTTATTATACCTGCCCGTTTCATTTCAAACCATGGAATTTAGTTTTTGTTCGAACTATTTTTTGTGCTGTGTTATTAAACTTGACGTTTCATTTAGTAGTATGCCAAAAAAAGATGATTGCAGTTGCTTGTAAAATTTCAGAAAATTTTCCAATAAATAATAGCTTTTGTTCCGATCTCTTAATGATTTCAATTTAGTTTATTTACTTCCAAAATTTTTAATATCTTCTGTTCAGGTACACTTTTGGCCAGCCAGTGCAAGGATCAGCCAAATTAAGATTTCGACTGCAAAGGCGTCCATATGTTGTCAGCAGAACAATTTTTGTAAGTTTGCAGTGAACTTAAACTAAAATTTTATTTTTTCAAGATGGCGTGCCTTAAATGGAGGGTTTCAGCTTTTGAAAACAAGTGATCCCTTCATGGAAAAATAAAAGGCTTTTAAATTTATCAATTTGAAATTCACTGCATGCGAGTAAACAGTCTGTTCTTTTAGCATAATCTTTGTATTATGCTAAAGTGTGTAGCGAGTTTGCGGGGCTTAACTCCGCGTCATTGTGCCGGGCAACATAGCTTCTTTTGAAGAAATGTTTCAGCAGGGGCAAGCCCTTGGCAGCACTGTGTCGGATTTGACGGCTCGAGATTAGAACCTACCGCTCCAGGGACGAACGCGTTACCCTTCAAACAACAATCAAACATTGTTATGCTAATTATCGATTGACAGTTCCAAAATACCGGTCTTTGAAAAAAACGCGCCTTTTTTACGTTTCAAACTAACCAAAAGCAATTATTCCTTGACTACCAACGAACAGTAACTGCTATAACTGGTGCGTACAGAACTATGCTAAATGTGCAATGTGGATTAAACCCCCAAGTTCAAATAAAGCAACTATTACCGCGTTTATATCTCCCACTTATAAAATAATTTTTGGTTTATGACGTAAAGGGGTAAAGATATTTTGTTTATTAATGAAAATTTTGTAAACTGCTTTCTCGCTCAGTACCCTACTGATAAGATTGTAGCAGCAAACAAATTCCTAGAAAATGTAGCTTTGCAGAAATTGAATTATATTGCAGCCATTTGACGGTGAAGAAGTTATTTTTTTCCACATTGATGAAATCCTAGGTGATGATAGTAATGGATGGCATCAACACGCAAACCAAACACTTGAAATCTACGCTGAAGTTACGGATGCTCAAACAGACTCGAAATTTAACGACGCGGCTTTAGTCGATTTGGTTCGATCCTCTATCAAAGTGGAAACTCTTCAAAAACCCGAAGTCATAAAGCCAGGTCTTTTTTATCAAGCTTTGGTGAGCGGTTCATCTGAATTTACTTTGCAATTTTTTATATTTATTACGATGTAAAACTTTACTAGTTTACAAATCAAATCAAATTTTTCATTATACTCGCTGCTCATTTCCGCGTTGTTCAGCTCAAGCAACACAGCACCTTTCGAAGAAATGTTGCAGTGGTGGTGAACCTTTGGCAAAGCATTGTTCACTTAGACCTGCTCAAGACTTTCCGACTTTCCGTTCCAGAGACGAAACTCGTTACCACTTGAACAACTGGCCAGTCACCAGTTTACTCCATCATAAATTGCTGCAATTCAGAGTACGAAAAATAAACTTAAATCGGCAAAGTTCTTTGGACTTGGCTGACTACTCTAACAACTAAGTAATAAACAGAAATAAATAAATAAACCAAAAAAAAAAACAAAACTTTTTCATCTTTTGTATACTAGAGATGTAAGCAGGCAAAAAACTAATTGAGAGTTAATTTTCTACGATGGATTTAAAAAAAATAAACGAAACAATCACAGGTTATTTTCCTGTCAAGCTGTTCCACCGTTGGGCTCTTTTTAGAGATATTTGTGTGACGCAAAGAGACCCTGAAAAGGCCAACGGCAAAACAGCTCAGTGGGGACATTAATATGATGGTGTTTCAATGATTTTAATTCTGAATCTGCTTTGACCAAATGCTACTGCATTGTTTTATATTGTATTTTATTGTATTGTATTTGGGCGCAATAAGCACTAATGAAAAACATAAAACCTGGTAATAAGGTATTATAAATTATTGCACCCAGGACTCTTGTAAAGTTGAGCAATGGCTTTTGGCCAAAAGCAAACACATTGCAGTGTTTTAAGAGCTCTGAAAATTGATCTCTTTCAGTGGTTTGAGGCAAACAACACTGCCTAAATGATATTTAAAATAAGCTTTTTTATGTTCTACCCTGCACGCACTGAAATGCATACCAATATAGAAAAAATGTGATTGATTTTGACTTTATAATATCACAGCACAACAGATACATCGTTGTTACATATAATACCATTATGCAGTACTGTAGCATGCTAATGCAAAGACAATTTTTCTAAACTACCAGCCAGTTCGTCGAAAAGAACTGCGCTGCATGGCGCAATTAGGTGGAAGTGGGTTAACTCGTTTCACGCTTCGGCGTACAGATTTAGTATAATACAAGACTTGGTTTTGTTTTGGAAAAATATTTGCAGATTCGGGTAACTGAATTAGATGGAGCTCTTCTTACGGATAATGATCGACAACAAAACCACTTGATTGTAGAGGCAGAGTAAGTTTTTGCTTTGATATTTACGTATTCAGTCTCCCATTCAAATTATATATGCGAAGGATAAATCACATGCTCGTAAATCAACAACTGAGAACCAACAATAACGCTCAAGGTTTGGTTAGATGTAAAAACCATCAATATTAAATAAAACCATTGTCTCTTAAACCATCTTTAGTACTTGTAAAATGTTGGTGTGCTGCATGGCCAAACACCAATATTTGAAAGCATTCAATCAGTTCAGTTTATGGAATCCAATAATATTTCACTTTACGGCCACATGCATTTGTAGTTACCTCTACTTTGGAAGATACGAAATTCCGCAACACAGCAGGCTCTTGATAGGTCCACAAACTCCGGTCACGTTTGTGTTTGAAATACCTCCAAGCGGCATCGTTCATGTGAATATTCCAGTCAGCAAAAGGTTCTTCCTATCAGTGAATTTCAAAGTAAGCAAAATGCTATTGTGCTTTAACCAAACCAACTTCACAAGGTAAAGAGGGGAGCAAAATGCCAAATTCTTGGTTCGTCATGAATTCCCTCAAGAAAAAATCGTTTACATTGGACCAATTTGAAATGAGTCAATTTTTTTTTATTCACAAATAATCGTTAGGAATTAAAGTTTCTCCTAAAATATGAAGTTCATTAATTTTGAAGTTTGTCAGATTTACTTTAGAAAAGTTTGGGCAAATTTTTGCCGACCTCTGGCTCATTAATTTTTAAAAAAATTCGGTTGTGATATAATAATTGCATCGCGATGATGCCATGAACTTACAGTAGATTTTTTTTTAAACCGCAACGAACATGCCAACTTTAGAAGTCCCTATTTTTCAGTTGAGGAAATAACTTAAGGTAACATTTGTTAGATCCAAGAGCCCGCGTGTAAAGTTTGTTTAAGCATTAATTTATCGAATACTTCATTGGACGAAAAAGACTAAGTCATCGGCTTTATTAGACCAGCATTTTTTTGTTTTTAGTCCAACTTTCATAAAAACTAAATGGTTCTATAAAAACTTTGAGGATTTTTTATTGAAATTTAGTTTTTCTTGCTCAGCTTTTTAACCTGATGTTGTATAAATTGCATTTTTATTTTTGATTTGAATCTGACTTGAGATCAACTTTTTAGTTTTTCCTCTTTAAGAAAGAACTGTGCATAATTTTAACCTGGATTTTTCTGCTTTTCTGATTTTAACAAAATGAAAAAAAGAAAAACTTTCTATCCTATGGTAAAGACTGGAAAGTAGCTGTATTATCTCATTGTTTAGCCTTTCTTAGACAAACAAATAAGTGCAAAGAGAAAAAAAGTTACCCTCTAGAATGCAACAGTATGATCAGGGAGCAAATCAAACCATCATCATGCTACCACATTCGTTGCAAAATTGACGCTTAATTTATTTTTCAACTACGTTGCATGCGATTTAGAAGAAAATCTAATTGTGATTGCGATAAGAAAATTAGAGATAATGTTTAATGAGACATATTAGAATAAAAACTTTTTAGTTAATTTCTAAAGTATTTCAACATTATTTAAATAAAATTCGTAACGGTTTAAGAATAAAGTTGTTTCTATTTAAAGTGATTCTATTGGATTATTGATAATTGTTTAAAATAAACTGAAACTATTCTTATTAATTTACAGTATTATGTCATTTGATATCGATTTTAATTTTTCTGCTCAATGCTGAACTTGTGTGATTTTCTATGCTTAAATTTATTTTTTGTTTTTTTATCTCATGCAAGTTTATTTTCAGTAAAATATTGCAGGCTTATACAAATACTACCTCATCTTTCCAAGAATCTCAGCAGTTTTGGAGTGCAACGAGAGCAGATTCTCCTTCGAACTCCTTCATTCAGATTTCTGCTCTTGGAGAAGCTGCTCAAAATGCTTTGACGGTGGACAGTAACGCAACGGTCCTCATCAGGACAACTGAAATAGTTCCATCTCTAAGGATATTGGTAAGATGAGCAATATTTTTTTAAGACAAAGAGATGATAAAAATATTTGATTAAGATTCATGCTTATTGTATCATCTAATTTACGTTTAAGGGTTTTAAATCATCATACCAACTCTTGTTTCAAGTGTGCAATACAAGCCTGCGTGAATAAGCAAGCAACAATAGCTGACAAAATATGGTCGAATTGTTATATCAGCAAAACTAATAATTAAAAATGACAAAAATTTTGACCATTTTTAAACGTTCTGCTAAACATGAGGTCATGGCAGCTACAGTATTTTCGAAGTTATATCATCACAGCAAAAAAAGTTGCATTTACGGCATTGCAAATATTACTTAATATGCAAGCCGATATACAAAGCAGAGCCTGTCAGAAACCTCTCGAGGACGAAAAATAAATAAATTCAAAAAATTTGTCACCTAAATAATTTTGGAATGTTTTACCCTAATGTTTTGCCCCTTGTGGAAATGTTTTACTCTTGTACTTACCTTACGGCACTACTGTGGGTCCAGCCACAATAACAATAGTTGTTTGAAGCTTGAAATTTATTACAGAAATAATTTGCTTGCAGTAATGGATGACACAGATTTTTAAGTACTACCACATTATTACAATAATTTCTGTTTTTCACTAAATAAAACGTCATGGTGATTATTTTACGAGTTGCATTTCAATAATAGCACTTGTTTTAAATTGGCAGAGGAATGTGAACTTGAGAACTTACAATTAAAAAGAAACTGTTGTATGACCCGTTCTACTGTAATTGTTCAATACAAAAAGTTGCTTGGAGCAAATTTATTTTAAACTTTTGCTTTTTATAATGTCGTGACGGCTATTTTTTGGGACGCGCAATAATACAAAAATTTCTATTGCGTTGTAAAACTGATGTTCAAATACAATTTTCATGATATAACTTGTTAAATGTGCTTCAGCAAACATAAACCTTTATTGACTTAGTAAAAGTTGGCCATTTTTAGTCAGTACAATTATAAACTATGCAAAGCCTCGAGATTAATTACTTTTTTTTGTTATGCAAAATGATGTAGCACAAAAAATCTATAACGATAGATTTTGCTTAATATTAGGTGGTTTAAAATGTGCTTGTGATTATGAAAATGTTAACAAAACTTAACAAAACCTATGCAAGGTGCATGTAAATTGTTTCAAGATAAATACCAGTACTACAATTTTAAGCTTCTTTATCAGAACACCGAATAAAACAAAAGTTTCACGAGTTGCATTTACTAAATATTATGACTATCTTTTTGCATTTGTAAATGCTATAAATTGATGGATTATGACGCCATCATCATATGACTTGTAAGGCCTCTCTAAACTATGCCCAAGTCCAGATACAACATTTCAAAACTGTTAAAAAAATAAAGCAAGAAAACTGAGCGAATAGGAAATCTATATTAATTCTCCACTAAACGGGTTATTTGTTTTATAATTTGGTACTTTTTTGCTTTTCTTGACAATTAAACAGGCACTAGACATAAGCACTAGGAATGAAAATTGGGCATGTAAAAACGTTATAAATACTCTATGTTTGTCATAATGCAATGAATATGGGATATCTAATGTCGTGCTATTGCAGATTATTGCTCGCGGAAAGATCTTAAGCTACGAAGAACATTTGATTCTCAATCCTCTATCTCAACAAACTACGTACACGTTCACTGTGACGTCACAAATGACTCCTAATTTCTTCCTATTGGCGTCTTATATTACAAATAACAGGGAAGTGGTAGCAGATTACATATCCATGACTGCCGATTTGCAGCTAAAAAATCAAGTATGTCTCCGAAATATACGGAATCTTGTAATAATGATTTTTCATTTTCTGTATCACAACACAATTCAAACAAAAGCCTATTTAGCGACCATCTTGCATTTTGCTGGAGATTATTGAGCTTTGATTCTCGACTCGACTACGAGAATTTGATCGCGAGGCACCAACTTCACTAACGCAATTTTCAATAAAATGTTACTGAATCTTTTTCGACAATTCGAAAAAACATCATGCGTAGGCTAAAAGTGCGATACAAGGAACGTGGTGAAAAAAACACCATTTATACTGAAAATGATAAAACAGAGGAAGGTTATTGAATTTTTTTTTCTCAATTTTTTTTCTGAACAGGTGCTAATTAGAAATGGTCAGCTCCACCGTTTTTATTCAGATGTAATGATGCACTACCACAAAATTCATTTTGCCACCATATATCACTGTACGATGAGCGGAACGTGATTTAAGTAATTCAAAAAAGTGTTACATAGCAAAAAATTGAGCGTAGCCTAAATCAGAGAAATATCCATTTTTCACGTTTAATTTTTACCTAATGTTATTTTACTATTGTCAACCACCGTTGACTAAATCAACTTTTGATTCTATTCCATGTTTTATATTTACTGTATTACTTAAAAATCACTAAAGATCTGTATGTGTTGAAGGTCACCATTGACAGTCAGTTTGAAATGGTTGAAGCAGGCGATGACGTCAGCATCCGCATTAACACATCTGCTTCCGGGTCGTACGTGGGAATTCGAGCGATCGACCAAAGTGTTCTGCTCCTTAAATCAGGAAATGACATCACTACCAATCGCGTAAGTTGGAGAAAGATTTTTGCAGTATAAAGTTTTATATGAATTGTTTCAAAACGTCTAATTGTATTAAAGCATCGCAAAATAAACGGGATGGTTTCGTAATAATTGGTTAAACATTTCAAGTTTGAAGCAAAACAGTATCCAGGTGATGCAAAATGACCGTGAGGTAGTTTTCTCAAGATATAATCACTTTTCTGTTATAGATGGACAGACATTGCACAACACACACACGCACTCGCAAACTCACAATAAATAAAAAGCTCAATGTTATAAAAACGGATAAGAAATTTTATAGCGCCAAATTGTGAGATATAAAAAAAAACAAAAAAACAGTAAATGAAAAATCAAACTGTAAAAATTAAATTAAATTACAAACTGTAATAAACTGTAACGTTATTACAAGAATATGGATTTTTGCAAACCTCAGAGCATACGTTATCGATTTCTCATATAAGACTGATTTTGCAACAAGCAAATGATTTCAAAAAAATCAAATCTTAATTACAATCGCTGTATTATGCCGAAGCGTGTTGCGAGTGCGCGGGCCACCTCAAATGTCTCGGCAGAAGTGATCCGTTTGCAACACTCTGTCCAATTTGGCTGGCCCTAGATTTGAACCTTAGACCTTCCGCTTCACAGACAAACACGTTACCGCTCGACCATTAACTGTTTGGTTATATTAAAATCAAAAGTAGATTCTTGGCATATATGACTTTAAGTAGAAAGTTAAAAACTTTCACGACTTCAGTGCTTTCAATGCACTAAATCTGTGATTACAGTTTGAACTTTTCAGCAATGGAGAGCTAAATCGTTTATTTTTGCTTTTTTTTAGGTGGCAAAGGATCTGACCGATTATTCGGTAGCCAATGAGAAACGTAAATTTGCTGCTCGTAGCTTCTTTCATTGGTATCCATATTCCTCTAACGCTAGAAACGCTAAAGAAGTTTTCCAGGTTTGGTTGTTGTCCAATATTAGAAAAAAATTTAAACCACCGATAGCTGGGGAACAGTTTGCTATTGGTTCATTTTTTTGATTTTGAAGCAAAAACAAATCTCATTGCTTTACTAACAATTTGGAGCAGTTTGATTTAGTTGTGTTTAATTGTGAAATTGGACCTAATGGGCATGGCCTAAAAGTCCAGTCTAATTACTGTAAAGAGAATTTGTTTTCAATTTAGTGCTGCTTTGGATTGCCTCGACAAGCTGAGCTGAAAATAGACTAGTCACAATAAAAAAACTTTTACAGGTATAACTTTTACATGATTTACTTGGCGTAAAATAAAGCGAATTTTATGTTTTGCAAAATACACATCCAAAACGTGAAAAAACTATTTTGCAATTACTAGTAAATTTTGTAAGCACACACGCCGTGTGTGATAAGCAACAAGATAAGATTGTGAATGGACCTTTTATTATTTAGATCAACAGGAAGACAAAAATGTGATTTAAAATATTTATCAATATTTAATATTTTTGATCTGGTTTCAATAAGAATAAGAGAGGCAAAGCTGTCGTAAGCATTATATTTAAAGAGAGGTTTCGACTAATCACTGAAGTTATCGTCAATTTTATTTACTAAATACTTAAGTAATTGCCAATTTTGTTTAAACAAAGTTGGTAATTACTTGATCTTTAAATAAAATGATTGCGACAGCTTTGTTGGTTTATTTATTCTCAGTGAAACTGTTTCTTAAGATCAATTTTTCATACCAAATCTTTCAATATACTCGCTGTATTACGCCGAAGCATGAAACGAGTTTGCAGAGCCCATCTCCGCGTCATTGCACCCGGATAACACAGCTCCTTTTGAAGTAATGTTGCAGCTGTGGCAAGCCGTTAGCAACACTGCGTCCGATTTGATCTGCACGAGATTTGAATCTTACACCTTCCGTTCGATAGACGAAGGCGTTACCACTTGACCAGCTGACCGCTCAAAACCCATTTTTATGTCTCAAATCGCTTGAGCAGCGTTTTGACAACAATGTTATATATTTTGTTATTAATATTTTAAATCGATGATTGGTGTTTGCTCTTTAACTCTATTTTACCAGAATGGGGAGCAAAAATTTCCCCACTTTGTTTTTTCGTGATAATTCCGTTCAAAAAAAATATATATATTTTAAATTATTTTGATTTTAAGTCAAGTTTTATCACAAAAACACTTCTAAAAATTTAAAGTTGCTTAGTTAACGGAAAGTTTCTCAAGTTTGAAGTTTGTCGAAGTCACTTTCCAAAATCTAAACATTTTTTGGGCAAATATTTTCCTTAAAAGACATCATAAGATGTTTTTGTAACGTTACTATTTTGCCTTAGGCGTTTTTTAATTCAGTATCAAAAACAAATCTGTACATAAACTTTTAACCTAGCGCAGGAAAAGAGCTAGAATTAGTTGAGGAAGCAAAACCGTATCATCTCTATATTATCGAAGTTTCTTCAACCAAAAGACGCGGCTCTGGAGCTGTGGATCTGGATGGTGGATGGAAACTCTTCTACTCTGGTGCTGATTCTAGTATGTTTGCTCAAACGGGTGTGGGGATGTTCACAAGACCCCAGTTGTCAGCCTGTGTGTCAGATTGGATTTCTTTAAGATCACGGGTCTGTATGTTGAAGCTCAAGGTATTTGATCGGTCATTGTGCCTATTGCAGGTATATGCTCCCAATGCCACGAGTGAATATAAGGCTTTTGTGGATAAAGTAAATGATGCTCTTCTACAAGTATTACCTACTGAATCTACAGTCCTTATGGGAGATTTTAACGTACATTTTGGAACAGACACAGATACGTGGAAGGGTGTGATCGGAAAACATGGAGTCACTGGACTGAATGAGAACGCAAGGTATTTATTGCAGCTCTGTTGTAGCAACGGACTCCGCATCATAAATACCTTTTTCCAGCACAGTGAGGTTCACTAGTATACATGGTATCGACTTAGTATGGATATAAAATCTTTCATGAGTTTTTGCATAGGTTCGTCAGATTTGTTTTCTGATGTGCTGGACGTTCGAGTGAAGCAAGGTGCTGAATTGTCAACTGATCACCATTTGGTAGTATGTTTCTTGCGACTTTCAAAACCTTGCCCAAACAGGAAATCCAGCAGGTCGTTTATGACTTACCGGGTCAAATGGGAGGCTTTGGAAGACAAAGAAGTAAGGAAATAGTTTACATCCACTATATTATCGAAGTTCAGGCAGCTTTCTGATGTATCCGAAGACATCGAGAAGGAATGGCTACTGTTCAGATCAGCAATCATATTTCCGCTCCGAGTGGCGGGCAATAGCGAGAAAAGAACACCTTGGTGGAACCAAGAAGTTAAAGAAGCTATTAGAGCAAAGAAAGATGCGTTCAAGGCCTTGATCCTGGAGAGATCGTCATCTGATTTGCAATCCCGGTACACTGAATCGCGAAAAGCAGCTACTTGGGTAGTAAAGAAATCCCAGGAGAAGTCATGGAAAGAGTTAGATTCAAACTATTTTTTGGCAAAAAAGGATTTTGGCAGACTATCCGCCGTTTACGTGGCAAAAGATCACGGGAAATCAGATCTGAGCTGTTGAAAGCGCTGACTGGAGAAGGAATTCTGTGGTTAACGCGAGTGTCAAGTTGCGTGAAAGTCTGGCAAAACTCCCAGAGATTGGCAAATAGGTGTAATTATTCCGTAATTCAAGAAGGGAGATCGCAAGCAATGTGCAAACTACAGAGGGATATCACTCTTCAGTTTGCCAGGAAAAGTTTACCTCAAATGCCTTCGGAGGAAATGCTGAGAAATAGTGCAATTAAAGCTGAAGATGGACAGTGAGGTTTACGTCCGGGTTGCAGCACCATGGACCAAATTTTCACTCTGAAGCAAATCTTCGAGAAATCTCGGTAGTATGGCAAAGATCTCTTTGCATGCTTTGTCGATCTTGAAAAAGCATATGACCGAGTTTTTTGGGACAAACTTTGGAAGGTTTTGCGGGAGTATGGCGTTGGTGGTCAGTTGTTACGTGCCATTAAGTCATTCTACTGCCAACCGGAGGTTTGAGTTCGGGTAAATGGCAAGCAATCAATGCCATTCCATGTGGGTGTTGGACTCCGGCAAGTGTGCGTTCATTCACCTCTCCTTTTCATTGTTTACGTGAATTGGATCGACAAATGCAGCCAAGCTGATGAGTGTGCCACAATTGAAAATTGCAAAATCAGTTGTCTGCTATTTGCTAATAATTTGGTTCTGCTTTCTTCCACAGAATCTGGCCTCCAGCGCGCATTAAATAGCTTTGCAGATGCATGCAACACCCCCGGAATGAAAATAAGCACGGCGAAACTGAGGTAATTTACCTTTTATAAAATCCTGATCAGTGCGTATTACAAGTGAATGGAGCGACAGTGAAGCAGGTAAAGAAGTTCAAGTATCTTGGGGTTGCATTTACGAGTGACGGTAGGCAAGACGAAGAACTGGATACCCGAATAGGCAAGGCTAGTGCAGTAATGCGAGCTTTGCACTATTCGGTTGTCATGAAACGAGAGTTGTCAAAAAAGGAAAAGTTCTCAATTTTCAAAACAGTTTTTGTCCCCATTTTCACTTATTGTCATGAATCTTGGTTAATGATCGACAGAGTGCGATCACAAGTGCAGGCGTCCAAAATGAGGTTTTTACATAGAATCGGAGGAGTTACACTGTTTAACAAGATGCGTAGCTCTGAGATTCAAAAATCTCTTAACATTGAGCCGTTACTTCTCCGAATCGAAAGATCTCAGCTCAGATGGTTTGGCCATGAAAGCAGAATGCCTTAAGAAAGACTCCCCAAACAAGCTTTACTTGCCAAAGCAAATAGGAAAAGGCCAGTTGGACGACCTAGAACTAGATGGACCGATTACATTGAGGATCTTGGATGAAGTCGCTTGCGATTTGACCCAAGCAAAATGACGGATGTGATGAAAAACCGTGAGGTGTGGCGACTTAATCTCGAGATGCTGCCCCCACACCCCTCACGGAAAAGCGTGCAATGAAGAAAGAAAAAAAAAAAAAAGCAAGAACTTTTAACTTTTTTTGACGTCATCGCAAAAAGAACGTGATTTTTAAAAACGGTGCCGTGAAATCACAATAATAGCGTCATCAACTCAAAACCAATTTTTCAAAAAAGTTTTGCTAAACACCAACCCGTATGCCGATTTTTTTGATGTTCCGCTGATAATTGGTTTAGGATTTAGATAGGGCTCATTTTTGTCCCCCTCGTGTAAAATGCATTGGTTAAAGAGCCATTATAAAATAAGGTTAAACTAAAAAAACAATGTTATTATTTTTCAAGAGAATACTTGTCTATATAGTACAGTGTAATATTCTTTAGTCAGTTTCTGTTTTGTTTTTTGCAGGAAGCAGGAATACTAGCAAATACGAATGCTGCTCGTTTGGTTTATCGAAGCCCATCACGTTTGGTGTATGGTAAGACATTTGTTCATAGTATACAATGACTGCACAAGGGATTCTGGGTGCATCATTCCTTTATTTGCTTGTCCAATTTTATGGCAGGCATGATCTTTGCGTAAAGTCTTTGTCTTGAAAAAATCCTTGCATAGTAGGGTTTAAATTTTTTGCTGGGTTGTTTGGTTTTATGGTTTAGATTTTGGTTAGAATATACAGCACAGAACTGGTAGTTACGTTAGTTAAAAAAATAGAGCATTAGCAAAGCAATGTTTTCATCTTAACCCAATTAGAAAAAAAAAATAAATAAATAAATAAAGTTCACCGGTACCGGTTTCATCAGTAGTTTGATCATTTCAGACAAAACTTTAAAGATTGCTAACACGTAAACATTAAACTTGTTTTCGTTGTTAATTCCGAAGTACAGGTGGCAAAATCGTAAAAATAAAGTTTGTTATCAAACAATGATTGTGGATTATACTTGTCATCAAAAATTGCTGTTGCTATAGTTAGTTTTTTTTTTTTTTTGTAATAATAATTTTGGGAGAAACAAACTTTACAATCATTCGTCAAAAAACTCGAAGCAACTTTCATCGTTTCCACTTGTTTCGTGTTGTACATTGAAAGGATTGGTGCAGTTTTCTTCGCTTTTGTATTAGCAGAACTCCGTACAAGAAAGCCCGGCCTTGCTGCTCATGCAAATCGCTGATTTGCATTCCGTTTTGCAGCCACATTTGATGAGGTTGAATACTTCTTTAAGAGCAATTAATTGCCCGTGGGGGATATATGTTCGATGAAGGATTGATCCTTTTTTTCTCCATCCGTGGTTTGGTGGATCTAGATTTGGAGGTGCTGAGCTACTTGCAGCCTTCCATATGGACACTTGTAAGTGAGCGCGTACACAATGTTGTTCAAAGGCAGCCATCGTAGTTGGAAGGCTACCCAACGTAGATGATAAATGGGATTTGGCGGCTAGCTTTTTTGTAAAAAGGCTAGTCGTATTTCATGCATTGTTCTAAGAAATGATTGTCCGTATAAAGCAGTCACAAGTTTTAAACAGGATGCAGTCACATCTTTTAAAGATGATGATAAGTCACCAAAAAGAAGTTTCATTGCCAGAGCTTGCTCATTTTTTCTTGCGTCGGAATTTTTAACGCGCAAGAAACATTTGTGTCTCGTATTAAGCAATTGAACATTCCGAGAAAATGAAAACCGCTTGAGGCTGCAGTTGCATTTGATGGACTGTTTATATGCCGGTCTAATATATTTGGAGATATAAACACAACGAGTTTTGTTTTTATGAGATTGATGCGCTCTTACACTTGACTATTCGAACCTAAATATTTGCTTCTTTTTCAAAGATTTTCATTGACAATCCTTAAAATAAAGATAACAGCATTTAAAATTATTTCTTTAAATGTTCAACTATCCTACTAAAAAATAAATAATTCAGCAATGTTACTTCGTCAAAGTTTCCACAGCATTATTTGTTTGGGATAAGAGTGCCCCTCTGTGGGTAAAAGGATGTTTAAAAATACTAGCCATGAATCACTATTTCATGTACTTTTTTGCCGAAAAGCGCGGTTTTCACTCATGTACGTATGATGTACCAATATTGCAGTGATGTAGGCTTTTGTTTGGCCAATCTCTTCCTTTTTTGTATAGTCCAGGGTATCGCCAGCCCGTTAATAACAGGGGGTGGGGATCATTATTTACTATTCTGCTGTGTGCAATGTGAATACCAAAGGTTAATATGACATTTATTTGTGTTTTTTTCCCCTTTGATTGATTTGCAAGCTCTCGTCGAACGCAATTCGTACATGTTGTAACGTGGATGCGTCCGTCTTGCTCCCCCCCCCCCGTCACCCCTGCTGGCAATGCCTATGAAATACAGTGGTACTTATGCTGTGAGTTGCTGTGTTGATGTCGTTTAAATTTAATTCTGATTAGTTTCACACAGTATCAAAATTTTATAAAGTAGAAATTGTAATATATTTAAGCTAAAAAAATATTTTTTCTCTTTATGCACAGAGGAACATATCTATCTAATAAATGTAACTTCATATTACACAAAAACAAAAAAAAATTAAATATGTGCAAATGTGTAATTTGGGTAACCTTTGAAATAAACTTTTGCAACAAATTTTTTGTTTACTACGTCTTGAAATTATTGTGCGTTAAAGGGTTAATAACGAAAACGAGCGGGTAGTTTTAAAGTTTACGTCTTAGCAATCTTTAAAGTTTTGTTTGAAATGATCAAACTGTTTGAAACCGGTACCGGTGTATTTATTTTTTTTGTTCTTTGTTAATTATGGGCACCAAAGACGTCATTAATGACATCATTTTTCTTTGATGCGCTAATGGGACAAAAATATTTTTTTCTTCTTTAAGTACTATAAAGTACCTCACATGATTGTCCAAAGTTAAATTAATCTTTGCTAGATGCTTAAAATTTAATCAATTTAAGATTTAGTGACATCATCAATGCCGTCATCACACCAAACAAGTACAAATGACATCAAGAACCATTGAATGTATATCACTGTTGTCCAAAACACTGAAATATTCTTTTTAACCATTTAAACTTTTTTAATTTCCGCCGCTAGATATCGCTAAGGGCAAACTTTACGCCCCATTTTACAAAAATGCTCAAGGTCTGGCGAGTGGCACTTGACAGATTCGGAATCAGCACCCTCGAGTTGACCCAAAACCGTAAAAAGCATTGTATATATCTCAGAACACAGTTCTAGTCCTTTTGTATTGGGCGGAGCCTGGATTACTTGTTTTTAAAAACTGAATCATTTTATGTTTATGTCAAAGAATAGTTACAATACACAAAAAATTTAGAGGGTTTTTAAATTAAATATAAGCAAGCAAATTCTCATTTTTGGAGAGTGACTTTGGAAAACCTTAAAATGGGAAAATTTTTTTTACTTTGGCAAATTCAAATTTTTTTTGGTTATTTGTAAATAAATTTGACTCAAAGTCAAGTTGATTTGAAGCAAAAAAAAATTTTTTAAGGAATGTATTACTAAAAAACTAAAAAGAAGGCAAATTTGCCAAAATTGTTGCAACGAATGTTTGAATGCTACGTAAGTAAGATATCTTATTGTAATAACTGATATCTTGATTTGTATGAAGGAGGATTTCCGGTATTAGAGACAAGATCTTCCAATAGATCCTTCCGTCCACCTTTCTTACCTCCAGTTCGCAAGACGCCAACGCCGCTATCAACAGAAAACAAAGCACGCTCTTTGTTTCCAGAAACTTGGTTATGGACCAGGGGTATTGCGAGGTAAAATCAGTTTTCTGTTTTTTTTTTGTTTTTTTCAAACAAAAACCATAAGCGTAAACAAACGTAGCCCATGTATTAACGTGGATTAATTTTAATCTCTGAATTATCGGTTACATCTTTTGCATTGCGGTTGAGCTTAGCGCAATGAAACATACTGATTTCACGAGTTCAGAAAGATAATTTTAGGATTGCACCAATGTTCATTGTTGCGTTAATATTGTTTTCTACTTTTCTACGTTTTTTATGACAGAAAAAGCATAAATCAGAACAATCACAAAGTAATTTTTTACACGTGTATTTACACGCACATTGGGAATTTGCAACAACAGAGAATTGACTGTTTAATCGTGATGAGTTTGAGTCCAATTTTTTTTTGGCTGCGCTGCTCGCGAGTGTTGCCTGCTATTTATGAAAAGATGTGGGACCATCAAATTGCTGTTGACAAGCATGATCTATAAACTGAAATTAAGAAAAATTGGCATTTTCTAATCAAAGGTGGGCAACCCTTTCAAAGGAGAGTCGCTCTTTAGCCCAAAAAATGAGAGCGCTCCAACGCAGATATTTTTTTTAATTTTTAATGATTTCTTACAACTGATGCAGGTTTTTAGGCCATTGCCAACGTTTCGACATACTATACTCTAACTGGATTCGTCAGAGCGTTTGTGGCGAGCTTTTTTAAGCATTCTATTGTATTTGCTTGTTGAGATAATAACGACATTATTATGTATAGTTTGTTGAGAGACAAAATTTGGAATTATTTGAATGAAATACTTTTATTACATACATGCTGACTTACTAACTTTATTTAATCTACATCCCAACTGTCTCAAGTTGTTTTATGGATAACAATTACATGTCAGAGACGACGGTTCTTATTCAATAAACGTGAAAGCTCCTGATACAGCAACATCATGGATTGTCAGTGCTTTTGCAATATCTAATGACTTCGGATTGGGAATCGCTGACACATACAAAGTAAGCATGCATCAAAATGTGTTACGTGCTATTTAAAACCGTTTCGTTATCATGTACTGTATTTATTTATTTATTTTTTTGGATTGCCATTTATTTTAGGTTTATTTTGCCTTAGGTGTTCAGTATAGGGTGTATCGTTTTTGACTTTTTTTTTCAAAATCTAAATGGCTAGTGATAAAAAGTGGCACATGCATGAAAAAACGACGTGTGCAAAATTTTAGCGAAATTGGAGGTGCTTTTGAGGTTCCGCCGGGGGGAAGGGGGGGGTAAAAATTCAAATTTTGGCAAAAAAAGGGGCAATTTTCAAAGTTAGTGTATGTAATGAAAACAAAAATATTTTTAACCTGGCTAGAAGCAAAATTGCAGTACTAGGTCTGCAAAACATCATTCTAAAACTTATTTTGTATTGGTAAGAAGATTTCAGGTCCCGCTTTGGCAGTAGATAAACCCTAAATTTGCTAAAATTTGTATCTAAGATTTAGAAAATTTGCTAAAATTTAGAAAATTCGTATCTTTTAAAAGGTTTTTCTAATGCTTATTCCTAACTACTTGCATTACTTAGCACAGCATTTATTGTTGTTGTTTAACTTTCTTAGCCACACTAATAGTTTTAAAATGTTTTCCTGTTTTCAGTAACCAGTAGGCTATGGCCGGCAATTACATTCAAATTAAGTGACTGCCACATAGAAAGTTTATGAACTGCGAGTTAATTTTCCAGTTTTGTTAAGCGCTGCTCCTTTGATATTACAACAATGTAGCGTTGGTATCGAGTTTTGCCATTTGTGCGGTTTATTATCACCAGATTACTTGAGCTTGAAAAGCGCTGAATTTGCAACAGTGAGGACATCATAATAATATCATTAATATGAACATCAGATATCTAGTTTTATACCCTTTTCTACTGATAGCAGATAACGAAATTCTCAGATCAGCCTGAAATTTAATCAGTGGTGGCAAGTCAGTTTTTAATGGTAACCCATTGGTCAAAAAACGAAAATATATAAATAAGATTACCAGCTACCTATCTTTGAATTGGTCAAAAAAGTAACTCAGTTGCAGTTTAGAAGGTTGCAGTTATTACCGTTACAGATCCTGTTTGTGGGCGAAAGTTTGGGCCGAGAGGCAAAAATTTGGACTAGTTACTGCCCACCGCTTGGTTTAATAGTAATTAGTTTGTTAAAGCAGTTTAGAAGGCACTGGTTACTGCAATGTTAATAATTACGCTCATTTTTTTCAGGAAGTTTATTTAAAAGTACTAAGCATTTCATCTTTAGTGACTTTTTAATTTTGCTATATTGTCAATATTGACATCATGAGTAGTGGTACTAGACGTTCGTCTAAATGTCCAATATTCTGCTCTCCAAAAAATATTAGTCAGAGAAGCTTACCAGCCTACGAAGAAGTGATGAAGTACTATATTTATGTTAGGCTGCAAACAAAGCAAAGAAATGATCTATCGTTTAACGCGATTGCTGCTGTTGTTGCCCAACGTTTAGAAATGTTGTAAAAGAAAGCTTCCATTCCACATCTTTCACGAAAAAGAATAACCAGTATGTTGCAGCAGTATCAACATAAAATGAACAACTTTTTGTAATCTAAATCTAAAAACAGTGATAACTATAAAAGAAAGGTTCAACTATTGCAAGATTCAGCGCATAAGAAGTTATTTGATATAAGTGCATGCAAACGCCTGGACTTCGAACGATGTACTTGCAAACTAAAAAATTGAGTTCCCCTTGCTGAGCGTGACTTCTTGTGTGACCAAAGATCGGATCGTCGCATGGTGATTTCCGGATTAGGTAAAGCTGCAACGGTTTTAAATAAAAAAGAAACAAACGGAGATTGGAAAGAGCTAAATAGTTTCATCATCTACCTCTGTGTAGTGAAACTTTTAGCACACCAGCAAAGCAGTGATGTTAAGTGAAGACCAAAGTGCAAGCGAAATGACTGACAGTGAAAGCAGCAAGTACAATGTTCCTGCAACTCCGAAAAGAAGACAAAAGCGACCTCTTCCTGACATTTCTGTTCTTGCTGAAGCATGTGATTGCACTGGTGTATCAAATCGTGCGGCAGCTTTTCTTGTTTCATCTATGTTGTAGGGTGCTGGAGTCATCATAGAAAATGATGCAACATCAGTTACTGACAAAAACGAAATTTATAGAGCAAGAAAGAAACGTAGAATAAACAGTGTGGCTTTGAACAAAACAACTCTACACCTGCAAGGCTTACACTTTGATGGTCGAAAAGATTAAACGATCACTCAAAAGCTTATCAATGGGAGAATGCATGAACGCACTGTAGTAGAAGAGCACATAACGCTTATTAAAGTTCCACAATCTGAATACATTGGCCATTTTAATGCGTTTGATTTCGTATTTTGTTTTCCAAGCTTCATTCATACCATGATATTTTATTTGTGTGAGTTTGTTTAACATCAAACGATACATCATGATTTAACTGCCCAAATTAATTTTTCTATGTAATCATGGTTTATTGTACTCCAACTATGGTGATTGCAAAAACGCGTTGAATAAGAATAACAATGTGATTCTATGACATTCTGTATAGCACTTTTGTCTTCTCCCGTGCCAAATTAAATTCTTTGTGATAAACTTGCTGCTACGCTTAAATTTTTTTCAGATTCTAAGAAAGTTGAATTTTATTCCCAGACTGAAGCATAAAACCGAAAAAAAAACCTTTTTAACTATTTATAACAGGATCAGCCATAGGCAAACATGACAATGCTAAGTTTATCATTTATTAAAATGAGAAAACATGTTCTACTGAAAAGGCAATTTTATGCTAAATTTCCCAAATTTTAGCAAATTTAGGGTTTATCTACTGCCAAAGCGGGACCTGAAATCTTCTTACCAATACAAAATAAGTTTTAGAATGATGTTTTGCAGACCTAGTACTGCAATTTTGCTTCTAGCCAGGTTAAAAATATTTTTGTTTTCATTACATACACTAACTTTGAAAATTGCCCCTTTTTTTGCCAAAATTTGAATTTTTACCCCCCCCCCCCCCTTCCCCCCGGCGGAACCTCAAAAGCACCTCCAATTTTGCTAAAATTTTGCACACGTCGTTTTTTCATGCATGTGCCACTTTTTATCACTAGCCATTTAGATTTTGAAAAAAAAAAGTCAAAAACGATACACCCTAGTGTTCAGTATCTTAAGTGGTTTTTGAAATATACTAACAATTCTGTAAACTTTGTCATCAAAAACTGCAATACAGTTGTCCAAGCAAGTAATAAATTTCATTGCAATATAACAAACGATAATAAATGCGCTTTGAACAAAAAACACATCGAAGGGGATAAAGAAGAAAACACACACACTTATGAAATCAATGCATTGATGATAAGTTAATTGCATTTGTAATAAAATAATTTTGAATATAATTTTTTTATGGTTTTGCAAGAATGATTTTGTAACTACATACTTGATTGTAAAGCTTTTAAACCTTAATTTGATGTATTTCAAATATCATACTCCAAATATAAACTGTAATATCTTAGCTAACAGTTTTTCGTGAATTCTTTGTGAAACTGAACCTGCCTCTGAAGATAACACGAGGAGAAATCATCATTGTTCAAGCGATTGTCTTCAATTATTTTCAAACGGATCACAACGTAAGTGTTGTAAGACAATCATTTCCTTCGAAAAGCAGCAAACCGGTCTTTTACAGCCGATTTATGAATTGATTAATTGATGCCTCTTTATCCTCCTGCAACAGAAAATGACGTTGACGCTATCGTTTGGACGAATCTGCACCCGCTTAGAAATTAACTGTTTTCCAGGTTATCCGGTTGACTTTTGACTTCTTGTTAACATTTGTTTATACGAAACCTCCAAGCTGAGACAAATATCGGAAAGCGTCTTGTTTAAGGACGAAACTACGTATCCAGATTGCGCGTTGAATCCAGATTATGCAATTCGGGCCGTCGTAAAATTGTCGTAAAAACAAAGCCTTTACTCTCTCGGCAACGCAGCAGACTATGTTATGTGAGGCGTGACATTGCTGTATATTCAACTAACTTTGGACAGTTTTGACGTACAAGAGATGTACTTGTGCTTACCAATAATCAAAAGCCGTTTCAGTTCATTTATACTGTACATGCGTGTGAACCAATCACTTTGTGTCTGTCTAACCTCAGCAAAGCTGGGTTCTGGGTTCTTTTTTTAAGTATTTTGTCAGGCTGAGCCACCAGAACTGGTGGACTGCTTGAAATCACCTGTTGCAACAAATGATTTAGCATTTTTATCTGTTACGGTATGAGTTTTTTTTGCATTACGACTGTCCTTTTTTTGTAGGTGTCTGTCACTCTTGATATTGATGATACCCAACTTAACCACGGAGTAGAACTTTTGAGGCCTGGAGCAGACCTTTCCATTAACGGATTAAACCGGCAAGTTTTGGTTCCAGCAGGAGGATCAATTTCAGTGAAGTATCCGCTCCGAATCAATGATCTGGGCGAAGTTCCTATCAGAGTTCATGCTTTTACAATTGATGGATCAGCTGCTAATGCTATTGAAAGAAAAGTGTTTGTGCGGGTATGCAAATTACTGTAACTGTAGCGTCACTGTAGTAATAGTAAAGTAAATTTGTATTGTTTAAAAACACAGTTCATCAAAACCGATCATCAAAGACCTCATATTACTAAAGGAACCAAAAACTAAAGTTAGCAATAATTGTATTGTTTCAATATTGGCAATGATCATAACTGTGTGATTTTTCTCAAAATTTACACAGTTTTACAATACCTGTTTGATATACTTTTTTGATGATACTGATGGTTGTGCTTCTACAGAAGTTTATAGGAATTCTGAGACACCAAGAAGAACAAAGACTTTTTAAATTTGTTCTTTTAATAAAAATAATTTTTTTGCCTTGTATCCTTTGGAAATAATTTTGGCTGAGTTTACGTCATTTTATAAATGTGTGTCATGTTGGTTTGATGATAAGGGCTCTTAAATACAGAAGTATTGATGTATTATTCTATGTCCAAAACGTCTACTAAAACAACAAACGCTTATGTTATACAGTGTATATGTATAAATCTACTTGTTTTTCATTTATTGTTTTCTAGTCGAAGTGCATTTTGTAGCGTTAAAATCTATTTTGTTTGTGCCACATCTTTGTTGTTGCATTTCGCCCCAAAAATAACTAAACGCTTCCGGTTGTAAATATTTCCAGTAATTGTTGCTTGCAGCCTGAAGGCATTCAACAATGCTACTCCGTTTCCACCTTAATTAATATCGACAATTCATCAACCAATCCTTCCCCTGCGTCAAGAAACTTTGCTATCCAAATTCCACCAGATATTGTTCCTAGATCAGAAAAGGTTAAACTGCAAGTATATGGTGAGATAAACTTTCATTTATTTATCAGTTTATTTCTTCCATATTAAAACAGTTATTTTTAATAAAGAACTATTATTGAAATTGTAATTACATTCACCAAGTTACCTCAGTTAGGAGACAATGAAGAGAATTTCCGTTCGTTAAGTCAAGCTGCCACCAGTCCACTTTTCTACCACACTCGGTCGAGGCAGAGATCTACAAGGGCTTGGTAAACTCTTTTTGCTTTCTTTGGTATTGTTTTCTTTTTATTCGTTTTATTGTTGTTCTGTACGTAAAGTAATGCTCATGTGCGAAGGAGCAAAAAGCACTTATGCAATCGAGTTTACCAATGAAAAAACTGAATATTTTTGATTTATTTATGACGTTTTTGAGCTTGTTTATTATTGCTCATGCGTGACAGTCTGAGTTCACTAACCTTTAGTAGAAAACTCTGGTAAAGGCTTTACACTGTTTCATTCTATTGCTGAACATTAAGCAGGAAAGCTTTGAATATCAATTTGTTTTGTCTTCAGTTTGACTTGACCGAGAATCAAACCCGAATCTATCGTTTTAGTTGCAGATGCTATATCCACTAAGACACTGATCGTTTGCGAGATCATTTACCTGGTTTTGTTTCAAATCACAACTGCTTGTATTATCCCAAGCACAATTTTGGATTCTTCCACAAAATTCAATTAACCTCTTCGTAGTTATGAAAAAAATATTTTCTTTATTTTCCATGGGGTGTAAAAACATTATTAGAAAACTGAGGAGGCAAACTGTGCAAATTACTCCTGTCTGATGTCGCTATGGTAACTTATTGTACGAAGCAAAGAATGTTATTAGTTGCTCTCAATGGAGTAAATGTTAGTGTGAAATTGCAATGACAATATTACTTTTCCAGCGTAATTTACGTTCATCTAAGTATTAGTTTTTTAGGGTAGAAAATTTTCTTTAAGTTTAATTAGCATAATTTGCTACTGTAATACTTCAAGTTATCATGCAAAACAAAGTGGCGATAAATTTGAAATGCATTGATACTGCTATAATGTTACTACAAGAATTTAAAATACTATAAAATAATACCATAAACCCCAACAGATACCAAGAATTTGCTGCATTTATTTTTCAATATATTGCATTGTCTCGTTGCTGTAGCGGTAACGTGTTTGTCTCTAAGATAGGAGGTCTAAGTTTCAAATCTTGGTCGGTCAAACTGAAAACAACATTGCCAATGGCTAGCCACTTTTGTATCATTTATTCAAAAGTGGGTATGTTGCCGAACCTTGTTGATGAAACGAAGACGCAAACTCGTTACAAGGTAGAACTGCAAACTCGTTCCACACATCAGGCACTGCAGAAAGTAAACTTATATTGAACATTTGATTTTTTGATACTGGCCAGCTGATTGAGCGGTAGCGCTTTCGTCTGTGGATTGAGAGGTCTAAGGTTCAAATTTCAGGCCAGTTGTTACCTACGGCTTGCCACCGCTGCAACATTTTTTCTAAAAAAGCTGTGTTGCCCGCTGGCGCAATGAGGCGTAGTTGGGTCCCGCAAACTCGTTACTCGCAAGGCGTAATATTGCAAGTATAACAAAAGATTTGATTTAATTTAAAATATTTTTTTGATTTCATCTTTCTGTTGCATAGGCAACATCATTGAGAGTTCAATGAGAAATTTGGGGAGATTGATAAACGCTCCCGGAGGTTGTGGGGAGCAAAACATGATTAAATTCGCTCCCTATGTTTTCGTAACTTTGTATTTGAGACGAATCATGCAACTCACAGCTGCGACACAGAAGGAAGCTTATGAGCACATTAGACAGGGTTACATGCATCAACTAGGGTAAGTTACAATTTAATGAATTCTGTTTTATATTTATGCAACAATGGGTGTGGTCTTTCACACCATCTCCGCAAGATAGATAACAAAATATTACTCGACGTAGGTAAAAACCTTTGTTAAAATAATTTTTGCTTTGCTGGGTTGAATGAAGTATTTTTTATGAAATATTCTTTCTGATAATCAGTGCATTTTGTGCTCGATCGATAACTTAGAAAGCAAAATAAAATTTCGGCACTATTTCTGCACCAAAAAAACATTTTTCCATTAGTATGAGCATAGGTGGGCACGGTACTTTGCAAAAGTACCGCCATGCCGGTACTCGGTATTTTGCTAAAATTAGTACCGCGGTATCGGTACTTTCAAATTAAAAGTACCGCTGTACTTTTGCAGTACTTTTTTGAAAAATTAAAAGAAAAAAAATTGGACTGATTGACCTCGTTTACGGGATTGTAAATCATCACTTTTAGCAATTTGGTTCGTTTCCGCATCTCGTGCGAACTGCGCAGACCTACAGTTCGCTTTAGAGAAAGTTTGCAGTAGAGTAGTAAGCAGTTGCAGTATTAGTATTACTACTATAGCGAGTACAAAGTACTAGGTAGTGGTGGAGTTTACTCGATAAAGTATCTAACTTACACGGACTACGGTCATCGGTCTACGTATTGTACTAGAGTATCTTGCTCCCAGTAATAGCCAAACAGTAGTCATCTCTAAAGCATCACGTGCGTTAAGTTAGCATTGAAGGCAACTTTGACGATCATCAGCTCCCATTTATTGCACAAGTGACATTCACACAAAGCTTAGAAACTGGGGGATAAATTGCACTTTTGGCACAGTATGCTGTTTTGATTTGTTTTTAGTTGATTCGTTGCTGCAGTTACTTTTTGCATTTCTTATTTAAACCTAGATGGGAGCTTACCAGTTGCTAGTTTATAAACGAACGACGCATGTTAATGGTGATTTTTTTAAAAATTCTTGTGTTTTCCCGTTATAAGAACAATTTCAAAATTACAGCATATTTTGTTACTGTTGTATAGCATACTTATTTTCTTGTCACTGCACAGTGTTAGACGCACTAATCATTGGACAATCCGCACGCTTTCATTGTGATAATAATTATTTTGTGCTAGGAGGAATTTGCACCCGCTTAAGAGTTTCTAGTTTTTTAATGTCCCGTGAATTTCGATTTCTTACCACTAAATTTCTTGCTTGTTCGAAGCCACAAGCAAAGATAATCATGGTAAAGCGCCCTATCCAAGGACGCAACAACGTGACCAGAGTGTGGGTTAAACGCAGATTATGCAATTACAGCTGCCGCAAAAATAAGCTTTGGCACTTTTGGCCACGCTTTTGGGAATCTCAAGAAAATTCTTTGTCTCTTCTGAATATAAAAAAAATTAGCTTTTTAGCTAAAGCCGTTAAAATATTTATTTTTTGTTAGATTCAATTTCGGGGGGTTCTAAAAGAGGTGCAATCAGAAAATTGATTTCTGGGGGTTTAATTTGTGGGGTTTCCGGAGAGGTGGCACCCCAAGATTTCAAGAGGCAAAACCGAGTTTTTAACTCGATAATTTTGCACAAAAATTAGATTGCGTTGTTTTGCCCTTTAGAACTTATTGAAAAAGCGTAAAATTATTAGGAAGAAAAAACCTCATCGCGGCCAAAGCCAAAGTGGGGTTGGTGTAGATGAAAGAATTTTTTGAGATAATTTTTCTGTATAAGTATTACCAGGGGAAATACTTTTGGCTGTATTATACACGGTTTGTCAATGAGAACATCTTCTTCGGCCAACGATCCAGACATATTTAAAGCCAAAAGCTCATATAAATGGAGGCCTGCAGTAACGTGCAGTAAATTTGTCTTCATGCAGACCCATAGCCAAAAATCTACAATGGGAGGGGGGCGTTGCGGGGGTCTGGGGGCGGATCCACCAACTACCGGAGGAAATTGGGGTCTGGGGCAAGGCCCCCAGCCACCGGAGGCATAGGGTGTAGGGGCGGATCCCCCAGCGCTCGAAATTTTTTAATTTTTTCGCAAAATTAACTTAATTTTAGATCTATTTTGATAAAAATTAATGCTGTTAATACGTGGCCTAGAAATTAGCAGTGCAAAAAATGATTATACCGTCCTAGTTGCATAAATGGGTTATGTGGGAGGTAGCTATTGCTAGAATTCAGTTCTCTTATTTACAAGTAGGTAAATCATAAAAACCCATTTTGGTAGTTTAGTAAACCTCTCAAGAAGTAATCTATTTTGGCTATATTTTATAGTGAAAGATATATACAGGGTGGTCCAAAAAAAGCGCCTTATTTTGTTTTTCATCTAGTTTTTTACTTAAACAACACATCATGAAAATGTTTTCGCCAAATAATGCCAGCATGATGGGAAATTATGTCTTCCAATTCTGATAGTACATGGAAGCTACTAACTTTCGTGTTCTTTAATAGTTGATGATATGTTCTATTCAGGCACCTTGCTGGCGAATAATTGCTACGACACGAATATTAAAATTGTCAATAACTCGTTCTATCATGTCAACAGGTATTTTCATGATCTCGCTTTTTATGTTGTCCTTTAAATCTGCTAGAGTCTTTGGATTGTTATTGTAGATCCTTTCCTTGAGGTAGCCCCAGAGAAAGTACTTAGGTGGGTTAAGATCAAGAGAATATGGTGATAAGGGAAAATCAGTGCTTCTTGAAATGAGTATATCACTAGGAAAATATCGGCGTAGGTACTCCAAAGATTTGTCTGAACAATGGGGTGGTGCACCATCTTGTTGGTGTATAGCAGAGTTCATGTCTACTCTTCGTTTTCTTCTCAGTGCAGGAATAAACTTGGTCCGCATAAGCGCAATGTAAGGGTCAGTATCTACTGTTACTCAATTACCACTTTCATCTTCAAAGAAATACGGCCCGATAATTCCATTTCGACCTATGGCACACCACACTGTCACTTTCTCCTGGCTAAGAGGCTGATAGATATGCTCATGTGGATGAGCCTGAGACCAATAACGCATGTTCTGCTTGTTGATGTGCCCACTCAAGAGACAATGAGCTTCATCACTAAAAAATATCAAATTTAACAAACTAGGGTTTTTTCAATCTTTTGGCTGGTATCTTAACAAAAAGCAAGACGTTCTGCTTTGTTGTCATCAGTTTGTCTCTGCAAACTTTGAATTTTGTTAGGGAAGAGCTTTAGGTCACCATAAAGAATTCGCATTACAGACGATCTGGAAACGCCGACTTCTTGTGAAAGACGATGTGTTGATTTTCTGGGAGATTCCTCAAGCCGTTCACGCAAATTCTGAACATCGTTGGGTGTTTTCACTGAACAAGGTCGACCACTGGGACTTTTATTAGCATTTGTAACTTTTCGAGTCTCTCGAAATTTGACCACCAAACGTTCAATTGTTTTTCTATGAGATACTTTGTCCCTGCCAAGTTCTTTCCTGCATTGTCACTGAGTCAAAATCACTGATTTTGTGGCAAAATACGCCTCTATTATTTTTATTCGCTGCTGCACAGTATAGCGCCCACTAACATCCATTTTGCTATCTAAACAATTTCCTAAGCCTACTGTATTCACCACTTGAAAAATAAAACAAAATCTTCTAAACCAAACGTTTGGAAGAAAAAACAAAAAAGGTGCTTTTTTTGGACCACCTTGTATATGTAGGGGGGCTAATCGAAGGAAGGTCGAGAGAAGTTGTAGAGCATTTTTCAAAAAACGATCAAGTTTGATTATCAATTTTCGGGTATTCCTTAAAGTCTTTTTTTTTGATTTATAAGTTTTATTTTTGACAAATTAGCCCCCTCCCTCCTTCAAAAAACGTTTCAAAATATGCTTTAAATAATTTTTTGAATCTATTCTAGAGCAAAAGACAGTATCAGAAGTGCTAACAGCGTGGTATTTTTCTTATTCTGCATTTTGGTCAGCAGGCAAATGGGAGGGGGTATAGTCCCCCCGCGCCCCCTAGGCTACGCTACTGTATTCACGCCTGATGTGATGAGTATTCATTACGTAAGTTGTCTCTTACAATTTTTTCTTAGCGGTTTAACTTTTGTTTCGCTGGTGCATGAATACTGGTATTGCATCATTTTGCCATTGCAAGAAAACGTCAATTTTTCAAATGGGCCAGCAAACTGCAAACGCGAAGTCCCTGCGGTAGTAGTAGCGAATAAGATCAACAGTTAAACATTAAATTAAGAAAAAAGATTCGTTGTTTATCCGATTTATTCGCAAGCATTTTTACAACGTTTCAAGTTTTTAATTACCTTCTTAAATCCGTACTTAAAAATAAAACAAAACTAAAGTACAGGTACCGCCAAAAAATAGCAAAGTACCGCGGTACCGGTACCACAAAAGTAGCGACGGTACCGGTAACAAAGAAAGTACCGCGGTACCGGTACCGCGATACTTTAGTACCGCGGTACTGCCCACCTATGAGTATGAGTGAAACTCTACCCAAACCTACTGGCAAAAAGACATTTTGATTGTTGTGCTTACAGCAGATTTTCATCAAGTTTGTTTTCTACAACTTTCATCTGTATAATTTCGGAGTTCTGTTCAATTAAGCGTTTGCCATCGTTCGATTAGTTTGGGAATCATCAAAATGGGGAGCAAATGTGCGTGAGCCAGTTGACGTTATAGCCCTCCAGGATTTTTTAGTTTACCAGTCAGTATTTTGTATAATATTGTAACATACAAACATAATATACAGTAAAAATTAGATTTATTTACACCAACACCAAATCAAATCTTCTATATCCTCGCCATCACGTCGAGGCTTTCATTGAGTTGTCGAAGCCTTGCCTCTTCGTGTAATTATCAGTTATCTTGAACCAAGCCGTTTCTCACCAGGATATGTTACACTTGTGACAAGGTTTTAAAGGCCTGGAAATGGAAGCTCAGAGCCAGGGGGGTATTTAGGGGGGGGGGCCATTGGGCCATGAGCAAAATTGAGGCATAAATTGAGGCAAAATTGAGCCATTGAGCAAAATTGAGGCATGGCCCCCCCTTTGTAAGTTGGGCATCAGGCTTTCAGGCTTTTGGCTGGAAATTTGAGTGAGTTCGGGCGAAAAACGGGACGAAACTTGAATAAAGACCTTTTTTTTTTTTGCTCTTCACCTAAATTTGGCCGAAAAATGAGACTAAATTTGAGTGGAACAACTTCTGATTCAGATCTTTGTTCTTCCCAAATTTTCTGAAACTTTTGGCCCCCTCCTTTTCAAAATCCTGCGTACGCTACTGCTCAGAGCCTCGTCTTGAGTAAAAATTGGCAAGTTTACCCTCTTCTGACAGGCAGGTTTGAATTGAATTTAGTTTACCTCGTTTGAAATTAATTTCGTAATTTGCTAGATTCAAGCGAAAAGATGGGTCCTTCAGTGCTTGGGGTGACAGGGACGACTCCGGCAGCACGTGGCTTACAGCTTTTGTGACGAAATGTTTCTTATTTGCTCAACAATTACGAACCACTTTGATTGAAGACAAAGTAGTCAGCCAGGCAATTCGGTTTCTTGTTTCTCAGCAAACCAATGAAGGAACTTTTCTTGAGCCAGGCCGCGTAATTCACAAGGAAATGCAGGCAAGAACAATTCACTTTCTTTTGAACGCTTATGTTATTGTTTGAAGATAGAGTTGCTTGACAATGCTAAGTTTTTTTCTGATTCTTATTCTTTTGCTCACTCGTATTGTCGGTTTAAAGTAAGCGGCATCCGTTGATCAGCCAATGCTCAGTATCGGGGTCAAAAACAAAAAAAGAAAAAAAAATAGTCTCTCTATTCATTGGGAGTTGTTTGTGCTCGGGAAGTTTTGAATGATGTGGCTGGCAATTCAAGTTTCTCCACATTCACACACTGCAGTAGTTGGACGTCAATCGAACACTTTGTTGCCAGAACGACTAACGCTGCTGGTTAACAAAACTAAGTTCTATTACATTGTTAATCAATAACTTACGATCAGGATTTTTGAGCTTATATATAATAGTATTCAAGCTAAAAATCAGATTTACTCGGTTGAAGCTTTGGATGATATGGTTTGCCTTCTTTTGAGATGGAATTTTGTTTTGAGTAAAAAAACAAAAAAAGTTCGAATGAAACCAACTTTAACGTTGTTTATTTGTTGTTGATCTTATAGGGAAATGTCAACAGTCCGCTCACTATGACAGCTTACGTTCTCATTGCAATGATTGAATCTCGGGCACCAACAGATATGGTGAGTGGAAGTGATCATCATCATCAACTCAGTAATTAATTATTCTTTCCCGTCAACGGAGTAGGCCAATTTTGATTAGTCATTGACTTCACCACACCTTGCCGTTTCGTTTGATCACATTCATCCTCTTTCACCAGTCCATTTTTTTTTCCATTTCATCCTCTACTTGTTTTTTTTCTCGTCTGTTTCGGTCGTCCTCTTTCTCTGCTACTCCACTCTTCAAATTCCAAAGCTTTACCATACTTATTTCATTTTCTCTAATCAGCACCTTAATCAGCAACTATCTAATCAGCATCTTAATGCATTGGAATTTGTTGAGACAACTGTTTTCTCCTCTTCACGCGTTTTTTAAGCAACGAAAAGTACATTAAGTAAATGCCCACTGCTTACTGTTAATGAATTGTCGTTTGTAAAAATGCCGATAAAACCCCATCATTGCTTGCATAGTGATTGCTTTGTTAGTACGATTGTTGAATAATAATTTGTATTCAAGGCTCAAATCAGAAGGGCCCCCTTGGTAGCACAAGTATAGCCAACCTTTAAATTTTGTTTATTCTCGTTTATTTGTCTTATTTTTTTTGTCCAATCGCACTATTCTAGCAATAAACAATCATGTAACTATACGTCTATCGCAAAAACTATCGAATTTCGTCAAAACGAAATTTTTCCAAGGCATCGTATGGAAGATCGTGCAAGTCTTAAATTGTTTCCGCAGGAAATAGAATCTGCAATTTTGAATGCTCGAGTTTACTTGGAATCTCAATTGAACGAGACCTTGAACGATCCTTACGCTCTGGCGCTTATGGCGTACGCACTCCAATTATCAGAAAGCTCAAGGACGGATCAGGCTCTCGATACGCTGAACGCTCACGCAGTAATGGAAGGTATAACAAGAGGGTTATGTTTCATGCATTTTTAGTTTATAAAACTGCCAGTGAAAGCATAAAGAGACTGGTGAAAGCATACTGTTAGTTTGTTAGTGGATAAAAAACAGTGAGACACACCGGTAAAGGAAAACTTATAACCAAACTATGAAGTACTAATGTGTGGGTAATAAGAGTAATTTATTACTTATTGTCAAATTAAGTTAATGTTCAAAGTAAGTTAAATTTTTAGGAAATTTAAACGCACAAAATTGAGAGGGGTGAATGGATGCTTATTTAAATATGAATCGCCTTTTTATTATATCCAAAAAGTAGCACTGTTACTTGTTAAAACTTCGAGAGTTTTTTTTTAAGTAAACCAAAATTTGCTAAATCAATGTATTGTAAAGCTAGACTCACCTAATGCCGCTCTCACGACGCTTCGGCGAAATTGACTGCGACTCTACTGCAAATCAGTTCGCAGCGCAGTCTCAACGCAGTCTCAACGCAGTCTCAGCGCAGTCCAGCGCAGTCGCAGTGCATTCGCAGCGCAGTCTCAGCGCAGTCTCCATAGAGTCGCAGAGCATGGCGAATCCTCTGCGAATGCGTTGCAAATTGATTTCTACTAACCTAGAAAAAAAAATATTCATTTTCATGATAAAAAAGCAGATAAAGTTAAAGAAAAAACTTTATTTAGAAGATTAATTGAGCTAATTGCTCCTGATGAAGATAAAAATTTTCGGGAAAGCTTTAATTTAGCAGCAAACAAAAAACACGAACGTTGTCCGAAAATCAAAATCGAAAAGAAAAAGGACTAAAACCAGTGAGTCTTTGCGACGTAGCTATGATGTGTTACGGCATATCTGAGCGGTAACGCGGTATTTTTTCAATGATACCGTTGGTTTATAAGCGCGATAGTTTACCATTTAAAGGCGCTACTGGTTCTTTATAAAAATGCAAAAATTTTGTTTAAACCAATGCAAAAATAAATGTTTTGAATAGACATTGTAATTTATGGAGAAATTTCAACATGTACGCTCGTGAAAATCCAACAAAATCTTTTAAAACTTTTCAACATAAAAATTTTGAACAAAATATAAACCAATCAAATTGTTCCTCTTTTTTCAACGCTTATTGTCGTAACTTAATTCCAAAATCACAAAAGCAATTAAGTGCTGAATGACCTTCGAATTACGCTAGGTTTGTTATTGCGTATTACCATTATTTTTACTTTTGTTCAAGTCTTTATTATTTCGTATTATTTCTGTGATTAAAGACGATATATGCTCAGCAAATGGGCACAGTTTTTGTTAAACAGATTGCCCTCAAGGTCAATTTTACTAAAATATGCAACTTTAATGGCGTTTGACGCTGCTGTTACTTTAATGTACATTTTGTTGCAGCATAAAACTTAAATATATCCAGCTTTAGAGCAGAAAAACTTGACTAAGGAATAGTTTTGCCAAAAATAGAATAGCCGAAGCTGTCGTAAAACGTTTTATTTGAGAGACGTTTTAACTTAGTCATTAATTATCAATTTGCAAATAACACGCAAAAGGATTAAATGTCCTGCAAACTGCAATTTTAACAAAAAAGCAAAATAAATCGGAAATTAACTAATTGTTTATAAGTTACAGACAGTATACAGAGTCTTATAGGCACAATCAAACCTTTGATTAACAGCCTAAGACATACTGTTTCGGAATCGACATTCGTCTTTTATTCCTCGTCAGTATAGCTAGGACTACAGGTATGAACATGAGCGTAGAAAGGCAAAGAATCGCAACTTAACCAGATCATGACACATTTTTTTTCCAAAAATACAAAGTAACCACAAGATTACTAGAGAGAACTCTAATAGTCCAATGCAACATAATTTCCTGTAGCATGCCTTAGACAGCTGTTTCGCCCAATCTCAGGGCTCATCAGTAAGGCTAGCAAGGCCAAAAAGGACAAATATCACCAGTGATAAAAATCTTCAAAACAAGCATCTTTACCAATTTACCAATCAATGAATGAATCTTTACCGATTACGTTTATAATACATAAATCTTTACCCATCATGATTGATGGGTAAAGATTTATGTACATTTATTCATTTTTTAACTGTTCTTTTTTGTATCTCCAACTGAAGAGAGCTCAATAATCAAAAATCAGAGCAAATTATAATTTTATTCACAGTCAGATTTAGAAACCCTTAACAGTCTGTTTCACCCTTAACTGGATCATCAGAAGAGAACTTCTAAACAACATATACAAAAACAAATTGATTGGTTACACTTGAAACATAGATTTGTAAGTGGTTATTAACAAAGTAATGCGTCTGCCTGGCCTCGAAACTTTCGTCAACTGGGCCATAGAACAGCTGTGATAGGACTTTTAAGTTGAAAGGCGGGCAACATTGTGTTTACTGAATAATACGCATGCTGGGTTTGCCGTCGGTTACGTTTGAAATTTGAGTGACTCATAATTGGGTAACTTCGATTAGATTAAATTTGAAAGGTAGGAGTTAAAATCATTGCAACGAATAATACGAAAACTTATTTAAAACCAACAATCTCAAAATAACTATCGAAGCCGGCATGCAGCAAACTGACTTTCTGGATGTCACGTTCAACGCAGATAACGGCAAAGACTGGCCCTACAAGAAGCCAAACTCACAACTGCAATACATTCACACCCAGTCTAACCACCCTCCCAACATCAAAAAGCAACTTCCCAAGATGGTAGAGAAAAGATCATCTGGCATATCATACAATCAAGAAGAGTTTGACAGAGCGAAACCTGCATACGCACAAGCTCTAGAAAAAAGTTGATACAAACAAAAATTAGAATTTCAAACAGAAAACAGCAGCAGAAGAAGACAGAGAAAACGGAACATTACTTGGTTTAATCCCCCTTTTAGCGATAACGTATCCACAAATATCGGCAGAAAATTTTTAAATCTATTGGACAAGCACTTCCCCTCCCGACCACAAACTGCACCCCATTTGCAATCGTAGCTGCGTAAAAGTCAGTCATAGCTGCATGCCAAACATGGCAGCTATAATCAAACAACACAATTCTAACGTGGCAAGCCCACGGAAAACCGACGAAACCAAATGGCAGAAAATTGCAACTGCCGAAACAAATCCAACTGCCCGCTAAATGAAAATTGCCTGAAAAGCTGCCTAATTTACAAGGCCACCATCTCATCTGGAAACCTACGGGACCTCTATTACAGATCGTGCTTGACTGCTTTCGAAAAACGCTTCAACAACCACAGCTCTTCGTTTCGACATCAGCGCCTAGAGAAAAGTACCGAACTATCAAATCGAGTTTGGGAGAACAAAATAAAGGCCGCGATTACCAAATCCAATGGAGCGTCATTAAAGAAGCTGCTCCACATCGCTGTGGTGCAAGAATATGCAACCTTTGTTTGGCAGAAAAGCTGCAAATCATCAAAGCGAAACCAGAAGGACTGCTGAATAAACGCTTCGAGCTAATTTCAAAATGTAGGCACAAAACAAATTTTTGCTAAAAAATGTTGATTAAGACTTATGCGCTTACCGCAACTCCCCTTCTCCGGATAAATTATAAACCTACTGGCGGGGCTATTTTAAGTTTTTGTATTATTCGTTGCAATGATTTTAACTCCTACCTTTCAAATTTAATCTAATGGAAGTTACCCAATTATGAGTCACCCAAATTTGAAGCGTAACCGACGGCTAACCCAGCATGCGTATTATTCAGTAAACACAATGTTGCCCCGCCTTTCAACTTAAAAGTCCTATCACAGCTGTTCTGTGGCCCAGTTGACGAAAGTTTCGAGGCCAGGCAGACGCATTACTTTGTTAATAACCACTTACAAATCTATGTTTCAAGTGTAACCAATCAATTTGTTTTTGTATATGTTGTTTAGAAGTTCTCTTCTGATGATCCAGTTAAGGGTGAAACAGACTGTTAAGGGTTTCTAAATCTGACTGTGAATAAAATTATAATTTGCTCTGATTTTTGATTATTGAGCTCTCTTCAGTTGGAGATACAAAAAAGAACAGTTAAAAAATGAATAAATGTACATAAATCTTTACCCATCAATCATGATGGGTAAAGATTTATGTATTATAAACGTAATCGGTAAAGATTCATTCATTGATTGGTAAATTGGTAAAAGATGCTTGTTTTGAAGATTTTTATCACTGGTGATATTTGTCCTTTTTGGCCTTGCTAGCCTTACTGATGAGCCCTGAGATTGGGCGAAACAGCTGTCTAAGGCATGCTACAGGAAATTATGTTGCATTGGACTATTAGAGTTCTCTCTAGTAATCTTGTGGTTAGTTGCGATTCTTTGCCTTTCTACGCTCATGTTCATACCTGTAGTCCTAGCTATACTGACGAGGAATAAAAGACGAATGTCGATTCCGAAACAGTATGTCTTAGGCTGTTAATCAAAGGTTTGATTGTGCCTATAAGACTCTGTATACTGTCTGTAACTTATAAACAATTAGTTAATTTCGATTTATTTTGCTTTTTTGTTAAAATTGCAGTTTGCAGGACATTTAATCCTTTTGCGTGTTATTTGCAAATTGATAATTAATGACTAAGTTAAAACGTCTCTCAAATAAAACGTTTTACGACAGCTTCGGCTATTCTATTTTTGGCAAAACTATTCCTTAGTCAAGTTTTTCTGCTCTAAAGCTGGATATATTTAAGTTTTATGCTGCAACAAAATGTACATTAAAGTAACAGCAGCGTCAAACGCCATTAAAGTTGCATATTTTAGTAAAATTGACCTTGAGGGCAATCTGTTTAACAAAAACTGTGCCCATTTGCTGAGGCATATATCGTCTTTAATCACAGAAATAATACGAAATAATAAAGACTTGAACAAAAGTAAAAATAATGGTAATACGCAATAACAAACCTAGCGTAATTCGAAGGTCATTCAGCACTTAATTGCTTTTGTGATTTTGGAATTAAGTTACGACAATAAGCGTTGAAAAAAGAGGAACAATTTGATTGGTTTATATTTTGTTCAAAATTTTTATGTTGAAAAGTTTTAAAAAGATTTTGTTGGATTTTCACGAGCGTACATGTTGAAATTTCTCCATAAATTACAATGTCTATTCAAAACATTTATTTTTGCATTGGTTTAAACAAAATTTTTGCATTTTTATAAAGAACCAGTAGCGCCTTTAAATGGTAAACTATCGCGCTTATAAACCAACGGTATCATTGAAAAAATACCGCGTTACCGCTCAGATATGCCGTAACACATCATAGCTACGTCGCAAAGACTCACTGGTTTTAGTCCTTTTTCTTTTCGATTTTGATTTTCGGACAACGTTCGTGTTTTTTGTTTGCTGCTAAATTAAAGCTTTCCGAAAATTTTTATCTTCATCAGGAGCAATTAGCTCAATTAATCTTCTAAATAAAGTTTTTTCTTTAATTTTATCTGCTTTTTTATCATGAAAATGAATATTTTTTTTTCTAGGTTAGTAGAAATCAATTTGCAACGCATTCACAAAGGATTCGCCATGCTCTGCGACTCTATGGAGACTGCGCTGAGACTGCGCTGCGACTGCGCTGCAAATGCACTGCGACTGCGCTGAGACTGCGTTGAGACTGCGTTGAGACTGCGCTGCGAACTGATTTGCAGTGGAGTCGCAGTCAATTTCGCCAAAGTGTGAGAGCGGGTATATGGCCGGGATCACACGATCACGTTTTTTGCACAACTTTCTGGCATCAATAGTGTGAAATGTCGCGCAAGTCCATGACTCAGTATTGCGGGCACCTGTCAAGAATTGCACTGAACAGCCCGTGTGAAAATGAAAATCTGCCGCTAGAAAGACTTGTTGAGTTCTTGCTGAGAAATAGAACCGAGCTTTATTTTTCCAGCAAGTTTTCAAAGAGCCGCCGTTCTCAATGAAAAAAACTGAACTTTGAGCCCCGCCTTTGAAAATATTTTGCCGCAGAATACAAAAAAATGCTGGCAATGTCAACACAGAAAACAAATGCGTCACTTTTATCAAGCGAAAATGTTAAAAGAAATTTTACCTCATTTGTTTTAATTCACAATGACGTATTTTAACATTGTGCCTGCTGTTTTCTCATATTTTTTCAAAGATCTAAATGTGTTGCCCGCTGTTTTGTTTACTTTTGTATATCGATTACCCAGTTCTTCCTACTTCGAACTTGTGCTTGGCTTTTTTCAAGTTCGTTTTGAAAAGTTATCAACCAGAACTGAAGTACTGCATAGTTATCAACATGCTGTCGTGGCCAACTCATGAAATTGAGGTTTTAATTAGCCAAATCGAAGAAAAGCAGTGCTTGTGGTTTTTTTAATCATGATATTAAAGATTTCCTTCTGTCGGAAAAAAGTTTCCGTTCGAGCTTTCGCTAGTGCAGAATTTATGGAATTAGTGATACGTTTTTAATGATTTAAACATTTTTCGTTAAAATTTTGCATGCCCACTGGCAAAAGAGCCCCTTTGTATTTTAAGAAGTCAAGATAATTTTCAGTAAATAATTTTCAGCAATTTCTTGCTGACTTTGTAAGAAACCAAACAAAAACGCTCTTATTCTTATTTCAAAATTATAAACTTCCAGTTTACCCTGACATCTAATTATTGAGCCCTCTGCAACCGCAATTACCGGAAAGAACTCATCTGGTTTAACGCTACTTGATCAATCGTACAATGTTATTCAAATTTTATTGGTAATAGATAACTTAGCGTGAAAAAAGCTACGTTATACGCTGAAGAGTTCCACGTAAGCAAAGCCATTTTGCCGTTTTCCATATACTGTATCTGTTTCATTTCATTGCAGGTCGAAAAAAACTTTTGTAGTCTGCACACGCAATTTGTGACAGAACTTACAAAGCTATTTATTACTGTACTGCAAATAGGCTTAGCCAGCGGCACCGTCCCCCTCCTTCCCCAATCGCAATCCCACAAATGATAAATTCGTGATCAAAACGCTTATCGTATCTTCAGCTTCTTCTTCTGTTTTGTTTTTACCTTGATTAAATGCATATAGACCGTGAAAACTTTTTTTTTGGACTTCACCTAATTTTCGGGACGAATTCAGCTTTTCAGCCCGTAAAGTTCTTTTTTGTTTGTTTGTTTGTTGTGGTCTTTACCATGTGAGTTGTGGTTTGCCTCCCCCCTCCAATTCTAAATTGATCTCCAACTAAATTTTGGTCCCCTCTCCCCCAACGAAAAATGATAAATCGGACTGTGAAAACTTTTTTTTTGGGTCTTCACTTATGTGATTTATGCTTGCCCCCCCCCCCCCCCCCGATCAAAAATCCTGTCTACGCATATGATACTGCAGTTTTTGCTTTGGTGAACGTGCTTCTATCATTTTGGCAAACGAGAAATAACAATCAATTGAGACAAGCGTACAACAGTACTACTGTCGCTGAGGCAAATTTCAAAGAATTCCTTAACAGCTGCGAAAACGCTTTTACAGCGAAAAAAATACATGTAATAACTTCCACAATTTTTTAGCGGAAATAAACCAGACGCTTCCGTCCGGCAAAAAGTTTTTCAAGAAAATAGCATCTAGATGTGTAGCTCCAAAATTATTCATGCAAACAAATTGTTTCAGAAAACTTGATCGCGAGATCCCGGCCTAAGAATCTTGCAACGTTATTGCTGCCAACGATTTACTGAATTTTTTTTTTTTGCTTGAGTTTTTATCAATAATACGCAACTATTCACCGGAAGTTCTTTGATCAAAGTTTAAAAATAATCCCGTATATGCTTCTACATAATCCACTGAAATTAATCAGTAGGCATGACTTAAAAAAATAAATATGAAGAAAAGTTTGATGAGGTTTTTGCATTAAACAACATGTGAATAGCAACAAAACATACCCATGAATTTTTATTACTACTATTTGTTTGCAGATGGCTTGAAATACTGGCAATTAAAACCGGCTGAAGCATCTTCATATTCCGCTAGGTGGCGCCCTCCATATCTTGCTGCGCAGACTAACGCCATTGAAATGACTTCGTACGCGCTTCTTATCTATGTGAAAAGAAATGACGTCGCATCTGCTATCCCGATATTGAAATGGCTGGTTTCACAGCAAAATGAATTGGGAGGTTTCGCTTCTTCTCAGGTACAACACATGTTGTGCAAATAGTTAATACAAAAAGAAGAAGGGGTGGGGCTCTTTTTGGCCATCATAATGCGTCTAAAAGAAGGTCAATAAGTTTCGAGCAACTGTGAGTTTGCTCAGAATGAAGTTGCACCATGCACTGCCAAAGCATATTGAGTTGTTTTTTTTACGTACGGCTTTAAGGTTAAAAATACTCAGCAGACACTAAATACTAGTGTTCACAAATACTAAGTCTACTGTACGTCTATATATCCCTACAGAGCATGTATAAAATTAATTTCAACGAATATTTAAGAAATATGCTAGAAGATGATCTTTTAGCAGTTTACAAGAGAAATTTTTTGCATCAACTGATAACTTCGACGGCAGCTAATTTCAGATATTTTGATCATTCAGTATTTTACCCAAATGTAGACGACATTTCTTAAAACTTGAAATTTAAAATATTACCAGGAACTAGACTGTAATGTCTACGCGGTTTGTTTTTATACATAGGATACTGTTTTGGCAATTCAAGCTCTCTCTTCAGTGGCTGATCTGCTAACTAAACGGAGCCAAAATCTTTCAATCGAGTTTACTCACTCTGAGGTGGAATCTTTCCGGCAAAGTTTAATCATCGATGAAGAAAACGCCAATGTCCATTTCACTTTTTCAGTAGGTGGAAAACTTCTGCTGTTGCTATAACATTTCTAGTAATACTGTAGTTTGTTTGTCCAAACCAAGCGCATTTTCCCAATAACTGTAAAGAGTACAATTTTTAGAGTCAAATTTTTAATATCTTAAAACAAAACATGTTCTTTATTCTTTCCTTAAATAAATATTCTATTTGGGCTAAAAATTTTTATCATAAATGCAACATGGTAAAAGATAAACGAGGTTGTGATATTTTTTTTTCTTTTCAAAAAAGAAAAGAAATGAATCAAATTAATGCATAACATCGTAACAACATACAAAAATTGGTATTGTCGGGCGTTGGCAGGGTGGTCGGGAAAGTAAAGACGTCGCTTTCACAATGACAGAGATCTCAAGATCTGGATTCAACTCTTGCCTGGGTCACTTGTCTCGGCCGGTCGCTTCGAACAAGCAGCAAATTTACGTGTATAAAGTTAAACGTCAACCAAGAAATTTTGAAAGAACTAACTGGTCAACTTCTAAAAAAATTTCTCAAAAGAAAAGGGCAACTGTCCCTTTCTTGTGTCTGAGGATAAAAATGCATTAATCATAGTTAAAAAATGGGGGTAAAACAATTGTCAAATTGAGCATCCTCTTTGTTGTTTGTGTTAGAACTACATATAAAATAACAAGCAAATTTTGGTATTGGAACTAACTGAATTTAAAACCGCAGTTTTAAACAAAAACTATACGACACAGTCAACAATACAAAAGCGTCTGAACCCTCCTTTTAGTAGTTGTTTAAAAAGTTTTTAAGTTTCTGCTATCCAATAAAGCGGAATGAAAAAGAACAAAAACTTTATGTTCAAGATTACTACTACAATATTTCGCCTCCAAGCTACTGAATATTTTGGGGTTGAATAAATTCATTTACACTAGGCTTTCTCTAAAACCAAGAGAACAGAACCTCAGTGTCACATAAAATACTTTTGAATGCCTGAGTTATGATTATTTGTTGTGGTTTAATGTAGACGTGTCTGCTTTACTACTTTTGCCGCTTTTTTTTTGATTTGCAATGTTCGAAATAATTCTTTTCCAGTATATTCTACAATCTTTTATAGTCACTGAGTTAGCTTTTTGTTTACTACTTTTTATTGCTATATTTAGACTTAAAAAGTTTGTGTCGTCATTATTAGCGTTGCAGTTTGTTATCGTAAGGGCGTATACTTTTTCTATTGCGACGTAGTAAGAATATTTCAGGAATATTTGATCGCTTTTGCCATCAGTATTAATAGGCGGGTCTTCTTATTTCCATTCAATCTAATATTCTAATAATAGGAGGATTCTAAAAAATTTTAGATATTAGTTTCGCAGGCAGTTAAGCCAGAGATTGTTTATCTGAGATTGGCTTGTGGAGCCATAGTGTGCGATCTGAATTGGTCTATCGCGATAGTGTGTAGATTGCGATCTGAATTGGTCGATCGTGATTAGGTTTAGTGGGGCGATTTTGCTCGGAAGAATTGGTTTGTGTTTTCGATCTTAAATAGAAGTTCTTAATTTAAGATTGGTGTGCTGCTTTCTGCGATTCAAGAAGTTTACAGAACTACCAACTGCCATTTCGATTGGTCAATTAACATCTAAGTCGTCCTCTGGTTCAAGTTGACGTGGACTATTCTTAAGATTAAGTCGTTGTACTCTAGCCAAGTATCCAACTATCGCAACTCTTAGATATCTCTGATATTGCAGGTTCCATCCACCAATGGGAACTTGCAAGTCAACGCAGCTGGTTCTGGTTTGGGAATGTCACAGTTATCAGTTTTGCTACAATATTCTCGAAGGCCCATACGAAGAGAAGCCGTTTGATTGCAATGTGGAGGTGGAAGGTTCTAACACAAACTCAGCAAATATTACATTTTGTTGTGGGTAAGCAAGTGTTTATGAGGTACGACTGCGTAGAGGCAGAATAGAAAATTGTGGATAGTAAATCTTTTGGAACAGTGCTCGATGATATACAGAAGTAAAATAAAAGCAAAACACAACATAAAAATCACAATAAAAAAGTAAAAATCACAGCAGTTTGCTTCGTCCTTATAGAAATCATCAAGTCATAGGGTAATCCTAAGCACATCATTAGGTGCTAATAAGTTTACCGTACCAGCTGATGAGCCCTTAGGAAAAAACAGGCTTGTGTATTTTTAACCTTTACTTTGATTTTTATAGTTGCATACGCAAAATATTATTTTGCGGTTAGGTTTTGGCTTTGAAAATATCACATCTACTAATTCATCAAGTGTCCTAAAATATCATCAAAAATAGCGGCAGATGATGATGGCAATGATAGCTGAATGGGTTTTCTATGATTTGGCAACTTTGCTTAGAAAAAAAATCAATTAAAAAAAGAAAAAATAACACAAGAAGAAATTATTTTAAATTAGCTTGTGCTTTCTTTTTGTTACACTGAAAATTAAACCAGCCATGAATATATATATTGTAAGCATATCTTCTTATACTTTTCATCAGCATAAACTTGAACTTGAACTTCCGGGAACAAATTAGATTGTTGCATTAAATATTCTAAGAACAAATTAGATCGTTGATAATTCAAATAAGATGCTAACAAATTTCTAAAACTTTTTTTCGCTTTTGGTATCCATCGTCCGTATTACTGTAGAACTACAAAAATAAGCACAGAATGAAAAAGTGTTAAAAATCAACCAGCCGTTATGGAATTAATAAATCTTTAAGTAATCAAGTAATATTAAACCTTAAATTCACATTTTCCAAATCCCAGAATTTGTCCTTTTTCCAGTTTCATTATGGTTTAACTCTAAAGGGCAAAATATTTTGTCACGTGATTTGATTGATTTATGAAAACCTTTCCTTTACCGGTGCTGGAAACCGCAAGTTTTTTTTTTAAGTCCGCAGTCCGCAAACTTGCAACCGAATCACAATTTTCCTAATCCGCAACCGCAAGTCCGCAACGACGTTTCAGGATTCTTAAATCCGCAACCGCAAGTCCGCAACGACGTTTCAGGATTCTTAAATCCGCAACCGCAAGTCCGCAACATCGTAATTCTTGAAGTCCGCAACCGCAAGTCCGCAACTTGGTAATATTTGAAGTCCGCACCGCAAGTCCGCAACTTTTTATGAACAGAGTAGAAGAGTTTTGCAATCAACTATGTTCCGAGATGATCTGCTTAGAGTTGATTAGCAAAATAAGTCAAAAGTTGTGAATTGTGCCCACGCAATAAACGGAATTACTCACAATCGTTGACTGTGGTAAATATAACACAGCATAACTTGTTATTAGGTTGCTTTTCGGATGGCAAACTTAAGAATTGCCCAGCCCCTCTTACTTTCATTTCCAACTCAAAACAGATTTAGACGCTTGTATTTTTGGTTAAAGTTTTTAAGTGACATGGCTAGGGATGGTTGTAGCCCCGAGCCCTCTTGGTTGCGCTACTGCTTGTACAGTAGGTGCCAAAACTGCTAGAAAGCATATAGCCTGTTTACATGTGCACTTTTGGGAACCAGTTCTTAGTTCTAGTGCCTGAATTTTGCTGAGTCACACACAAAAAAGGTTCTGTGACGTAATTCAGAACCTTTTTTGTGTGACTCAGCAAAATCCAGGCACTAGAACTAAGAACTGGTTCCCAAAAGTGCACATGTAAACAGGCTAATAATACACAACCCACTTACGAACCCTTAAAAATGCTACAGTGAAGCTGGGGATTCGAAGATTCGAAGAACTTAAAAACGAAAATGGGGGGGCACTATAAAATAGACTGAACTTTTACACATAAAAACTGATATTTTAAGGCTACAATCATGTATTCATCTTTGAAAAAAGAGACATATAAGCCCGGCAGCGTTTATTAGCTCGTTTTGTATGCGACCCGTATAATCGCTTGAAAAATTTGTTTGCAAGAGTGAATGCAATTAGAAGCCCAACCAGGGTTTTGCTAAGAGAGAGGGGGCTTGAACCAAAAGTAAATGCTTTTTGCACAAAAATTGTCTAATTTAGGTCCCTTGCTGAACAAACCGTTGCCACTCAAGTGTGTCAAAGAGGAGACAGAGTCCCCAGCTGTAAGGTGATTTTTGCGATTTTGTGGCAAAAATGGCGATTTTAACGCCTTTTAAATCACATTTCGCACGTTTCAAAACCATATCAATAATTACAGAAAATTGCTAAAGTTCAGAAGTCATTGAAAGATTTAAATTGTCTAGTCTCTTGAGTTCCCATATACTTCAAGTTAAGTCAAATCACGTTTAAATGCTTATTCTTTTTTTGGTTATATTTTCTAAAACACTTGGCTGCAGGAAGCCGATGCCCCCTTAATCCCTTTCCCCTGGTTGCGCGACTGACTGCAACCTAAAATAAATCTTGAGTGTGCTCTAAAAAAAACAGCTGGTCTTAAAAAATGTTTTCACGTATTGTTTCACGTCATGATATCTAACGAAATACCGGTAACTCTTCTATACGCATACATCCCAATTCCGCGACACATCCGTAAAGGCGTGTTTATAAAACGGATTATTGGGTCACGTTTACGTAAAGCAGTTAGTGGCCAGCAATTTTGCAAACATTGGAGAAAACTTCAAAGGGGAATTATGTTTGAACCTTATGATTCTTTTTTTCATTATTGCCAGTTGTCTTGTCGTTAGGTGATGCTCCGAAAAAGCATTCTGAGTAAACCGAAATGGGGGGGGGGGGGGGGCACCAGCAGTCGTTAGGGAGGCTACGGCGCCCCTGGCCCCACCGTAGCGACGGCACTTGCTACCGGTACAAAAAATGATACACCAGTGGCTAGTTTTGTAAACTCACGGTAAAAAGCAACAAAGCAATACTTTAAACAGGGCAGCAAATTCGAACTTAAGCTCGAAAAAAGTTGGTTGTTTTACTGAACTCGAAAAAACAGCATGTCAACAAAAAAAAAGCGATTAAGTCAAAAAGCAGACTTTGTCAGCCTGAACACAAAAAACTTGATATTTTTGCCGAACTTGTAATCGAAAAAATTAAATTGATTTCTCATGTTTGACTGGATTAAAACATAAATATTTGCGAAAATAGAAAGGAGTTTCAATATTTGTATAAAACTTGCGGAATTAGTCCGCAACCGCAAGTCCGCAATTTATACTGCCAAAGTCCGCAAGTCCGCATGTCCGCAACTTTTTTCGTTAGTCCGCAATTGCGGACTTGCGGACTTGCCCAGCTCTGTCCTTTTCAATGTCTTTACAAGTCACGCACGTAGTTAAAATGGAATAGTTGATCTTTTGAAACAGCTTTTTGAAAGTAACAGTATTTTGAAAGTCGTGTTTTAAAACAAAATTGAAAAGGAACACTATTTTGAAAGCACTTTACGAAAGCAATCGAGCAAACATCAAAATTCACAGAAAACATGATTAAAAGCAGAAAAAAATTATCAGTTACTTATCTAAGACAGCTGTTTTGCCAAATTTCAAGGCTCTTCAGTTACGCTAGCAGGGCCGAAATGACAAATATTAATAGCGGGGCCGAAATGACATATAAAAGCCGTGTTTATCGACAAATTTGGCGCAATTACTACAACACAAACTGCTTTAAATATTTTTAAAGTTTGGAGAAAGGAAGGGAGGAAACCGGGATGTTTTTGTTTGAAATCGGATTGTTGAACGGCTTCACCGTGGATGTCGATACGGAACGATCTCGGAATAAGCGGGCTAAAATGGTGGAGCTGGATGAAAACAGCGTCAATGTTTACTTTGATCAGGTTAAAACTATCAGTCTTTGTAACTTCTTTAAAAACTCCTGTAGCCAGCATCAAGCTGATGCAAGTTTTTTAAACTAAATTATTTTTAAAGTCAAATTACGAAGAAATTTTTTTCGGAACACATTATGCCTTTATAGCTTCTTCACAATATTCAACAATTGAAAATTATGACCTGCTGAACAATTCATTATAATTAACTTTAATTTTGAATTGCGCAGTTAACGTAATCTGAAGAATGAACTGTTTGATTTTAACTGGGTCACATCTTATGTTTGAGTTGAGTGTGGAACAAGCCAGTTGGTTGAATGGAAACTTGCTTTTCTATGAAGCTGGAAGTCTGACGTTTAAATCTCGGGCCAGTCAAGTCGGACACAGTGTTGCCAACTGCTTGCCACCGCTACGATTTTTCAGCGGAAGTAGTTGTGTTGCCCAGGTGAAATCACGTTGAGAAGGGCGTTGCAAACTGAGCACGCTTCGGCTTAGTACATCGAGCATAAAGAAAGATTTGCTTAAATAGAAGCATAAAGCTCCTTCCAAACAAATGTCGCAGTTGGCAACACTGTGTCTGATTTGACCTGCTCAAAGTGTGAATCTCACACCTACCACTCCAGAGACGAACGGGTTCTGCTCTTATGGTCATAATTCTCCTCTATTTAAGTACTGCTCTTAAACACAACGTAATAGCTCATTTTTAATTAGCTTACACCGGGAGGGTCTCTTTGCGCGAATGTCGAACTTCTGCGATCTTCCAAAGTGGCTGCAGTTCAAAGTGCAACCTTCAATGCATTTGATTACTACAAACCAGGTATAAGATGTAATCATTTGTTGATATTACCCAGACACTATGCGTCTGTCTAACCACACCGACGCAGAGCATTTTTTTGGTATTGTTTGCAAGTCTTTCGTCAGGCCGGGCCACTCCAACGAGTAGACTGCTCGGCCTTAGTGGAAAATAACCGTAAAGTGTCTTTCTCAAGGACACAAACAACTAATTGCCAGTTTGGTAATCGAACACGGGGCCGGCAACCTTTCAATTACCAACCCGACTCTTTACCACTGCGCTATCGCCGCCTGATAAGATGTATTGTAGCTTACAGTATGATATATACCTATTAAAGTGCTTGCAAAAGTGATTTTGTTACTGAGTTGTAGCCTATGGTAATATCTATTTGATTTGCATTATACTGTAGAGATTTTGAAGAAATATTGGGTAGAGTTTAGTCGCCATAGAGAAATATTACTTCCGATTGATGGTATTTTTGTGGTGCTTATTTACTGCACAGTAAATGTTTTCACTACAGCAGCCGACCCGTCGTAGTGGACGCTTGAAGAACACTAACGGCAAATAGAACCTAGCAAAGGTGCTTGCTGCTTAGCGTTGGTGATGTGGTTAGACAGAAGCAACATGCCTGCTTCAAGCGCATAAATGCAAACCAAACTAGAGTGCTTAAATTGCTGAAGCAATATTACTATTAAAGCCTCATAGGCAAGCGATTTTTGTGCCCATTGTCCATAACCAAAAGAAAGAGAATACTTCTTTTCATTAGTTTAGACCCAAACCTAACCCAAACTAAAATTTTTATTCTAAAACTAACCCCAAATCTAACCCTAACCCTATGACAAAGTAAATGAAAAATGCGCGGATTAATATTTCACATTTTCGTTTTACATTATTTAAAACTTCTCGGTCAAATAGTCACTCCCTAGCTAAAATATTCAACCGGACTATGTGCAAGAGATAAAATGAATATTGTTTCAGACAAGCGAGTGTCCTTTCTTTACAACGTTCAAGGCCTCAGCGACACTGGTGTTTGCGAGGTTTGCGGTGCTGGTTGCGCAGGATGTTCAGGTGACGAAATAACACTTTAATTAGTAACATTATATTTTGGGCCGCTAAGGATAAATCGAATCTTTTATTGTACTCGCTACATTACGCCAAAGCGTGTTACGAGTTTGCGAGGCCCATCTCCCCGTCATTGCGCCTGTGAACAACATAGCTCGATCCTTTCGTTCGCAAGCCGTTAGCAACATTGTGTCCGATTTGATCTGTACGAGATTTGAACCTCGGACCTGCCACTCTAGAGACGAAGAACGCTGACTGCTTGAGGGTGTTTGGCAGCAATAAATCAAGACTTTGAAATCTACCCTAATTAAATAAATCATTTAATGCTTCAATCAATAACTGTGAGAAGCTAGAGAAATTTGCTGGCTGTTTTTTATTCTGGCACCGAAAAAAGATACCAAGTTTGATTGGTACAAACATGCAAATTGCGATAGCAAAACGTTGCGCCTGAGACTCGTAGCCACTTTAAAAGCCATGTCTAACGTAACGTAAAATCGTGAGCGTAGAAACTTAACCTTAGTTTGTTTTAACCAACTGGCAGTCTCTACACTGGCGAGGCGGTACGCTGATGTGATAGACACCGCTACTTCTGTTTGAGAAAGACTAAAAATACGCTTATGATTTTTCGCACAGTTTAGACCAAGCTTAAAATAACCAGATGCTGACTCATTTCTAAAATTATTCATTTTCTTTAATTTATTGCATTGATATAGCCGTAAGAAAATGATGACAAAGCAACACAATTTAATTGATAGATGTTTTGCAGCTCCGGTATTGCTAGAATGGACATCATGGAGCCCCTGCAACACATTCTGTAAACCTGAAATGTCCACACGAAGCCGAAATTGCTTTGATCCTAATCAAAATGTAAATATCAGTCCACTACAATGTAACATTCAAGCAAACCCCATTCAGAGGCGAAGATGCAACACGTTCCGCTGTCCAAGTAAGCAAGTCTAACGCTTTCAGAACTTCCCCGAACACCAAAAATGCATTAGCCAATTTTTGAAAATATTGCACATATCTTAAAATATTGCACATTTGTGGTTCATGTTTACTTCATTGTCGCCTTTGCAATTTGCATTAGAGCTTATACAGTACTCCGTATCAAATTACCCTATACGACAAAAATTCATTTACACACTAAGTCAGGCCAGTGGTTTCTCAGTAGCATCTTCCAATTTAAAGTTCTTGCCAAACAAGCCGTACATCAAAGAAACATCTGTCGTCATTCATTCTTTTTTTTTACGCTGCATATGCAGGTTGCATTTTGCTTATATATTTACGACTTGAACAAGTTTTGCTTTGGCAACCTGCTCAACAGCAGTCCATTGACGTGGACCAGCAATATTTTTTGCCACAATTGGGTTGGTTTGCAGGAATTCTAAATAATTGGTATGGATATAGCCTGGTACTGAGAAACACTTTCGTTTTTGTTCTATGGTTTTCATCGTTAAGCAAAGCAAAAATAAATCAAAAACCTCAAGCATGAATCAATAAACGTAAAGTTGTACAACGAAAAGTTTAATTAAGAAGCATTTTGGTTTTATTTGAAAATTATTTTCAATTTTATTTTAATATATACGCATAGTACCTGAAATGAGTAAATGATTTAGCGGAATATCGATCAAACCAAAGTCACTAATTACTAATTAGTGACTATGATCAAGAAAAAGCGCATTTTGCTTTGTTGTTTCGTAGAACTTCGTGGACAAATATGCCAATGAATATTTTTTGTTTAATAATCGAAGAAAATTCATTTACTTTGCAGTTTTTTTGTCTTCGCTTTGGTTCAATTCCCCGTCATCCGTCCAACTTAATCATGAATTTTTGTTAATTTGCTCTCCCCAAGAATATAATCCTGGCAGAAATTTTGTTCCTCCGAGTGCAAATGGACCAAGAGCTGAAATTTCTGGTAAAAATAAAATTGTTAAATTTCTGGTAAAAATTCTTGGTAAAAATTTGTGGTTTAAAAATAAAGTCGTTGTTTATTTTCAGTGTGCTTTAATTTTTTAGAAGAAATGTGATTAATTAAAATCAGTGTTTATGAAGTCGTTTAGGTTACTATTACGGTACTTCATGCGTAGTTTGAAGGGTAGAACAACTGATTTTTAGCGTTGGTTTTGTTTTAATAAACATCATATATCGAACAATGGTGAAGTGAATAGAGCCTCTGCTATAAGACTATAAAAATAATTATTCTCAGCATTCCTGCTTGACGTTCAGCAATTAAAGAATCGGTGTGAAGCCTCCACCGTGTGTGGTAGACAGAAGGGCAGGTAGCTACTTATTAGAAGATCAGAGATCTCTTTGCCATCTCCTGGCCAAGACAACTTGGTGAATGAAATGTAGTTACAAACAAAAAATAAGAAAAAGATAAAATTTTCAGACTCTGTCTTTGCTGAGTGTCTTAACGATCATTTACAACTTACAGGGTCCTTTTTGGACGGAATAAATGATTATGTTTATTGTTTCCCCTCTATTCCAACAATGGTTGACAGTATCGGGAGTTACCAGATAAGTCCTTTCACCATCTCTCTCCTGGTTTGGCCGAATTCATACAATTTGGATAGAAGATCTTCGTTTGTGGAGATAGGAAACCATCACAACAGCAGGTCAACAGTGGTTTTGCACAAGCAACCACGGTGAGTTTGGAAACTAAATATTTATTTTTAAAATGTTTTTACCTGAGCAGGCTGAAGGTTTTTATTTTTAATTTTAGTTTGTGCTTCCTGTATGCCGTCATTGCCTGCACCAATCGTGATTGTTGTTTTGCAGATACTCTTATTCAAAAGCTTATAAACTCTTATAGTTAGTGGAAATGATTTAGTCAGCAAACGTTAATGATTTAACATAAGGGAATTTCATTTTACCTGCAATTATTTCATTTTTAATTTAAACATAAATCCGTATTGAAAATTGGGATGCAGCTCAATAAATCCTAACCCATTAGTTCCTGAATTAAATTAAAATTTTGTTTTTAGTAAAAAACCTTCCATCTTACTATATTATCAACAGAATATCATATGAGTGCATTTGGTAATGCCAGATCTTTTTTAATTGTGACGTCATAAAAGAATAAACATGGTTGAGAAATCGACCACTAGGAACAAATGTGTCAAGATTGTTTTTATTGTCTTTGGCTAAATTCTTACAGTATATTTATTGGTAGTATTAGAAGGGTTTTCAATTGTAAATCAATACAAGACAGCTTTCGAACTAAAAAAATCTTATGGAGACAAAAATGATAGCTTTTGCTTTTTAAGTACAATTTTTTTGTTCTTGTTACCTTCTCAAGATGGCTGTATTCTTTGACAATACTTTTTGAAATTTATTTGAAGTTTTAAAGCTAGTCGTAGTATCTTCTACGCTGCTACTTGATAAAATGTAATTTTTTACGCGGACGGAATTTTACTAGTATCGGTGACTGGTGTGAACTAAAAGTAAAACTACACAAAATATAACAATGGGCTTTATTTAATTGCGTTTTCATTGAACAATTAAACGTTTTACAGCCAATTTTTAAAGCAATAATTGTTTTTCAATTGTCTTAAAATATTGGTTCTTGGTGTTTTCATTTTGAGCTCTTTCGCTTAGTGCTCCGTGTGGTAATCGACAAAACACTCTGGGCAAAGACCTCGATTGCATTTTTTGCAAACATAAACACTTCGACTACCACGCAAACACAACGACGCCTGGCGTTTCCTTCATTGCGCATAACAGAGTGGTCGTCCATGCGGTCAAATCGAAGCTCAGTTTCAGCATGGGCGTTGGAGCTTCGCCTTCCTGGTCGTTTTGGTTCAGAGCCATAATGCATCAAATAAAAAATTGCTATAGAGCGACGAAAAGTAAGCAGATTATCACCGTCTTTGCAGTTGGCTTCACGACCAAATAGCCACGCGTTTTGGATGCTTACGTCAACTAGTCACGTAAATAAAGGAAACCGCCACTTTTTTCCGTGAATTCCACTGCGATAATTGTTAAAATGCTGGTCTTTGACGATTTGTGCCACCCATTGTCTTGCAGTGTGGCTCAATAATATGTGGGCGATCTACATCAATCTGTTTCTTTTCTATGCGGCTCCGTCTTTGCACCTTTTTGATCGGTTCTGTTCCACATACTGTAGAGCACACAGTCACAACGTTATTATCTTCCAATCGCACCAATTTCACCTCTTCATTACGGTCAGTGTTTCTCGCAACAGCTGCACAAATATCCCCTCGTTTGCTGCTTTTCGTCATCTCTTTGATAGGGACCAACTGGCATTTTCTTTCTACTTTGTTTTTGCGTATTGTACCTGTAGCTTCATATCCAATTTCTTTTAGCTTTGAAAATAATAAATTGGAAGGACGTAAACCGATTATCCATTGATATGTTAAAATGCTAGATCTTTGAGACTTTCTGGAAGGAAACAAAAGTAATGCTAAAACAATGGCTGCGTTTTTGCCAAACTCCTCAGCAAGTGCCACAATGTACTTTTCGGCCATGGCAAAAAGCAAATGTTACCAAATACCCGGAAGAAGTATTCAAACAAAAACATTCATATCCAAATCTTATTTGGCTTTTGAATTATGTGCTGCTTTAATGAGTTTCGGTCATGATATTCAATTTGTGCTTCGTCGTGGGATAAATATTATTGCGGAAAAAAGTGCTTGCCAAAATTCTTTTGCAGGAGCGTTATCAGAGGTCTCAGTTTGCATTACCTATCATTCACATCCAAAGCAGTGTTGTCGATAAAATGCAAAAACTGCATCATTTACTCGAATTTATTTTTTCGCATGGAGCTTTTTCATCGTTTCCCACATCCGAATCGTGCGACCAGTACAATTTTTGTTGGGGTAGATTCTTACAGCCAGAAAGCATTATCATTCCACGAAAAGTGCGAAACTCTGCTTTACTAGCCACAAACACATCTTTGCTTTTCGTAATAGAATAGAGTTTCATTTGACCAAGAATATTTGCAATCAGAAGTTCATCCCAAAACAACTCAAACAATTTTATTGGGATCATATTACGATATGCCGAATAATTAGGAGGAAAAATTGGTAATAAACCTGATGGGCAGTTTGATACGCTGCGGAACACATATGCTTCATTTTTTTTTCTCTTTTTGGAAGCCCGTGATTGCGTCTAAGCTTGAACCGTCTGAGTTTGTCGAAGTCGTCTGAGTTTGTCTGAATTGTCGAAATCAGAATCGTGATTTCTTCGCAGGAAATACACTCGAGCTAGCTACTAAAAGCCCGTGAGCCTGCTGGCCGAACCAGGATCGAGCTCTTCATCTGGCTCCGCTCGCACTTTCGAAGGCTCAATGGCAATTCCAGTCACAACATCAAACTCTTCTCCCTCTTCAATGGCATCCAGAACTTTGCAAACAGTGAAAACTTGATCTCTAGAAAAAATAAATCGCAGAATAATAATTTGACGAGTTTCACATAGTTTATCCTAGTGGTCGAGATCTCGTCCACTTTTCTTCAAAACCATGTTTCTAAGTAATTTTTTTCGATTGAAATTTTTTTTTAGTTTTCAATGAAAGTTAATATTATTACTTATATTTTTCTAAAGTTTCAAAAAAATGTACTGGTATTTCATATCCAACTCAAAACAATAAAAAAGTGGACACTTACTGAGATGCTTCAGCCATTTTTGTTCTTCAGGAAATGTTGCGTGTGGCACAGAGCTAAAGTTGGACTTTCGATAAAATAGGGATTTATTATGCTTGAGTAATCTAATATATCGCCAAAACAGTTTCTGCAAAAAAAGCAATTTTAAATTTTAACTGTAGCCTAGTATTGTGCAATGACGAAAATAGTCGATATATTGACTAGTAGGAACTAATTGGTTAAATAGTCAATCAATCAAACGGTTTTTGTGCTGTAGCAATCAAAGTTTATTACTTTATTAAATGTAGTGTACCAAGAAATTAATGATAATTTGAGGAATAAAAAACTAATGATAAAATGAAGTTAAATGATTTTTTAAGGAATAAACGACGAAAGTCGATTCCTAAGCATGTTTAGGTTTGTCTTGTTACGCTGTTAATCAAAGGTTTGATTGTGCTTTTAAAACTCAGGATACTGTCCAAATAGCGTGTTGTTAAATGATTTATTTTTGCATAAAAGCCCATGATTGTGTTTTTTTAAATAACATTTAATTGCTTTAAAAAACCAAGAATTTTTGTCTCACGCTTGGCTCTTTTTTAATTTTTCACAGTTTTTTAGCCTCATTTATTTTTAACTATAGCAGAAAATATATTACGCAAATAAATTCTTAACAGGTTAAAAGTTGTTTTTTGTTAAGCAATATGATTGACGTTGAACAAATCAACAATAGCAATAGAAAAGGCCAAAAAACTTTATTGTTTTTCTTCCCTATTTCAACACACCGATCATCTACTAACACAATCAACTATCTTATATACTTGATGCCACTACTTCTGTTATTCAAATTCTTTTTTTGCAATTAATTTCATCTATCTCCAAGCCCATTATAAACATTTTGGTTTACACAACCTTTGCATTGCCCCTAACTTGGTCTGTAATTTTAACAATATGGGCGTTGTTTGCATCAATGTTGATAAAAAAATGAAAATTCGGACTCATCAACCTAACAATAGTGTTCCAAAACTATAAATCATTATTTTACATTGTGTCTCAAAGTATTTTTTCATTGATGTGTGTTTATATTTATTCGATAATAAATTTGCTTAAATGTTTTCCCACGCTGTTCACTGTTGGTGCTCTGCCCCACTTTTTTTTTCGCCGACTGATGCGTATGCTGGACTGCTTTGGGATGTTTTGTCGTCCATCATATCCATCATTCTGCGTGAAGATTTATGGTAGCCGAGCCATAATTTAATATTACTTGTCTTTGTGTAATTGTCTGTGGTATCAGGTTATTGGCTTATATTGCTTATTCCCATGGGTGGTACTGCATAATGTACGGATACCACGAAACAAAAAATTGTCTTTCTTCTCGTTTTTCTTTATTTCACTGGCTATATACAGGGTGGCCCATAAGTAGGTATACAGCAACCACAATATCTAAATTCTTTAAATTCTTCTTACGTTCTATGTAGCACATTCCAAAGCACTTCACATTACATGCTAAGTAACAGGAACTAAAACAAGACTTGAAATGAAGTATATACCACCAATAAAGAAAAATCACGGAACATTTTCAAGCAATTACTGTATACCTACTTATGGGCCATCCTGTAGATAATACACCGCTGCTTTGCTCTATACGAGTATTATTACTTTTATTCTACTCTTGTTGTTCACAATAAACGAATACTAATATTCATAGCATACGAACTCACCAAAACTTACAAATGCTTTGTTCTAACCCGTGTTCTTAATCACGTTTTAAGCTAATACTGGCATTGTTTTTATTTGGTTTTAAATTTTGATAAAAATGAGCCTTATGTTTTTGTAAAAAAAACGTATGTTTCAAACCAAGGATAAAAATTATTTATGATACCTGTCAAAGTTACAAAAATGCCATTATTACTATGAAATTATTTCAGGAGTAATCAGATTCGCTTTTCTGTGCTCTTGAACAAAACTATCTACGAAGTTGATGACATTGAGTGAGTTTACTTACTGCTTTAAAATTATTTTAATAGTAAACACAGACTTGGTCTCTTTGAATATTTGTAAAATTGATTATGTTTTTAACTTTTAATCCCTGAATGATGCTGACCAAAAATCTTTAATCTTTATCAGCAGCTGTAGCATTACCACAGAACGTATGATAAATTTTGTTCTTTGTTTAGCCAGTTTTTACAGAATTTAGCTTAACAAAAACCTGAAAAATTACCAACTTCATTTCCTTTCCAAAGTACGTAATTTGTATTAAATTACTTTGTTGGTGAAGTTGATTGATACTATAAAACATTTGAAGATCGCATTAAAGATTGGTTGAGGTTAGGGAAGAATTCTGCTTTTTTGTTTTTTTGTTTTTTCAAAAAAAAGGACAATGTTACACGACTGTTTGAATATGGTAAAAACCATTTCATGTATCATAGAACTGTCAAGACTCTTTAGAGCAGAAAATTTGGGCTTGGAGCGTAGTTTGATTAGATATATTGGAGTCGATATTCTCTCATAATATGCATAATACAATGCAACGTATTTGAACTAAAAACGCTTTGTTATTTCCTAAATCATTAATTATCAATCTTACTTAAATAGGATGACTTTTATTCAAAGATTTTCAATCTACTGAGATAATATTGATGTAAATGTTTTTCAATTTTCAAACAATCATTTACCTTATTCTAATATTCTATTTGAATAAGATTGATAATGGTTTGAATAACCCGAGGCATTTTTAGTTCAAGCATGTTTTATTTTATATTGGGTCTAATATTTCTGACAAACTAAATGTATAGTCTCTATTTTTTGTAAAAGCATTTTTAGGGGAGAATAGCATAATGATTTTGATCTAGAGTGTTTCCCATTGGTCAATGGACTCACGTCATTCTAACGTGGAACCAGGAAGAAGGTCCCCAGATTTATGTAAACAGCTCAGTTGTGGGGAATTTTGTTGAACGATATGCGACCGTAAACAACACCAACCGACATCTCCATTTGCAAATTGGAAGCGGATTTGAGGAAAATAGCACAAGCAGAGGTGATTGCATGTTACTTCAATATTTCAATTTGGTACTAATAAATGACCGTTTTTAGCCTATAGTTTACAAAATAATTGGAGTTAATAGCGTTGTGTTTTTTTTTGTTTTGTTTTTTAATCATAAATTTTAAACTTCATTTTTATTTGGGTAAAAATTTGCTTGCATAATGTGCATATGCATTGCATTCGGGCGCAATAAACAGTTGTAAAAAACATAAATCAGATTACAATGAATCATAAGTGCACCCAGTATTCTTGGCAAATACAAACGATAGCTTTTGGCCAGTTACAAAAAATATTTGCATGGGTTCAAAAGCTGCTGTAGGTCTTTTTGGAGTTACTGGGTCAAACAGCCACTCTGAGTTTGAAACAAAATTAAAGTGGAAATTAGCTAGTGCCAAAACCAATTAGTTTAATAAACTAAAACAAGCATGTTGGTCAGCATCACTATCATGTAAACCAGGCTGAAGTAATTTTCGGCAGCAGAACAATGCAGCCACTGAGCTTCATTTGTACAAAAACAGAAGACTCTGTTGCCCTCAGTTTTCAACTATAGTCCAAAATTAGTAGATTCAAAGTGTGTTTGGCAAGGTTATTTCAACATTCTAAACCCTTTTTTTACTGTTGGGGTTCAAAGTCCTAACAAATTTATCACCCCTCATAAAACTGCAGCAAATAAAGCAGATTGCTGTGATCTGCATTGTTGTAAATTTGGGATAACCTTGGTTGTAGAGCATATCCATCGTTCTAAAGTTACAGCAATGTAAAAATATGCGATGCGGCCAGTTTAATGGTCTATAAATGTAGTAATATATTCTATGTATTCAGCTTTACTGGAATTACAGCAGCCTTGTCTACAATTATTGGGACGTGTTTGTTTTTGTGACATAAACTTTTTGAATAGCTGATTTAAACTGAAGTTACTTTAGCTTTTATCAAAATTTTCTGCAATTCTATTAGTTTTGTACCGATTAATTTTGTTTTGATTTAATAACAATGACGTCATAAAAATCATTTTTTAAACTTTTTATTTTAAATGAGTAACTTTTTCTCATAACGTTAAAAACCATTCAAACTTATTTGTGCTAACTACTTTCGAATTAAAATTTTTGCATGTTCAGGTTTCTTTAATGGCACTGCTTCATCTTTGTTATTTTGGTCTCAAACTCTATCTGTTGAAGAAATCCAAGCGCTTGGTGAATTCTACGGAAACATGCTTGACTATACTGAAGAGGAACCTGTTTTATCAATCCGACAACTTCGCAGCTTCTTGCCCATATCTTTCCAACACTGCATTACAACTCCCTCGACTCTATCTGACGTTTACTCAGACCCCCCAAAATGTAATTAATAAAAACATGACATTTCTTAAGTCCTGATGGCATTATACTTTGTTTCTTTCTTTGAAATCGAAAATAAACAATCTTTTTTGCTTTGTTTTGGTTTAAGTTTTGCCTGAGTTGAGCTTGCAGCCAGTGAGATAGATAAAAATTAAAAAAAAAAAACTTTTTTAAATTGTTGGATATTTTAGGGGATTTTTCCGACCTATGCTGCTATAACAGCTGTAGCTGCAGCACTAAAACTTGTTTAGGAGTTGGATCAGCCTCTTCTTGCGCAGGAATGTTAAGCTACAGCAAGCTAACAATAGTTGTATAAATGTACAGTATGGTATAGGAATTAATGGTTTTAAAGGAAAAATTTTGCTTCATTGCTTGTAAAAAACACGTTGTCGTCAAAAAAAATCACGAATGTCAAATCCTTACTTTCAAGGTTATATAAACTTTTGATATACAACTTTTTTTTGACGTACACTAGCAGATCTTTTAACAAAACCATGGGCACTTTTTACACATATTATTGCAAAGTCTTGTGTAAAACTTTCTTTTTACGTGAATGCAAATCGCAATGGTTCAAAGTTTTTGTGCAAAATCTTCTATTTGATTGACAATAGATTAAAAAAATTAACCAAAAAGTCTCAATAAGTGCAGTATGTTCTATTGTATATTTAACAATATTGGCTTTCATTAAATTATTTAAAACGTTCATTTACATTAAAATGTTTCTTGCGTAAAACCGTTTTCCTTATATTGTGTTTCCATACTGGTAGAATGTGAAAACGTGTGAAAATTAACTCGCTAGGTTGCTTTTTAAGGCGTACCGGTGCTTGAAATTCGCGACCAGCAGCGGCGCACAACACTTTGGTCTTCCGGCTTTGCAATTAGATTAGGTCTGTTTTAGCTATTCACTATAAAAGTTACTTAAACTAAAATACAAAAAGTTGGAAATATAGAAAACGCATGGCGTGTTGCAAAAGATATCGTATAATAGATGTCTCATTCTTGACAGCAAATACAGCCATTTAGTGTGCGCTAACAATGCTTTCTCTTGGCTGTGTGACTTATAAGGGATGGGTGGCCGCGACTCGAGGAGTTTCTGCTCCTTTGCGCTCTCCCTATGTAGTACGCTTGTCACACATGTGCGTAAATAAATAGGAATGAATAGCAATATACTGTAGCAGAACAAGCAAGCAAGCAAATGGCAGATTATTACAGCTATCACAAAGTGGAACAGAGCTGCAATTAAGTCAAATTGCTAAGGTTACAAAAACGTCTAATTTTAAGACTAAAATGCGTCAAAATTTATGAAAAGGATTTGAGAAACCTCAAAGTTAGAAAACGTTCTTGTATTTGATCGATTTCAATTTTTTCTTGGTAATTTGCAACAAAATTTGACCCAAAACCACATTAAATCAAAGCAAAAAATTTTTAGGCATGCAAATGATGATTTTTTTGTCAGCTTTTAGTGACGTCTTTTTTTGTAATGTACCTTATAAATAATGTTCCTTTTCAATTTTGTTTTAATACATGATTACTGCACCCAACTCAGCTTGGATGAAATTCCTAATGTTACAACTTTGTTGTCCCTGTCTTTTAAAAGATTTTTGTATGAAAGTCATTTCAGAAAACTTGAAAGAGGCCGTTTTTGTCTTTGCAAGTAAAAATTAGCAGAAAACTGATTGAATTTTAATCCTGTACCAACGAACAACCCGTTTTAATTTAAGAAAGCAAATTTGGGGCTCTATTGTCGACTTTCTGTTGTTTATTTTGAAAGTGATAATTACAGTATTCCTGTTGAAAATAATAGACATGTTATTATACTACTAAAACAAAATACTGCAAGCATACGCTGAAACACCATAAACTAATTAATGATAATGATGATTGATAACGTGTATAGTACAGGCAACAAACTAAAGCAAAATTGCCGATGACTTCATTTCTGATAACTTCTCAAATCACAACCCTATGTTATCCTAGCACTGTATAATAATCTGTTGTTGATTAATGTTGAAATTAAATTGAAGACTACTGTGTAGCATAGTAAAGTTAAGTTAGAGTAAAATTGTATTAAAATAAAAATAAATTAACTCTAGTAATCAAGCTTTGTATTATATCACTTATCAACGACGGTTTCATAAAATTTATTTTAGAACAATTATTGCCCGAAAACTATGCTCGGTAAATTAATGTTGAATTCGCTCGCCCAAATATTCTCAAACGAATAGATGAAAAATGACATTGCAAATAAAACAGACTGTATCATTAAAAACTTAAACTTTGAGAGTAAAAATGAATCAGCGTTAAACATTTCGACGAAACCAGACGGTAACTCAGGAGTAGGGTTTAAGACGCACCCTGGCTACTTGTTGCGTCCTTGGATAAGACGCTTCACTATGATTATTTCTGCTTTGTGGCTTCGAACAAGCAGCAAATTCAGTGGACAAGAAATTCGAAGAAATCCACAATAACATTGGACCACTAGAAACTTCTACTCAAATACGGATTCAAATACGGATACTCAAATACACAAAGTAATTATCGCAGTGAAATGTGTGCGGGTTATGTAATACTTTATAATCTGTCGTTGATTACTCTGTCAGGTGAAGGAGGATGCCATCAACAACAACAAAATTTAAACTCAAAGACTTAAAAAAATGTATTTAAAACATTTAAAAGAAATATATGAAAGCTGTATCAACCTGGCCCACTTGATTTAAAATCGTTGCAAATATATTTCGCCTTGTAACGGCATCAGCATGCAGTGTTAAAAATATAAAACAGTGCGTGATGATCAACTAAAATATAAAACGCTATACGAAAAATCAGCTAGGTTACTGTATAAAACTCACAGACAAACAATCAATTTTATTTGTTGCAATTTTATATTATACTTGTCAGCAGAGTTATCTTTATTAGGAGTTGGTTAACTCTTACTCTGTTTTGTTTCTTTATTTATTTTTGTTTTTTCATTTTTGTTTTGTTTTTTTGGGGGGGTTTAGTAGTGCTCATGCGTGACGGAGCAGTCATGCGATCAAATTTAAAAATAAAAGTACCGGAAATTGTTAATTTAATTGTGACGTATTTGACATTGCGCAGTAGTGCTCATGCGTGACGGTTGCAGTTTACTAGCCCCTTGTAAAGAAGTCCGGTGCCGGAGTGATGCTCATGTTACCCGTATATTTTTATTTTCATATTATCAAAAACCTGAAATATTGTAATATGAGCTATTGGTTAATTTGGAGTGCAATAATTTTCGTGCACTTTTGCATCTACGCCGAAAATAACGCCACACTTTCTTACCCTGTCATTTGAGGGGTCCTCTGGGCATGGATTTGATTTGAGGGGTCCTCTGGGAATTTCAGGAAAAACCGGAAACAAAAGGGAAGTTGGAGATCAAGGTGATGTCATTTCATTTTTGTTTTGTTAAGTAAATTTTGCTTTGTATTTCTCGGGTTACATTGTAAAAAGAAACTTTATGTGCTCTTGTGAAAGCGTTGTGCAAAATTTCAGAATAATTAAAATCGTAATAGGATTTTGAGCCTGCATGAAAGATTTTTTGAACAATTTAACTTTATTTTGTATGATTACTTCGTAAATTTTTTTGTGTGCGTTGGTAGCAATTAAAAAGACAACGTTTGCGTTTTTTCGCAAAAAAAAAAACAAGCAAAAACAATAAAATATCTTTAAAATGCGTTATGATGAACTTATACGGTATGTAAAATCTTTTCTTTGTTGATTTTATGCAGTTCAATGCCATTCTAGATGTACAGCAGCAACGAATTCTGCTACTGATAAAGCTGCTTTATCAAGAGCAAAAATTCGTTTATGACTAACACTTTAAGCACACACAATTATAACTAAGGCGTTGTCGTCATCAAGATATTCCCCAATTTTCCGTTTTGAGGAAGTCCCAGCGAAAAATTATTGAAATTTTTGCCGAAGAATTTCCGAGTGGTGGAAAATTGTGTAAATTCTTAATGGAGCCTGCATAACTTTTAAATATTATCGCAATTAGGCTGTTTCCGTTTCTGGTTTTTTTTTTGGGGGGGGGGGATGATTGTCGTTTGGCTTACCAGAAGTATAAGATTACTATTATAGCTACATACTATTCTCCAATTAATCTGTGGACCGATGTTATCGAATTATTTGATTCTGCGTTTTTATTTTAATGCAGTTATTAAAAAATTCAACTCCTAACGGCTATATTTTTTTTATAACAAAGTTAAAATCAAATCTATTATATAAACTATTTATATTTTGCACTGCACATTTTTTATCAATATTTTTAATTTGGCCTTTATAGTTTGTTAGCTTAGTTGGCTGGCGTTTGCACGTAGCTTTTTTAATAATATACTTTAAGTGGTAAAAACGAATCAAACCACAAGCATTTATATCAATTTGATGCAAAGAAACAGGCGGTTGAAATAATTGCAATTGCCATTTCATCTTTATTCTTCAAATTGCCTTTGCCAGGAGACACGAAGAGACTTTTTAGTCTTTGATTCGAGCAGCTCCCATGTCTTCCACCCGCGTTGGAGGCTTTGTACTCTCCCTTTTAATTGCTGAGAATGTCGACTAGGCAAAGTGTCAATACCAATTTTAATAATCTTTGGTTTGACCCAACCAGAAATTGAATCCGGGACGCTTTAATCTCTAGACCACTAAATATTGCCGTTTAATTTTGACAGAATATCAAAAATTTTTGATAAATTTTCAAGCACAATTTTTGCGCAAATTATACGAATTTAAAAAATTCCCGTTGAAGACATAAAACTGCTGGCGGATTTTCCTAAATTTTTCTTGGCACATTTTGTAAATGTGTTTGGAAGTTTGTTGCGTATTTTTGACGCAAATTTTACGCATTTCCTGCTGGATTATTAATTTATGTTTCCACTGCAAAAATTCTGAGAAAATTAACAAAATATTATATTTCCGGGATTTTCTTGGGAAGACAAAACATAAAAGAGCAAATTTCGACATTCAGTCAGAATTAGTGAAAATAATTTTTTTTTCAAAACACTGCTAGCTTTTTGTTTAAATACAATCAAGTTCTAGTTTTCCGTAAAACTGCTGATTTGCTTTTATGTTAAAGGTCAAAAAAGAGAAAAAGTGAACCTGGTCCACCTTTCAATGGTACTGTAATCCAAAATGCAATTATGGCAGCGAAAATATCGGAATTGTAAAATATCGTCGCCGGATTACTTGGTAAATAAAATCTTTTTTTTAATCACACAAATTAATACTGCACTGTACAGTACTGAAGCTCTTACATAAATATATTCTCATAATCCATATCAATAAAACAAAAAGCTCACGTATAGATTATAACAAGTGAAAATCTTTGGTTAAACCTCTCATATAAAAGTTTAAGCTAATTTTATTTAACTTGCACTCAACTAGTACCATGCCATGCTACTTTTGTTGATTTTCAAGTTTTGAATGTCGAAATGTCTCTCCATCAATTCAATCATGCAAGCAAGTCAGCATAAAAGCCCATTTTTTTTACAAACGCAAACGCACGAAGTCGGGTTTAGGAGAAGCGCAGTATAAAAAACTTTTCTTCAAATTTCGATCTTACCCGCCACATGAAAATATTTGAACGTACTACAAAAACTGCAGTACTTTAAAGCCAATTTCATAAAAGAGTAACATTGGAGAAGAGCGTTAAAATGCAGCAAGTGCTAGAACTCCAAAGCATTTTTTGCTCTTAACTTGGATTTTCGAAGCAGTAGTATTTTTAACGAAAAGCTTATGATGGTCAAAGCAATTTGGTAAATTAATTACCTTTAATCAAATACAATCAATATTATGCAGCTGATACGGCTTTTGTTTCAATAATTTTTTCTCCTTTTAACTTAACTTTGGCAAATGAGCGATTTTTTGTACAAACAACTATTTCAGTTGAATCCCGGTAGACGATCACCTGATTATTAGGGCTACTTCGATGCGTGTCCACCTCGATAACGAGACCACCCCGCTAATCTATCTGCTTGATTGCTGTTCCGAGGGTGGCCGGGTAACCGAAGTTCTACTGCATTTTGATAAATAATGAAGTTTTCAAAAAAAAATTGCAAAAATTATTCGCTGCAATTGCCAGTTTTCTATGTACGACTTGAATAGGTTTTGGTAGCTGTGGACTTTCACAGTCAATTCGCTGTCGGAAAAAAAGCTAGAAAATAAAATAATAATAATCTCCTTGGAGCCATGGCTTGTCTCTTCAAAACTGTTTTATGCTTTATAGCACAAAAATCATTGAAGCTTTTGAAATCAAGAACAGCTTGAAAGATGTAGTTTTTTCTTTGATAAAATTTGCAAAAAGTTTTAAGCGACTGAAAGAGCAAAACTAGCAGTACGGGTCAGAGCCCAGTCAATTGTCTGATTATAGTCCAATATTAGTAATTTTTGTGTATTCATGTTTGCAAGTCTTTTGTCAGACTGGCCGACTGGGCGACAAACCGGGGAGGTTTTTTGTTACCTCTAAAGGGAAATACGCGTTAAGTGTTTATCGCGAACACATCGACGAATAGGTTTTGGGAATTGAATCTCAATCTGGAACTGAGCTATAGTTGGTATATGCAAAAAGTTCTTTTTACAGTATGCTGTGGCAGTAATTTTGTATCAAAGTTTTGAAATAGCTGCAACTGCAAAATTGACAGCTTCCATAACATTTTCAGCGCATGTTATCCACGTTTCAGGACCGGTTCTTAATTGATTCCAAGCCTTTCTTATTGCTGAGTCTCGCCAAAAAGTGTCAAATTTACAAAAGAAATGTGCCAGTAAACAATTATTATGTTAGCAATTTGCACACAATCAAACAGTTGATAATACCACAAAAAGCATCGCTAATTGTTATTGGCACCGTTCTTTGGTAAATTTGACTCGTTTTTTACAGGACGCGGTAATAAATTGGCGTTGACACCAAAAACCTGATCTGAAAAGTAGAGACTTAAAAAGGTTATTATTCAGCAATTATCATTTTGGTAAAAACATTAACATTGTTTAGATGATATCGGTCTGCTGCAAAAAGCAGCTCAAGCAAATAATTTTAGAAAACGTAAGTACGAAAGAAAAAAAGTCCATTTTTGAGTGATCCGATGAAGGAGGGTATCGAAAATGGTTGGCAATTGAAAATAAATATTATATCTATCCCTAGTTATCTGCTAATCTGCAAGATAAATGCAAAAATTGTAAATACTGCAAATTTAAAATAATTGATTTTACTTTGTGTGAAAATAAACACATCGAACAAGATTAAAAAAGTTTTTTATAATTTTATTGGAAATTTTCAGTTTAACTCTGTGTTGCAGGGGTAAGCAAAAATTCTCCTTCTTTCTGTTTTTCGTGATAAATTTATTCTTAAAAAAGTTTTTCTCTTCAAACTAGCAACACTTTGAGTCAATTTTTTTCGCAAATAACATCTGAAAAACTTGAAGATGCTAAAGGAAAGAAACAATTTATGATTTTGAGTCTTACCGATGTTACTCTAGGAAAACCAAGCATTACTTGCCAGCATTAACTCAAATGACGTCAAAAAAAGCTTTTTTTAACGTAACTACCTTGATTTAGGTATTCAAAAAACAAATCTATGTGCAAAGTCTAAATTACGTCATTTTTTTAAATATGGCCTTGACGTCACTAAAATGACGTCATCAATTAAACCCGATTTTGCCCGAAAATGTATGTAAACATTCTCCCGCATGCCATATCTTTTGATCACATGATTTCCGGTTTAGGATTTAGATACAGGGGGTAGTTAGTACAGTAGTTATTGTAGTCCTACAGCATTTGTTTATATCTGTTAGTAGTTCTACAGCTACTGACTCCCAATAGAAGACGAAAGTTGATTCCAAACAGCATGTATTAAGTTTTAATAATAATTTAATTGTGATGTTTTGACGTTTGCGGGGCCAGAGTTTTAATGTTTAATCGTTTACGTGCTATCTAGTCTTACGGCTACCAGTAGTCGCTGTGTTGGTGGCTTTTCCCTACGCTTCTGCGCCTTTTAGGCCGATAGTATGTAAACAATTCAACATGTCTTAGGTTGTCGATTGTAATTTTGGTTGGCTCTGAAGACTCCGGATACTGCCTATTTTTGCTTACAATCATTTTTCTGTGCATCGCTGCTTTTTCGTTTTAATTCTTTTTAACGCCTATTCTGTTATGTCGGTCAACTCAATTATAGCAGTGGAGCTTTTCACAAAACATTGGTAATTGATTGATTGATATTATGCTTAAAGATCAATACACCAAAAACTAAACATGGCTCATGATCCAAAATCTGGTTTTGGCTCACCCTTATACAGCAAACAATGCTTTTACCTTTGTGTAAACGCCACTTTTAAGTGTTTTGAAAATTTAACTTTGAGTTTTTTTAGGAAATAGTGATAATTAATTACTGTGTATACGCATAAGAAGTAGGCCTAAAGTTATTGATATTTTCTTACTTGTTAGTTATAGAATGCGCTGCAGGGGAACGAGCTTACCCAGCTGGAGCAGAAAGAGTTAAGAACAATCAGATGACAGCATTGTCTGTGTGGAGTTCAGCGTACTTGCCACATCACGGAAGGCTCGACTTGGAGACAACAACATACTCTGCTTGGGGTCATGGAATAAACGAGCGTAAGTTTTAAAAGCTGCAATAAGACTGATGGAAAAACTGCTGAGAAAATTGTGCGTGTTTTTCAAAAAATCCATGAGTAGAGTTGTTGCCGCCTATAGATTATATAATAATAATAACAAACAAGATTGACGTAAACTGACAATATTATCAAAACTTTACGCTGCGGCTGCAGGACAGAAATGTTGCAAATAGTGTAGCAAAAATACCATTTGTTAAATTGTCACATTGTAAAATGGTTAAGCGGTGTAAATAAAAATTGGCAATTGATTTGCTTATTGTGCACATTGTTAATACTTGGTAAGTCGAAAGGAAATATTCGCGCAAATATAATGGTTTGCTTGATAAAAATTAGTTGGCTTGCTAGTAGCAAAAATTGTTTTGCTTGGTGCAAGGATTGAGAAACAACCGCGGTTGGTAGTAATAACGCCACTTGTCCAGCCAGGGATGAAAAGGGTTAGGCGTTTGATGTTGTTATGTTACTGTAGCCGCCGCTGCTGCTGCAGCTGCTGAAGTGTGCCACGAGGAATTTAAATTTTCGTAAAGGTCTCGTGAACTATATCGTTCGGAGAAAAGTATGTCAGCGTGAGGTAAAAATAAGTCATCATTTCATACTATAACGCACTGAATTGAGTTAGTGTAAGGTGGCCAATCTCACACAATTACAAACGGAGGTTAAATTGGACAAAAATGTCGTAAATGAGATTCCTCAATCTGTATTTTTGAATTAACTAAGAAAATTTCTAAATTCGAAAAGTCTCCTCCGAAATACATTGCTTATACTATGGTAAAAATGGTGCTGTTCTAAAATATTTTTTAATTAAAAGAAAAGTTTTTTACAAACATGCAAGATAAGGGGTTGCACCGCTTGAAAGGGCTTGCAAAAGCAAGACGTGGTAATGGGAGACCTAGAATTGTGCCATATAAAAAATGCCTGCAAAAATTGAAAGTGGCACAAGTGTTTAAAAATTATCTCCGAAGTGCGTACAGCAATATATAGGCAAAATCTATAAAAAGAGTATGCTGTATATGGCTGGCAAGATTAAATGAAGTATTAGTAAAGGTAGCATTGACTCTTTACTTTTGTTACTTGTTTTACCGCTATGTGACGTATATGAGCAAGGATAACGTTAAATGGTGAAATTTTTGTGATTAGTAGAACAAGTTTTGTTAATCGTTGAAATCTTTGCAAATTTTGTAAAATATGCGCTGTTTTGATGAGATCAAAACCTGCTCTACATTCATACAGTACAATATCAAGGAAAAAACACATAATCAATCATTACTGCGATGTAAAATCAATTTGCATTATTTTGGTAATAGAACGTTCAAGATCTACATAGATTCAGTGCATTTTATTAATTAGCTATAATTAATTTCTGGTCGATCATGGCAGGAAAATGAAATAAGTTATACAACTGTGAGAAGTGACAATGATATTTTGTTTGTGATTTGTTCCAATTCGAGATTTGCAATGCTAGTGGAAGGAGCTGAATAAACTCAGCAGCTGCGTTTGCGTTGGTTGTCTACTGCGAAAGAAATTTTCAAACAAAGATTTTTCTATTACTACAGATTTGTAATTCGGGAATTTGCTGGTAAGCAAGATGAGTGAAGATATTGCATTAGGTCAAAAACTTGACAGTATATTAAACTCAATTGTAATTTTAACGGAAAAAGTTAACAACTTTGACTCTAAATTGTCAACACTAGGTACACGCTTAGACAAAATTGAAAATACTCTCAGCGATAAAATTAATAAAATGGAAAATCAAATGCTAGAAAAAGCAGACAAAAGTGAATTAGAAGAGCTACGATTAAGACTACTTCATGTTTTGGAAGACTTAAAGAAAGACCAAAAAGCCTCAGCAGTCATGAAAGAATCGTACGAAAAGAGGTTAAACATTTTGATTCATGGTGTACAAGAAAGCCCAGGAAACGCGTGGGAGAGGCCTGATGAGACTATAGCACATGTGTATGATTTCATAAAAGCTGGTCTTCAAATCAAGGATCCAACTGAGATCGCTCTGGCCGATTGTCATCGCTTACCGCAAGGTACAACATTTAGTAATAGAAAAGAAAAATTGACTTGGCCAATAATTATTAAATTGATAAACGCTATGGACAAACGTCGAATATTTACAAATTTACACAACCTTAAGCCATATAATCAACAAAGGCGTTTATCCCAACAAAGTGCTGTTTACGTAACAGAGCATCTTCCTAAACAATTTCAGGAGGAACGTAAACAGCTTTTGCCTCGTTTTAAAGAAGTCAAAAGACTATCCAAAAAAACATTCTGGAAGGCAGAAGACGGGCACTATGCGTTGTATATTGATAACATCAAGGTGAAATTACACTAATCAATTGTTAAATGAGTACTGGGAGCTGATGATTTCTTTAAAAGCCAACTCATTTTATGTGATATATCGTGTTAGTTTTTTCTAAATTTTGTTTAATTATAACCTATCTTGCATCGTTGAATATTTGATTTGGTTGATTATTTGTTGACCCGTTTAATTCTGCCTGCTTCAGATACGTCATTTGGTGAGCTGCGCGTATCGCAAACAAAGTCTATACGGTAGTAACAACGACCTTTTAGACTTTTAAGAGCGTAAAAGCTCTCATAGCGAGTTGTTTCTTGTTTCGCCCCGCATACCGCGTAGTCCACCTTTATAGTAATCAGTATGTTTATGTTTGCGGTGAATTTATTTTGTTAAAAGTTTTCTATACTAGCCTATAGTATAACGATGTATCATTGTATGCAAATGAAATACTAAGGTGATCAAGCATAGAATCGAACTGGCAGGACAAGAACTCATTCAAACCGCAGAATTTAAGCAAGCACTCATATAAACCGCATTAGTTGGGACAGGCTCGAAAAAAAATTTAAAAAAATTTATTATTTTTTTTGCGTATATGAAACGAACTTTATGTCTCGCCTTGTTGGCGCTCATTTGCATACAAACTCCCAATTCTTATATAGTTCTTTATATGCTTTTTTGTTGTTGTGATGTAGACTTCCAAAAGCAGACCATCTTGCTTGGTTGCAGTAACTTCTGTGTTTTAGATGACTGCGATTGCTAATGGCGATTTATTGTGTCAAGCAGGCACCCTTAATGATAAAACAGCTTTCGATGTTGATAATATCTCTAACTTTTTGTCTCAATCATCTCAATCTAATATAAAAAATTGCGAAATTTTTGATTTGAGCGAAGAAAAATATGACTTCAATGATAAAAGCTCACACTTATTTCTGCACGTCAACATCTCTTCTTTACAAGCTCATATGGACGAACTAAATGAATTACTACTAAATATTATAAACCCTCCCTCCATTATCTTTATCTCCGAAAGCCGCATTTACAAAACCCCATTAATCAATGTGAATATTCCTGACTATACTTTTGTCCATCTTCCTTCACCTACTAAGGCTGGTGGTGTTGGTGCATACGTGTCAAGGTCTTTGAAATTTTCTGAAAATGAAAGTTTACGCTTGCAAATTCAAGGATGCGAAGACCTTTGGTTTGATGTCGAAATTCCTGGCCTAAAAAGTAAATATGTATTCGCTGTAATTTATCGTCATCCCCGCAACAGTATTAATTCTTTTATTGAAGCTCTTGACGAAAACATGCAACGACTAAATAACAAAAAGCTTAAAGCTCTAATTATGGGGGACATCAATATCGACTTAAATTCGAGTGAATACACTTCTTCTCAAAGTGAATATTTGAATGTGCTAAAAAGCAATGGATTCTCCAATTTGATCACTAAACCAACGCGAGTAACTGCAACATCACAAACTACAATTGACCATATTTTATCCAACGATTATGATTCTGTTCTAACGCCTGGTGTTTTTTCCTACAAGTTAGCTGACCATTATCCAATTGTTTGCAAAATTTCTACCCCCATCGATAAATCAAATAACCGTGATGGCATGTTTATGTTTCGAAATAATCAAGCTGTTGATGGTACAAAATTCCGCGATGATTTGGAAGCTGCCCTTATACCCTTAACGTATGATCTTATGCAAACTACTATAACTCCTCAATTACTTGAAAATAGCTTCAAACAACTAGTTTACTTAATTACTGCGATAATCGAGAAGCATGCGCCTCTACAAACAGCTTCCCGAAAACAAACACGCATTTACAAGAAACCATGGATTAATAGCGAACTGCTAAAAATGATTAAGCGTAAACAAAATTTGTACAAAACCCATTTCGTTAATGGAAACGAATCTGATAAACAATACTTTAAAAAGTTTGCCAACAAACTAACACGTATGAAAACCCAAGCCAAAAGAGCGTATTACCATGCTACCATTTTTGAGAGAAAAAATAATCCAAAGCAACTGTGGAATTTTATCAATAATATAATTCATACAAAGCGGTCATCAACAAATCTTCCATTTAAATTAACACTGGACGGTAACGAAACGGATGAACCAGGTGAAATTTCAGAATGTTTTAATGAATACTTTGTACAAATTGGAGAATTAATTGCCAAAAAGGCTAAATTAGTAAATGAAACTAACTTTAAAACCTTCTCAAACAATTCCATAACTCAATCTATTGTATTAGATCCTCCTCAACCCATTGAAATTTATAACATTATTAACTCGTTAAATATCAATAAAGCATGTGGATACGATAATATTTCTTCTTTCTTTTTACGAATGGGAGAGGAAATTTTAGCACCTATCTTGTCCCTATGTTTTAGCCGTGCTTTTGATTTGGGAATATTTCCATCCATTTTCAAAATTGCAAAAGTAGTGCCAATTTTTAAATCTGGAAATAAACAAATAGTCAAAAATTATCGTCCTATCTCAGTTCTCCCGACTTTATCTAAAATCCTTGAAAAACTTATCAAAACTAGACTGATAAAATTTTTTGACAAGTATCAGGTGCTTTACAAATTTCAGTATGGATTTCGGGAAAAACATAGTGTGTTACACGCTTTACTTGACGTTAACGTATTTGCTTTAGATGCAATTCAAAGCAAACAGGAAACTGCCTTGCTACTAATGGACGTTCGTAAAGCATTTGACACTGTCTCTCATAATATTCTGCTTCAAAAATTGTATCATTATGGAATTCGTGGCACTGCATATATGCTTCTTGAAAGTTATCTCTCGTTTCGAAACCAATTTGTATCCGTGCAAAACCACCACTCCTCTTTAAAACCAATTAATATTGGAGTTCCTCAAGGATCCATACTAGGGCCTCTTTTATTTCTTATATATGTAAATGACATTCCAAATTCTGTATCATGCAATCCTCGCCTCTTCGCCGATGATACTTGTCTTCTCGTAAGTAGCCCTTCACTAACTATTTTGGAAAATGAATGTAACAAAGAAATGAATAAACTGCTAATATGGTTTAGAGCTAACGAACTTCAGATAAACCCTGAAAAGTCTGCAATAATTGTGATTCCCTCTAAATTAAATGCACAAACAGCAAATCTGAGTATATTTTATGACGAATGCCAGATTAATTGTTTTGAAACCTCAAAATATCTTGGTTTAAACCTTGATAACAAACTTAATTTCAAATCCCATATATGCATTATCGAAAACAAAGTGGCCAGATCTGTCGGCATCTTAAGCAAACTTCGTTACCTATTTCCTTCTTCTGCACTTCTTTTACTATATTACTCTCTTATTCACCCTCATCTTTCATTTAGTCTCCCATTGTGGGGAAACGCCAATCAATCTTACCTCAATAGACTACAACGTTTGCAAAACAAAGCAATAAGAATTATTACAGACTACAAGTTAAGAATGTCTTCTAACCCTCAATATTACAAACTAGGAATATTGAAACTGCTTGAGCTTTACACTTTGGAAATAGCTAAACTTATGCACCAATATTCCCACCATAACCTTCCTCAACCATTTTCTACGTTCTTCACCCCTATTTCCTCAGTACATGAGCGATTTACTAGAGCAAAAACTGAAAACAAACTTTACATTCCAAAATTTTCTACAGCGCGTTCCCAAAAATCTTTTAAATATCAAGGAGCTAAAATATGGAACTCGATCCCACCTGAAATTAAACAACTTACATTCCACAAATTTAAGATTGAGTACAAAAAGAAATTACTTGAAAGCTATTGTTAATTTGTCACATTTATATTATCATTATAATGCATTAGCAAGCAATTTTCTCAAAAATAATGTCGCTTCAAGCGACTGCAATTTTAGGGTGGCTGCTTGACTCGAAGACCTGAAATACTGGCCACTTCGCAGTCTCCTGTCAAGATTGTAGTACCTAGTTTATTTAAGTTATCTCGTTGTTTTTTGTTGTTTTGTTTTGATTATTCATACATATTTGGTTTTCTGCAACTTGACAAATAAATTAATTCTGTCTGTCTGTCTGTTTGTCTGTAAAAATCGAGTCCAACTGGATGGAGCGCATTAGCAAAGGGGTTTGGAATCATTTCAAGTTCGGGAAATGGTGTTGTAATATCGGAAATGATCAAAATCTTAGAAACCAATCATTACAATTTCATTTGTAACAAATAGCAATCAATTGTAAAATACCCAATAGAACCAGAATAATTCAATTGAATAGATTTTTGTAGTACTGATGAATTAGTTAGACAAATCCTACCTGTTTTGTCATTCGCTTACGCGTGCAGCAAAACAAGAGAAAGACCAACTATATTGAATAGGAACCATTGTTGACGATAATAACTATTACAGCAGTATCAATTTAAAAAATTGTAAACAATTGCTCAGGGTTTGAATGTAATTGTTCTTAGAAACTTTTATCTGCAAGTTCAATTCATTGATAATAAATTTACATCAAATACAAGTTGTACGTGGCTGAATATTCGTTGATCCAAATAAATTGTTTCACTCATTTCCGAGAATCGCCAGAGTTGAAACGTTGATGCAGTTTATTGTCCAAATAATTGTTCATTTCTGCGCTCTCAGAAGCTCAATTTTGTTGTGATGACGAGTGTGCGTGGTTGTGTGAATTTGTGACGTATTACGTGTTGTTGCCGTTGATCGCTAGGAAATCTAAAAATCATTTGTGAAAGTACGATATACAAACTAATACTAATGAATAAAATGTTCCAAAATGCGTTGATTAAATTGGAATCATTAAAATTTCATTCAATGATTGTCAACCTAAAACTATAGGTTTTCGTGTTTCAACCAGTAACTTAGGCCATCTTCACGGCTAGCATTTAGAAGCATAAGTTATTCTTCTATACAATTTATTTTTATAATATACGGTGCGATTGAGCTATCGCGACGCGTTTTGACCTTGCTCAAGGGTCTCATCAGGCGAAAAGAATAACACATATTTAAACATGCAATGATATAAAACTGCAATTAAAATTTGGAAACAAAAATTAGCAGCAACTTTAAAATCATTGAAATTTTAAACATGCAATCATATAAATCTGCAACTACCAAATTTGGAAATAAAAATTGCATCGATAAACACATAGTCTGCTTTGTCTATGCAAATTTTATAATGACGTCAAACAACTTATGACATGTTCTTATAAAAATCATATTGCTGTTGGTTGGCAATCATTGAATGAAATTTTAATGATTCTGAATTGCTGCTAATTTTTAGTTAAGTGTTCATTCACGAAGCAATGTGTCGCACATGCATTTAGCTCGTGCTCTCCCTGTGATTTTTATATGGACCTGTCATAAGTTGTTTGACGTCATTATAAAATTTGCATACACAAAGCAGACTATGTGTTTCCAAATTTGGTAGTTGCAGATTTATATGATTGCATGTTTAAAATTTCAATGATTTTAAAGTTGCTGCTAATTTTTGTTTCCAAATTTTAATTGCAGTTTTATATCATTGCATGTTTAAATATGTGTTATTCTTTTCGCCTGATGAGACCCTTGAGCAAGGTCGAAACGCGTCGCGATAGCTCAATCGCACCGTATATTATAAAAATAAATTGTATAGAAGAATAACTTATGCTTCTAAATGCTAGCCGTGAAGATGGCCTAAGTTACTGGTTGAAACACGAAAACCTATAGTTTTAGGTTGACTATCATTGAATGAAATTTTAATGATACCAATTTGCTGCAAATTTTTAGTTAAATTGGAATCGTTTTATAATTATTTTAACAAACTTAAATATAATGAAAGTCAATTATAAGATGAATACATTATAATTAGAATTATTAAAATGAAAGCACATCGAAATTCGGCATTTTTAGTGTATGATAAGTCGAAGTTGCAAACATTACTGAACAGAAAATAGTAAAGCAAACATATCAGTAAAAGTTTTGACGACATTGCAATCACGTGTTATGCAGCAATCTTTAAAGTACTGTAAAAAATAAATGACATGGTAAAATGAGAATAATTTTGATTGAACTGTTGATAGATATCGATGCAGTAAATCAACATTTTTTTTATTAATTTCTCTCTAGTGATTGATTGATTGATTGATAATCTTAGTTGGTAACAATACCAGGGAAAAATGTAAGTACTTGTAAGTACAAAATCTTTTGATGTGTTGTGCTTGGAAAAGTAATTACAATTTTAAGGAATTTCTTGTCAAGAATGTAGCCGTTATTTTCCTATATTTTTCAGTGTTGTTCCACGCAAAAGTTAAATAGAATCTCAAGTTCTATCGTAAAAAAAACGGCAATTAAAGTTTTTGTGAATATAACAAGCAATTGTAAGGTAACAAAATCTAATATTTTATATGCTAAATAAATTATTTATCTTAGCATCAGAAATGTTATCGTGTTATTTTATTTTTGTATTTGCAAGTTTTTGTTGTCAACTTTCAACCAACAGGAGTCACAAACTAAATCCAGGTAAAAGTCACCCACACACAAATTTCAAAATTTAATCGAAACCCGTAGTCACAGATCACCCACAATCTGAAACCTACAATAAGCTGGTTCGTTAGTATACGGCAGCGAATGCAGTAATTTTGAAATAAGCTCTAGATAAATTTACTCTACTTATGAAATGATACGTGTGCCTTGTCGGCAGGAGTTGCAGCTGGCAGTTCATTAAAGTGCTTTTCTGACAAAAAACGAAAACGGTCCCTGCAAGTGAATCAAGTACTGTTCCGGGCATGATATACCGTGTACTAAAATTTAAATCAACTCATAAAAACGTCAATTCCAACGAAATTGAGAGAAAATTATAAGTACAGCAAAATATATTGATTGACTTGTTTATTTGTTAGAATTATTGTTGTATAATAATTAAGAAAGCGTTACAATTGAAAAAAAATATGATGCTATCGATTAATGCGTTTATATTAATTTTTATAAAAAAAATATCAGAATTGTTTCACCTCGTGTATGTCGATCTGTATTGTTATTGGTCTGCTGTTGTAAGATGAAAATCGTAAATCGTACTCGAAATCTCCATTTGCCCGTCGATTTTCGTTCGTAGAGTTTTCAGTTTCGTTCGATTTGGCGATTTATTGCTCTCGGCATCATTCAAGAAAATTTTTTTTGTCTGCAAATTAGCTCAAAAACAAAGTTTAGCACTCTTCTATTCTTTACTGCAAAATTGTTTGCTGTTTACCTATTGTATTTGACATGGTAACGCAAACTATTATTTAATTTAATAAAAACGCATTTTCGTGTAGCTGAAAGGTGTATGAATAATTATCACAAACGACAACAATGTTAGTTTAATTTGTTTTTATAAACAAAGGGAACAAACGTATGCGTTACTAAACATAGATTAAAACAAAACATCTGGTGAAATAAATTAAGAGTACACTACACAAACAAGACATGGTACGTGATTCAGTAGCTAAGCGTGAATAGCTTGCACTAGGGTATTTAAAGTTTTGAGCGATAAATATTTTGATGGCAATGTCACTGAGAAAAAAAGTATTAGAAATATAAGATAGCTGAGCTTATAAGATAAAAGTAAAATTATGTTTGATTTAGGAGATTACGTTTTAAAATTTAAATGAAAAGGAAAGTAAAAATTAATCATAAATAACCAAGAATAAGGGTTTGTTTTATTACAAAAAGAAATATATATTAAAAATACTCTAATGCTGCTGTGATCTCCATTTAGTCGCCACTTACGACACGCATGGTAACGGCGTCTCTATTCTTATCCGCTGAAGCACGGAAATAATTAGCGAAACTTACGTTTAATCGGCTGCAAATTTTCTGGCGTTCTTCATTTTTCATTGTTTCTACTCATGATCATTAACTCGTAAATCGTCAGAGGTCACCAGTTGTCGTTAGGTCGTCGCTACAGACTAATATTTCTCGGTTGATTTTTATTCTGAGTTTAGCGTGTTCTTTACGACTAAACAACATCAATGTGAATATATGAATTTGCTAAAAGAACAGTTAAACGGTACGGAGGAAATAAAGCGAAAACAGAATTTTATTCACAACTGTTTATAGTTTCCATCGTTGAACCTGAAACTATGTCAAACAGTGTGAGGAAGTTTAACGAATTACATAGGTTTTGTGAATTTTTCGTGGGAAAGTTTCTGCTGGCTGCGACACTACAGTTATTTAAAATAATAATGCGTATTAAAATTTTCTTTAATGGCATACTTTCTCTCAAACTGTTTCGCTCGAAATATAAGTCAATGCCAAACACACAAGAATGGCTTACCTTTCATTTCATGCATTTTTGCTTTCAACTGGTCGATCTCGCTTGGGTTGTATCCATCTTCTCCAGGAAGTTCTTGAGATACTTTTGGTCCAACTGTATCCCAAGGGTGAGTCCCTTCCGGATGTCCTTGCATCGCGCCAGATACAGGCTGGACAACGTTATCTTGAGCAATGGGTTGATTGATACGATACTAGTTTGAATCATCAACACTAGTGGTGCTATCCAAGCAAACGAAAAGGCAAACTGACAAAATTAACTCTGTAATATTTTGCTTTATGTTATTCAAGACACGTTCTTTTTAAATTTCTGCTAGTATCCTTTAAACCTAATGATAATTTCTGTGAAAAAAATCATACAACATAAACTTACAGTAAATCTGGCAACCAAACTTGCTTTATTATTCTCAGCAGTCCATTAAAAGGCGCATAAGAGCAACAACAATAATGCTAAACGTGCTAAATACTCTTCTCGTAAAGTTTGTTAAGAAGATGTTTAAAATTGCTCTGATTATTGCCGGAATCATTGTCGGATATTTTGGAGACTTTAGTACAGTAGCCTTGAAAAAGGCAGGTTAGAAATCGATTCAAACGGTTTTCGTCTCGGCCGTTTCAAGAAACAACCTGTGAATAGATTGGAGTTCAAAAATGCGGCCTTTTATAGTTTTTCGAGACGTCAAAATTTCCACCTAAAAAACAAAAAAATATATCACTTGAATAATTTTGATTGGATAATTGTCAAACTTCGTGTGTACGCCACCTTATAATCAATTATTGTAAAATTTGAGGAGAGTAAACGAATTTTTTCTGCCGGCACTACATTGGTGTCTGTGTTCTGATAAAAATAGCTCCTAACGCTGCTAAGTAAAATTGGGTTCTTGATTTTGCCAAAATTGAAAATTGTTGATCATGATAGTGGGCAGCGCAGTCAAGATTTTGAAGTAAGTGAAGTCCAATGGCCGAACCGTCGAATCACATTCCAATTAATTTAGAGAAGTCTTAGCTTTGCAATATTGTCTAGGCAGAGCTTTAGTTGGCTTTTCTTTGTTTCAGATTGCTTTGGAAATGTGATGAGTGATTCTTTCCTGTAATCTTAGAAGATATTTCATTTAATTGTGATATTTTGACGTTTGCAGGCCAGTGTTTTAATGTTTAATATTTTGCGTTCTTTCTAGCCTAAAGACTGCCAGCGTGGAAGCCTAGGAAAGAGCCAACCGAACGGTGACTTCTAGCGAACGTCAATTTAAATAGCCAAAATTAAGCTAGCGAGGAAACATCCTCTCTTGCTCAAATGGTAGAGTACTGAACCGATTATCCAAAGGCTACAAAAAGTATCCAAAAATTGTCCAAATCCTGTTGAAGGATAACATTTTGCATTGCTTATTTCAGGTAGTAGCTGTTTAGATGGATTTTTACTAGGCTTCCACTCTGGTAGTCGTCTGGCCAGAAAGCACGTAAAAGATTAAAGTCACTTAACATCAAAAAGCTGTTGCAATTAATTGACTATCAAACATGTTTAATTTTCTAAAAAAAATTTGTGTTTTCACCAATGATACGTACCGTAACTCGTCAAAACAAAATAGTTCCGCATTACACGCTATTTGTAATTCAATAAACTATTGCCGTATAATTTCAATAAATAGTTTATTTCTACACGAAAGAATTTTCCTGCATTCCGCAAAAACAGTCTTCTTTGAAAAATAGTGACTATATTTCAGCAAAAATGTTTTTGATAAAGAGAACGAAAATGAGCAAGATTCTTCGGCTCAGTTTGCATTTACAGCATCTTTTTAATATTAAAGATTAGGCTTTGAGTTAGCGTTTAGTTTGGACTCTTGGAGTTAGTTTTAGGTAAGAATGTGAGTTTAGGTTAGATTTGGGCCAGAATTAATAAAAAAAATTGGTAAAAATTTCCGCGAAATAATCTCTTATTTAAAACACCAGTTGTATTCGTACAAGTTCGCCCTTCTTACGCTATCAATTTTTGCATTTTGCAGCGTCGTCGTAGTTTGGAATTCCACTGCTATTAACCTATCCTGCATCTAGTAATCTTCCTTGAAATTGAGTTGCTGACTTGCCAGAAATTATGGCTGGAAGAACTCAGTGGGTCATTCTATTATAAGACAGTCAAAATTTTCAAATTTTGTAACCCACCCTCTCAGATTTTTTTCATACTTAGATATATGAAAGCCATTAAAAAATAATTAAGGTTACAAAAAACGGCATCAAAATTCATCAAGCGGTTTTCGAGTTATGATGGTTTCAATATTACCACTTGAGGGCACTGTTCGGCAGTCCCAAATTTTTTAATTTACGTAAAAATCTTTATCCTTATGCTATCGAAACAAGCAAAATTTCAATTCTGATAGATTTTGAGGTGAGGAATTCAAAAATGAAGTTAGTTTTTGGAAAATTGCAAAGGTAAGTGGTCAAAACGTAGATTGAAAATTTTTTGAGTGCCCGATTTCATTTCCGATTATCTCAGAAGGGCAAAAAAATTTTTGAATCCAATCATTGCCAAAATCTCAAGAATAGATCACTGTTTGACATATTTAAGTTTGGTTAATGTTATTTGTTTCATATTTCTGTAATTGGTTTTGAAACATAGCTAAAAACTAATGTTGATTTTTTTGTGATTTTCTGAATTTTTTGGAACACATGTATTGAATAGTATCTTGTAAAATAATAATAGTTGCAAAAAATGAAATAATCACTTTGTATACACTTAGTAAATCTGGTGATCAGCAAAAATTTTGATTTTAACCCTTAAATTGTTGGTGGTTAGTATAGGTCTAGCTAGGCTAATACAGTTTTGCTTCAAGTTATTTCCCAAGTGAAAATTAGTCAAATGACAGACATTGACTATTACGGGTATGGAGAGAGCTAGATTTCTGCCATCCTTTTTCAATTGCTTACCTCTGGGAGCACTCTTGTAAAGTTTTAACCTCTAAAATGGGTGGATTACCATAAATTGGAGTGTTTGGCACAAATTCTCAAATGATTGGGTATGTTCTCAAGTAAATGGGTATGACACAAGATTTTCTCCCTTTACGTAATGGCACTTTCTGCTGGGGTGATAATTAAATGGGATTCTTTATCAATTAGTTGCAAATAGTCAACTTGCCCTTTTGATACATACTTTACAGTTCAGATTTCATTTGAACAGTTAGCATGAAACAAGGTAAACCCATCAGTTGCTGTTGAGTGGCAGGAAACCTGGAATGACTTCCTTATATGTGACAAGTTAAACAGATAAATCATATAAAAATAGTGTAATGTGCATGTTAAGTACTGCAGACTACAATAAAACCTTGATATTTATCTAACAGAAACTACAATTGGTTTGCTAGCAAATAAGCAACTTTGAACAAGATTATTTAAAAACGCAAATTACCGGTACCGCTTTTGCTACAGTGCAATAAAATAAATGCAAGTAACGTAAGCTCATGCTTGGGTTATTTTAGTGAAATCGTTGCACTTAACACTTTAATCGCACACACATTATTAATTGCAATTAACATTTCTTAATCGAACGCAAGTTCGTTCGAAGCTCAAACACGGTTTGCGATTCTTTTGGAGCAAAATGTTTCGTTCTCTTTTAGCAAAAAATTTTACCACGCTTGTCGCGCTAATCGCTCTTTCGGGTATCACAATTCACAAGTATTACCCTGAGCTGTAAGAAAGCAAGGTCAAAAATTTTGTTTTAGTTTTTTTATAGATCTTTAGTTTTTTTATGTTTCACACAAAAAAGTCCATAGTTTTAGCCGGTGCAGTTTGCGAGATATTCGCGATTGAAAAATGCATTTGTAGCTAACGGCAACGTAAATTATTGTTAACGTAACGATTGAAATAATTACAATCCTTAAATCAATTTTTGTAAATTCAATGATTGAAAAAAAACATGGATTGCAATTGAATTGATGACCTCTGCAATATTTGTTATGTAAGAAAACTGAGATGCAATGCAGAATAGAACAATAGATGTGATTTTTTTACGATAAATTAAAAGTTTTTCAATGCGATAAACTCGTCACTAGCTTCCGATGATAGATTTTTTTTATTAAGTAGGTTTGTTATCTCAAACAACATAAAGTGAAGCTCAGCCAGCGCAAGACTTTAGTTTAAACACGCATTGTGATTGTGACGTAACCAATACTAAACCATTCTCAAACTTTTACCTAAAATGTGACTTTTGACAAAACAGAAAACAAACAACAGAACTAATGACAAAAATCGGAAGATAATTTTGTTTAATTTTTATAATGGATAATGGATGTTGAGTTTTTGTTTGTTTTGATGAGATATTTCTGGAAAGAAAAGCATGCAATGCGATTGCCATCCCACAATAAAAGGTATCTATTACCTCAATCTGATTTAAAAATCGCACACAAGAACTGGATTTTTTCGAAATACGATATTATGCAAATTTGGTAGTGCGCACTTTTTCGAAACTAAACAACATAAAAATGCACTCTAGGATTTTGGTTCGGACAAGTTGAGATCTCCTTGGGCAAGTAAATATTTATGATAACTTGCCCGACAGGCAAGTTGCTAAAAAAGTTAATTTTGACCACTGCTGTATATATACCACAAAGTGTATTTAGTGCTAAGTACGAAATGAAATTAGATAAGTGGAATTCAAAAGACTTACAATTAGCAGTAAATACACTTTGGAGTATACCCAGTATATGCAACATATTACTAGCAAACCAATTGTAGTTTCTGTTAGATAAATATCAAGGTTTTATTGTAGTCTGCAGTACTTAACATGCACATTACACTATTTTTATATGATTTATCTGTTTAACTTGTCACATATAAGGAAGTCATTCCAGGTTTCCTGCCACTCAACAGCAACTGATGGGTTTACCTTGTTTCATGCTAACTGTTCAAATGAAATCTGAACTGTAAAGTATGTATCAAAAGGGCAAGTTGACTTTTTGCAACTAATTGATAAAGAATCCCATTTAATTATCACCCCAGCAGAAAGTGCCATTACGTAAAGGGAGAAAATCTTGTGTCATACCCATTTACTTGAGAACATACCCAATCATTTGAGAATTTGTGCCAAACACTCCAATTTATGGTAATCCACCCATTTTAGAGGTTAAAACTTTACAAGAGTGCTCCCAGAGGTAAGCAATTGAAAAAGGATGGCAGAAATCTAGCTCTCTCCATACCCGTAATAGTCAATGTCTGTCATTTGACTAATTTTCACTTGGGAAATAACTTGAAGCAAAACTGTATTAGCCTAGCTAGACCTATACTAACCACCAACAATTTAAGGGTTAAAATCAAAATTTTTGCTGATCACCAGATTTACTAAGTGTATACAAAGTGATTATTTCATTTTTTGCAACTATTATTATTTTACAAGATACTATTCAATACATGTGTTCCAAAAAATTCAGAAAATCACAAAAAAATCAACATTAGTTTTTAGCTATGTTTCAAAACCAATTACAGAAATATGAAACAAATAACATTAACCAAACTTAAATATGTCAAACAGTGATCTATTCTTGAGATTTTGGCAATGATTGGATTCAAAAATTTTTTTGCCCTTCTGAGATAATCGGAAATGAAATCGGGCACTCAAAAAATTTTCAATCTACGTTTTGACCACTTACCTTTGCAATTTTCCAAAAACTAACTTCATTTTTGAATTCCTCACCTCAAAATCTATCAGAATTGAAATTTTGCTTGTTTCGATAGCATAAGGATAAAGATTTTTACGTAAATTAAAAAATTTGGGACTGCCGAACAGTGCCCTCAAGTGGTAATATTGAAACCATCATAACTCGAAAACCGCTTGATGAATTTTGATGCCGTTTTTTGTAACCTTAATTATTTTTTAATGGCTTTCATATATCTAAGTATGAAAAAAATCTGAGAGGGTGGGTTACAAAATTTGAAAATTTTGACTGTCTTATAATGGAATGACCCCAGTACAAGATCGTCCAATCTATTCATGGGGAGATATTCTACTTTCAAACGCTGTCAAAGTATTGCCGATCATAAGTTTCACCAAACCCCAAGGCTAATAAGTACTGTATTTCATGGAATTTACGAGAATCCTTATTGTCAAGACGCATTAATAAGTTACTGATATTATGAGCTGGAAATCCTGAATAATACACTTTACCATAAAGCCAAATTCACGTAAGAGAAGTCTGCAAACAATTAAATTTCAATTAGAGAAATAATCACACATACAGCAGAATAATAATATTTATGAATAAAATCGATGGAAAATCAACAATATTAACAATATAAAGCTGCAGTATGTTCGACGCCCTTAACATAAATAAAAGAATAAAAAAAATCCCTTAAAATCTGGCCGCGTGAACGAGCGGCAAAGCGTTCGTACCTGGAGCAAGAACCCTGAAATGGACAAAATGTTTTCATTCAGTTGAAATCCTGACTAATAAGTATAGAATGCACACTTGGGCACTGTACAGTAATTTTGTCTAAAACAAGCTATCTAGAGTATTTCATCATGATTTGATCAAATCGGGCATGGCGGCTGGTTAGTGGTCATGCCGAAACAATAGATGTGTGCTGCGGAAAAAAATGAAGCCAATAAAATGGGGCCCCGTCAACTTGCAGCACAAAGTGCAATAACGAGCAAAATGTAGAGTTTTCCGCATGAACTTTGTTTTACATGCTGAATGCTCACTAGCCTGACATCAGATACATGTTGTGTTGTTGCGTCCATGGGAAAGACACTTCACAGGTATTTCTCATTGGGGCCCAAGCAGTCTGCCCATTGTGGTGGCCCAGCGTGTGGAAAGACTTGCAAACAAAACACACAAAAGTGCTCTGCGTTGGTGTGGTTAGAGAGATACTGAGTGCCTGGTTCATACGAACGAACAAACGAGATGCATGTGCTTCAAGCTCAATTTTCAACTAAATCTTTATTTCATTCAAATATATCATTTTCATTCTTAGGTACATTTCTATTAACTTGATGATGCGTATAAATTGAAAACAACATTAAAGCAAAATTTCTTCTTGAACTATATAGCATATTACTGTTACAATTTGCAGAAAAATTTTGAGTCTCGTCGGTTTTAACATGAAATACAAAATTTTTGAAAGCATCTAATGAGGTGAAAGATCTAAAGTCTGAAGTACAGCCTATCCAGTGGCCTTGCCTGGGGAGGGGGTCCGAAGTGAGGTTGTCGACTAAAATGAAAAATAAGAAAAAAACCACATTTTTAGCACTTCTGAGACTGTATTTTGCACCGGAATAGACTAAAAATGGTTTAAAGAATCGTATGAAACATTTATTTAGGGGAGGCTAATTTTTTTAAAATATTGCTTACAAATCAGTAAAAACATTCAAAAGTGGCTAAAAATAACCAATCAAATTTGATCGCATGCTGAAAAATACTGAACTTAGGTTTCATCAAAAACATATATAAAAGCTCAGAAATAGTGCTATACAGTATTTGTTCTTCTTCTTTCTTCTTTACCGCTTTTCCTTAAGGGTTGAGCGGACAGCAGCTGATTTTGCTGGAGTAAAGTCCCATGCAACTTGACCCAAGGTATTCAATGTAATTGGTTCATCTACAGTAGTTATAGGTCATCCAACTGGTCCTTATCCATTTGCTTTGTCAAGTAAAGCTTGTTAGGGAAGTCTTTCCAGAGACATCTGCTTACATGTCTAAACCGTCTAAGATCGTTTAATCTAAAGAAGTATCAGTTTGATGTTTAGAGATTTTCAAATCTCAGAGCTACGCACCTTGTTAATTATTGAAGCGTAACTTCTTCAATTCTTCGTAAAAAACCTCATTTCGAACGCTTGAACTTGGGACCGCACTCTTTCGGTGCTTATCCAAGATTTATAACCAGAAGTGAGGATGCGGACAAAAACTGCTTCGAAAATTGAGAGCTTTACCTTTTTAGACAACTCGAGTTTCATGACAAACAAATACTGCAAAACTCGCATTACTTCACTGGCATTGCTAATTCAGGTATCCAGTTCTTCGTCTTGCCTTCGGTCACTTGTGAATGCAACCCCAAGATACTTGAACTTCTCTATCTGATTCAATGTCGCTACATTCACCTGCAAAGAGCACTGATCATGGGTTCTTGAAAGGTGAAGTACCTCAGTTTTGGTCGAGCTTATTTCAATTTTGGCGGTGCTACAGGCATGTGCAAAGCTATTTAATGCGTGCTGGAAGCCAGATTCTGTCAAGAAACCAGAACCAGGTCATCAGCGAATAGAAGACGATTGATTTGCAATTACCAATTGTGACATACTGATCAGCTTTGCTGCATTTGTCGATCCAATTCATGTAAGCCATAAAAAGGAGAGGTAACAAAGCGCACCCGTGCTGAAACAAACGTAATGCCCTCTTGGAACAGATTTGATTGCTTGCCATTTACGAGAACAGAAATCGACGTTTGGCAGTAAAGTGACTTAACGTCGCGTAGTAACTGATCATCAACGCCATAGTGCTGCAAAACTTTCGAAAGTTTATCCCGACGAACTCGGTCATATGCTTTTTCAAGATCGAAAAAGCACGAAAAAAGAATTTTGCCACACAGTACTTTTAAGATTTCTCGAACAATATTTTGCTCCAGGCTAAAGATCAGGTCCATGGTGCTGTGATCCGGAAAAAAAGCGCATTGGCCATCATCCGGTTTTTAGTCCACTATTTCTCGATATTTTTTCGTAGCGTTTGAGATATACTTTTTCCGGCAAACTTGGGAGTGATATCCCCTGTATTTTGTACATTGCTTTCGATCTCTTTCTTGAATGCACGAATAATCACACCTGTTTGCCAATCTCTGGTAGTTTTGCCAAACTTCCACGCAACTTGACACACTTGCGTTAATCAAAGAATTCTTTCTCCAACTAGTGTTTTTAGCTTCTCGGTTCTAATTTTATCTTTACTCGCACTTTTTCTACATTTTGTCCCTTTAAATGACGTTGGCACTTCTGTTGCAGTGAAAACTATCATTTCTCCTAAACGTATCACTTTTTGTGCGCCACGAATTTATTCCTTTACAGGATTCAAAAGATCTTCGAAGTATTCGTCCATCGTGAAAGAATTTCATTCTCATCCATGAGAATATTAGCTGCAGAATCTTTGATTGAGTAAGTGACACTCTATCTTTTGCCAGGTAAACGTCAGATGGTCTGTCAAAATACTTTGTTTGACGAAAAATAGTTGGAATCCAACCGATGATCAAACTCTTCTAATGACTTCTACTTGAATTTCTTTCTGCTAAAGTCGCCGCTTTTCGCGCCTCATTGTACCGGGATTGCAAATCAGATGGCAATCTGTTTTGTAGCAAAAATCTTGATCGCATCTTGGTTTGCTCGAATAGCTTCTTTAATTTTTTGGTTCCACCAAGATATTCTTCTTTCACTATCGCTCGCCACTCTAAGCCGCTTTCGTCCATAAAATTCAGCAGCTGATGAAATGATTGCTGATCTGAACAGCAGCCATTCCTTTTTGATGTCTTCGGATGTATCAGGAAGTTGTCTGAATTTGGATGATATACTGGTTTGTTCTCCGAAGCCTCTCATTGGATCCTATAAGCCACAGAAGACCTGCTGTATTTTTTTGTTTGGCCAAGGTTTCGAAACTCGCGAGGAACATACTACCAGATGGTGATCAGTTGACAGTTCAGCACCTCGCTTCATGCAAACATCCAGCTCATCAGAAAACAAATCTGAAAAAACTATGCAAAAGTCTGTCAAAGATGTTTATCTATACTAGGTCCATTCTATGTACAAGTATACTTGTGAACCTTTCTGTGCTGAAACGAGATATTCATGATGTGCAGTCCGTTGCTACAACAGAGCTGCAATAAATACCTTCCGTTCTAATTCAGTCCCGTGACTCCATGTTTTCCGATCACATCCTACCACGTATCTGCGTCTATACCATCATGTGCCTTAAAATCCTCTATGTGGACTCTAGATTCAGTAGGTGATACTCGGTGAAAAGCATCGGTTACTTCATCCACAATGCATCGTCGCAATATTCACTCATAGCATCGGAGGCATATATCTGCAATAGGCACAATGAGTGGTCCAATACCTTGAGCGTCAACACGCAAACGCGTGATCCCAAGATAATCCAATCTGACGCATAGTATGACAACCGGGAGCTCGTGAGAACCCCCGAACCCTTGAACAGACATACTAGGATCAGCACTAAAGAGCATTGTTCCCCAATCTAAGCCCACAGTTTTAGAGCCACGTCTTTCGGTTGAAGAAACTTCGACAATATCGAGATGATACCGCTCTGCTTTCTTAACCAATTCTAACTCTTTTCCTGTAAGGATGACGATATTCCAATAGCCCAACAGCAGTTGGTGATGGTTGACCAGTGAGTGTGCGGCATTACCTCGAGAACCGATGTTTGTTATTTATGTCATATCTCGTTCCATTAGCTTTCCATCCTCAATTATATTTCTGTTTAAAACATAGACGAAATGTATTAGTTTTTGTGAGTTTTTTTGAATGATAGAATTTCATTATTCACCTGCTTGTATATAAGAAAGCTGAAATTTTACAATTTGTCATCTCCCACATAGGCATTGATGCAACTGGTTTAATCATGTTCTTGCACTGCTAATTTTTATTCCACATTTTAAAAGCAATAGTTTTTGTCAAAATTGGTCTAAACTTATTTTATTTTTGCCTCAAAATACAAAATTTTCAACCGTTTTTGGTTCCGCCTCCAGACTCCGCGGCCTGGAGGATTTATCACCAAACACCCAACGACTTCCGGCGCTTGGTTTTCCGCCCCTAGAACCCTGCAACATAAGTAGTTGGGGGACTGCTTCAAAATCAACATTAGCACCTCTCTTTATTCTGCAAAAAAGAAGCATCAGATTGTTAACTGGAAGTGAATATCGTGAGCATACTGATCCTTTGTTCTATCGAGCTAAATGCTTAAAACTCAAGGATATTTACTCTCTGGAAACTGCAAAGCTAATGTACGAAATTCACAATAATGTATTATCTTTTGCAAATTCAGATAAGTTTAACCTAATAAAAAACTGCTATACACATAAGACAAGATTGAGCCACAAAAACAACTTCTTTCTTCCAAGAACTAGAATAAGACTAGGGCAAAAGTCTCTATCATTTGCAGGAATTAAAATTTGGAATGAAATTCCAAGCAGTATGAAAGAAGTTTCATTCTACAGATTTAAAAAAGCTGTTAAAGCTCATTTTTTATCAAACTATGAAACCGATAAAAGCTAGAATAACAGCTTTCTATCAGCAATGCAGTAGTAATTACAGGAATCATAGTTGCATAATGATGCTTGAGTTCAACAATAACCTATTCTATTGCTTGAATAGCATGAGTTTGGTGCATTCATCTATCACACATTTATTACAATACGTCATCTCTCATTTTGATGTGCCCTTGAATTATTAGTAATTTTGCTATAACTGACTGAGGTTGATATATACTGGTATTGGAAATTGGACCAGTACTAATGACATATTGGCAAACAATACAATACAAAGCAAGGAGGTTTTTTTTCACTCCAATTGCCCACTTTAAATTCTATAAAACATAAATAAGCATTTTGAACTTTATTAATTTTATTTTCTATCCAATCTGTAGTTATAGTGTTTTTTAGTATACTTAGAGTTAGAACAATTCTAATGTTGCCTTGCATTTTCTTTACATGGTGACTGTGAGTTTTGTGTATACACTGTACAAAGTGTACATATCTTTGCAACACTTCGTTTTAATTTTGCGTAAAATTTTTTTATCATGAAAAGTAGCAGACTGAGAAAATCTAGAAGCTGTTTTTTTTTAACCTTAACTTGGTGAGGTGGCAGTAGACTTAGATAACCTTTCGGTCTTTCGCTGTCTCCTCACCAAGTGACTAAATATCGCTTTGACTCTGCAAGTTTGTGTGTTTGGTTTTAAAGGAATTGCATATTTTGATGCTTTGGTGATAGACCTAGAGGAAGTTGCAGTTTTTTCTTGTGATATGACGTCACTTGGTAAATAAATAAATATGATGATGATGATGATGATGCAACAGCCAACCGCTTCATTGCAAATTTCTGGCTACGATCTGATTCTATCAACTGCCAGAGTTGTTTCTATACTTTTGATTCAGCTCTTGATAACGGTAATAAGTACTAACTACTAATTCAAACAAAATACTAAATGATTAAGTGCTGATACATTGCTATTGTAATGCAAAACTAGCCACAACAACATAAACCTACTATTGTAATGCAAAATCAGCATTGATGAAAACAATGACTTGATTGGCTGAAAGATAATTCTGCAAATTATTCATTCACTTTAGCTGGTTTATGCTATGACTTCGAGTCCATTAAAACATCACATGTAAATACAGGGGTCAAGAAAAAGGGTAAAAGCAGCAAAATGATATACGGTAAAACGTGCTGGATGGTTGCTTCACTTCATGTGCATACACATTGGTTTTGATCCAAATTCGGTCAAGCGGTAACGCATTCGTCTCTGGAGTAGGAGATCTGAGGTTTTAACCTTGAGCGGTCAAATTGAACGCAGCGTTTTAACGGCTCACCACCGCCGCAGCATGTCTTCAAAAAGAGCTGGTGTTTCCCGGGCGCAATGATGCGGAGATGAGCCCTACAAAATCGTTGCACGCTTCGGTGTAATACAGCAAGGATAATAAAAGAGTATAATGATATAAAGACATATAATGAAACGTTTTTTTTTGAATTTGAATGTGCCAACAAGCTTTTTCGGAATTCCGTTCAAATCAACATGTTAGATATTCCAGACGAACGGATGGATGACCTCTCCATGTATGTGTGACGAAACGAACGTAACGAGCTGTGATTGGCGTTGGGAAATAGTTAATAACGTAATCAAGATTGTTGTAGTTTCCCGGGAACACCTGTAAATTATAATAGAAATAATAGTTAAAAATTTAGGTCAAATGTAACACTGTAATATTTGTTTTTTGGAGTAAAGGTGCGTTCAGACTGGACGCAAAGCAACGCGAAGCGACGCGAAGCAACCAAAATTTGACGTCATCGACAGCTCGCGAAAGGTTGCAACCGGTCGCAACCTTCGCGAGCAGTTGCGCAACAGCGCTTGCTCGCAGGCTGTAGTAAGATGACCTGCTAAATCATTGATCGGATTTTTATGATCGCAGTTTGCTAGAAAATAATGTAAATAGTATATTTGTATGGTTTAGCGCCTATTTATCAGTTCAAAGACTAGGTTGTAGGCAAAGTTAGATTCGGGATAGCCCTAGGCTAGCCAAGTTGATTTGGATCTAGACAGCTAAGGCTGTAAATCCTAGAGAGATTTTTCATAGCTATCCTTGATCTCAGAGCTTCATTATAATGAATTCACCAAAGCAGGAGGCGTAGCTCCACGGCATCCAGCTTTTAAAACAAAACTTTTTATCTGTGCAGCATGGCAGAAGCTATTATATCAGTCCAGTTGTTCTTTTTGCTGAGCAGCTTTTGCTTTTTTGTCTTAAACTAACATGGTGTTTGTTTTTTTTTCAGAATATAAAACAACCCACCAACAGGCTAGTTTTGAGTGTGTTGATAGTATTTTTATCCATTGTTTGTTAGCTTGTTGGTTTAAAAGTAACCACAATTGAACAATTCCTTGAATACTGGAAAATTTGCAAAAGTTTTTTAGCCGTTTACTTGACCAAGCCAACTTGGTGAATAAAACTGTATTTAGAATTGGTTTCAAGCTACATACAAGAGCTAGAGAGATACAAAAAATCAAAAAATTTCTGTAAACTTTTGGATTGGCCTAATTAGTAATCACTTCTTTAAATAGCTACAAACATGGAATTTTTTCTTCTGAATGTTCTCTTAAAAGTCTTCTTGTTTCTGAAGGTTTGTGACAGTGATGAAGTTGAACTGGAAGCAATGGTTTTGGTCTCCCCGAAGTTTTATAATCATGAATATTGTAGTCTGGTAGTGATTTTTCACTCCAGTCCTAATTGATGAAAATAGAAGTGTCAAGCGTGTTAAATATTCATTTACTGTGGCTTTGTGTAATATCTGAATTTAGTTGTTTGTGAATTTCAAAACATTTTTAGTGTCTTTTAAAATTTTAACTGCTTTACATGATGAAAAAGTGACAAAGTAAATAATTTTAAGTCTAAAGTTCAATCATTACAATTACAGTCAGTGTAATCAGATAGAACTAGAAATCCAGTATATATCTAACCACTAGAAAGTGAGTTCTATTTTTTGCTGAGGTTACTGTTATTGGTAGAGAAGTAGCTGCCAAGCAAGTCCATTAATATTGTTCCATTCTCATTAGTCACCGCTAAACAAAAAACTTAATAAAGCATTTATAATAGTAATTATTGGACTGGGAAAAGAAGCGTCAGTTACATGAAAATGTGAGAACTAACAAAACTTTTATTCAGATGCTTGAGATACAATTTTCATATAAAAAAATCTAAAAGTTTTTTGTTATCAGGGGCATAACCAAAATCTTGCTGAGAAGAGGGGGCTTGACCTTACAGCTATAAGTTTGTCTGTATCTTACAAACGGTAGTTTAGAGCGAAGCCCTTTGAGGTAAATGCGACCGTCGCAACGTACTGGTACTGCAAGAAAATGCAAACTAATAGAATGCTATCGAAAGCATTTAACTTCGCACTAAACATCGATAAGCGCTCCGCTAGCGAATAAAAAGCAAACATAGTTTTAGAGGCTGACTTTTCCTCAAAGCAACGGCTGGTACCGCTGCGCTAAATTCTTCTCCTTCGATGATAGTGTCAAATCATGCAAAAACTGCAATGTTTTTTGCTCTCTCCAGCAAATCAAGACAGCAATCCATTGCACAATAAGCAAAAAATCTACTACATAACTGATGACAATTTTAGCTTTCAAATTCACTCATAGCGTTAACATTGCGAGTCTTCATAAACAACACTACATAGCAAACACAAACAATTGTTTCAGCTTACTACAGGTATCATAACATGCTTGCCTGAAAAAGAAAAATCACATCAAAAAAACAACATAGTTTACGCTTTACATGTGTCTGTAGACTAGCCTATTGGTCTACACTCTACAGGAGAGATCTACCAGTACCATAATGAGACATGAATGGTGAAAGCGTTCAAGGATTAGCTAACTGATTAAACACCTAAAGAGAACTTTTGACATCTGTTTCCAGCTTTTTGCGTTTCTGCATTAAAAGCCAGTGTCATCGTCAAAACAGATTATGGCAAGTTTTCTGTGGAAGGATCTAAACAAGGCATTGATAGCTAATAAATAGGCTAAGTACTACTATGTTTTTGAAGAAATGACTTGTCTGTTCATTTCCAAATTCACTCAACTGTACTTCGTTTTTCCCTTATACTTTACGAACTTTTTTCTCAAGATTGTTTTGTTACCTAGGCTTTTAGTCTAGACTCTTCTTCACGGTTATTGCGCGATAACATAATACAAACTCAATCTTCGTTTTAATTCCAGCGCGCTATGAAGAAACAGAATCTGTGATTACTATAATAGCTCTTCAATAAATAAAGTACACAACGCTTTCTACTCATTGAATACATTTTAAAAGTAAGTGATTAAAATTAACCTATGAAGCGACCAGTCGCAAAGATTAGCAACCACTTGCGAAGACTCGCGAAGGTTGGCAACCTTCGCGAGTGACGTAATCGACCACTCGCGAAGGTTGGCGAAGATCGCCAATTATCTTCGCTTCGCGTTGCTTCGCGTTTAGTCTAAACGCACCTTAAGTGTTCCATGCTCGACTGCTCGAGATTGATTGACGAGTGATTGAATACTGCCAGTATAATTGCCTGAATCAATCTTTTCAAGGAAGCATCCAAAACAAAATTAAGAAGATTTTGTCAGCTGCTCAAGGCTTTCGCTTCAAAGCAGGATTACTGTTACCTTTTCATCTCCATGTTCATCTCGTATCATTAGCATTAGATTAGTTGAGTTTCCATACGAAATTTTGAATGTGGTTGCATATTGCATTCCGCTATTCACGTCGAATCGTCCTTGCGTCACAATTGCTGTCAGATATTTTGGCTGCAAGAAATCAACTTGTAGCCATTCACCAGGTGTGTCCTCTGAAGACAACATACATAAGTATGTAGCTTAAAGCTGTTTTTTTTCTCATTGTAATCAGGTACGTAATTTTTAAACGGTTAAACAATCAGCTAGCGCTTTCGCGAAATCAGTCAACTATTTTAAAATCAATACATTAAAAACAAATGTTAAAATCAATTTCTGTTGCAATAGGCAATTGTCAGTATCTTATTCAAATAGAATTTTTTTAATGTTGACGGTGGCCTTTTCAGATCGAAATCGATTTTAACATTAGTTTTAACTATAATTAAAAAAAAATTGTCTGTTTTTGTGAAAGCGCTGGTTGTTCCTTCTTTTATGAACCATACCCATAAAATTGTCATTTTGTGCCTCTTCGGTCTGGGTTCGATTCTTAGTGTTCTCCCAGGAATAATCAAAATTTAGAAATGGCAAGTGCAAATGGGGGACACTTGCTCTAAGCACTTGCCAAAAAGTCATTAACTAAAAAAAAATCAAAATCGCTAGGTAGTTTTTGAAACAGTAGCAATAAAGAGCAAGACGAAAGTTATTCTAATGAGTTATTTACAATAAAAAATACCAACGTTTTCACCTCTCATCAGGCCTCTTCAAGTATTAGTTAAATTATAGCCATGTTAACTTCAGAATAACTGGAAAAAATAAAATACAAAAATCAAGCAATATCAAGGTTTCGAGTAACCGCGCGTCAAACCAATAAACATCATCAATCACATTTAACAGGTCAACAGTTCATCTACTAATGGAAAATAAAAAAAATTCGGGGGGAAAAACAGCAGATTAATCAACCGGCTAAGCAGATATGGCTAAATAAAACTTCCACCTTACCGAAGTTATAGTTTTTGAAAAAATAATTGTTTTGGTTAAGTTTCGTTTCCGCATCTTTTTGTGACATTAAAAATAGGTGTGGTAGCTGATAAATAGATTGTCTTATTGAAATGCAACTCTTACGCTGGTTTATTCCATGAACCCAAGCAGAATATGTAGTTGTCTGCAAGTCGAGCCTTCCGTGATGTGGTCGGTACGCCGAACTCCACACCGACGAAGCTGTCATTTGACTGTCTTCAACTCTATCATTCCCAGCTGGGTATGCTCGTACTCCTGCAGCGCATTCCACAACTATAAACCAAATAATCAATTTTGATTTTGCAAAAAAATTAGGTTTAACCCTACTTTGAACGAAGAGGGGAGGGACCAAAATGCCCCAATTTTCTTTTTTATTTTGATAAATCCCTACAGAAAAAAAACTTTTTTCTTCAAACCAATTTGACCAATACTGTAATACGCCGAAGCGTGTAATGAGTTTGCGGGGCCTATCTCCGCGTCAATGCGCCTGGGCTACATAGCTTCTTTCGAAGAAATGTCGCAGCGGTGGCTGGCCGTTGGCAACGCTGTGTACAATTTGACCGGCCCGAGACTTGATCCTCAGATCTCCAGCGTTAGAGACGAATGCTTTACCGGCCAGTTGATCAAGTGATTTGTTGAAGTCACATTCCAAATTTTGTGCATTTTTTTTTCATTCAATGGGTGTTGTAATGTTAAGGCAAACGCATTAGATTTGATTGGCGTTGACTTCATCCTTCTTAACCTAGTCGTTCCAGAAATATTCTACCTTAAACACGACGTAAAGACCTCTCTAATTATAGTTTTTATTGGCAACCTTGATGTTCTTAACATCGGTGACGTAATCTTAGTTCTATCCAAATGCATCGTCGCAATTTCACTATGCCACAGAACCTTTTAACCTATTAATAGGCTAATATAGTGTGGGCTAGTCTACTACCCTGAAACATCAGGTTTGGCGATAAAAATTATAAATAGGAAGATCCCTACGTGGTATTTGAAGTAGGATATTTTTGGAACACTGGTTGAAGAAGAATGGAGTCAAAGCCAATCTAATTTAATAATGTTAGATGTCTCCATTTATTTTGTTTAGTCCTCGTTTAACTCAAAATAGTGATGTCATAAGACGATTTTGTGATGTAACCAATTTGGCCTAGGCATTGTACGATTCAGCTTAAAAAACAAACATACAGTATGAAGAAAATTTGAGCTGCCTATGAAGTCATTAAAACATAAAAATGACGTCATTTTTTGCAAAATGTGGTGGTGACGTCACAATAATGACGTCATCAACTCAAAAGCAGTTTTTCTAAATAGATTTGTCAACACCAACTCACATGCCAAATTTGAAGTTTCCTTGACTCCAAGGTTAGGTGTCAGATAAGGGTGCATTTTTGCCCCCACGTAAAAATACGTTGGTCGAATAGCCTGTGCTAAAATAAAACTATACCAGATTGCATTACTATAACGTTATAAATATGAGTGATAAGAAGGGAAAATTAAAGCTAACTTTAAAATTGTATTTTCGTTTTTCAAAAAAAAAAAAAAGTAATTGTTAGTTTCGAGCGAAACATTGTTTGTATATTACACATTAAATGATATGACGTTGCTTCAGCCCAGCTGCAGCACTGATCTGACAAATTTGATTCTTTGTCGCAAAAAAGTCTGGTCCGCATGAGAGATCGTAAAAGGACACTTATTATCTATAATTATAAAGGCTGCACCGTATCAACGGAGCGGACTTGAGTTTAAACTTTTACTCAAGTTCCTCCTAAAATGATATCACTACTCATTAGTGCACACTCAAAAGAGAAGTTTTTATTAATCGAATATGAAGTAGAGCTTAAACAACGTAACCAGGTCAGCGATCTGTATCAAAACACCATTTAACCAAGCTGTATATTTTAATTTTTGTCTGGTGTGATCAAGAAAATGATTGGAATGTTAGTGTTAACGTGATTACAGCTATATGGACGATCAAACTTTGATCATCTTCAATTGAATTAGCAGGCAATTCTCGATTTCAAAATCCAATTTAATTTCAACAACTGCGTTTATGGCGGGTTAAATACAAAATATTAAAACTTGCCGATGCAGCAAATCTTCCCAAAACTTACTCCTATCAACCATAGGCGTAGCCAGAATTTTTGATTGGGGTAGGCCCAAACCACAAATCACATGCAATGACGTCATCAGAAATTTTCAAAAAAGGAACTTTTTGTGGAGCAAAGATATCGTGGAAAGGACGATCTGAAGCTGCAGCCAGTTGGCACTTAACCAAGATTTTGGCAAAGGAAGAGGGCGAAAACTTATAGTTAGAAAGTGCAAATGCCTAACTTAGGAGACATATGGAGCAGGGGCGTATTTAGGGGGGCCATTGGGCCATGGCCACTCCTTTGGGTAGCCAGATAGCTTAATTAGCGTAGAATAGTATGCAAAATTGTGGCATGCCCCCCCCCCCCCCTTTGTAACTTGGGCAGAACGTTTGAGCTCAGAAACTGTGCGCGAAGACCTTTTTTTTGGCCAAATACTGGACTAAATTTGAGTGAAGACCTTTTTTTTGGTCTTCACCTAAATTTGAGCAGAAAAATCGACTTGGTTTTTGGCTGGAAAATTTTGATTCTGGCCTTCATTATTCTCAAATTTTTTGAATTTCCTGGCCCCCCCTTTTCGAAAATCCTGCGTATGCTACTGGTGTGGAGTAAGCTGTAGTGTACTCAAACATATCACAGACGGGGGTCTTGGGGCAGAGCCCCCATCCGCTGGGCGATTTTAGTAATTTTTTGAAAAAAAAGCTATTTTAATCCCATTGGATCACGTTTCACACGTGTTCACAGCCATTAGGAAAAACTAGATTTTTAACATTTAAAAGCCAATGGAACAAAATTTAATTGTTCAAATCTCCGTTTACTTGCAATTAAAGTCCAAAACACGTTCAAAATGTTGCCTTATGGTGTAAAATTTTGATTGTAAATGCTTTGATTTTTGTAGAGGAAAGTAAGGCACATTGCCTCCTGCAATATTTTAGCAGTAAATAATAATCCGCTTGAAGATTTTCCTTAGAGAATTTTGTTTTGTCATGAAGTTAATCAGTTATAGGAGTACATGTACGACCAGGGGGCCCAGGCCCCCTCAATTCAAATTCAATTTTTTGTTCAATGAGCATTTTCCTTAGCTATTTTTTCAAAAGTATTTTGTGTGTAAAAACCGGCAAAGTGGAGGTGAATCGTTATTGAAAAATGGTACAATTGATGGTTACGCTTACTAAACATGTTATTCCCGGGCTGGATTTACATTGCGCGGGGCCATTGGCACTTAGGGGATTTTTGCAACATCTTCCTGCCAAATATAAGTGGAGACCAAAAAAGCCCTAGTATCTGAGCGCGGGGCTCTGGGACTGTGCCGCATGGCAAATACGGCGCTGGTTATTGCATTACGTTCATAAAAAGGTTAGATGAGGCCTAAGGCAGCAAGTTTTCGGAAAAAAACGCTTGATTTCACCCTGGCTATACGTTTGAATTGGTTGGAAAAAATTAAATAAGGGAGTGCGCCGGGCCCCCTGGTCGTCAATATTATTTATTGTTAAGTACTGTTGTACGCGTGTATTGCTGTACGCAAAGATGCTAAAAAAATTGAAAATAAAGAAACCCGAATTTTTTGTCAAACTTTTGTTATTGATGGCATTTCGATTGAGGGGGTCCGGGCCCCCTGGGCCACCTCTCTGGTTACGCCTATGATTTTTAGATAAGATCGTGCCCTTAAGTTCTTGCATAAAAAAAAAAAACCTTTAAAGCAAAATCAAAACAACTTTTTTTTCCAAAACTTGGAGGACTCGAGTCAAGTTACTTGACAGTTTTTTGAAACGTTCAAGAATTGCATGACATTATTATGACGTGGACACGTGGTCGCCATTATTATTACTTACTTTTGTACGCGTAAATCCTAAATCAAAGAAACTGCAATTCCGGACAAGGACAACATACTGGCTATACTCTCTTTATATTTATCATTGGTAGTATTTCAATTGGGAGCGTTTGCATTACCGCCTATGTTACAGCATTAAGTTTATATTAACGTTAAACAAGGGCCTGGGGTTGCAACTTTTAGGACAAAATTCTTAGATTTCTCACAAATTTTGCATATAAATTGTTAAAAATTTGAGTTAAGAGGCCCCTTGGTCGTCCGCCAGGGCCCTAAAGCCCCCTGGTTGTCAATTAGGGGCCTTGGGGCCCCCTGGTTGTTTGTTAGGGGCATCAAGGATCCCTGGTCGTTAGTTAGGGACCCCGGGCCCCTAGGTTGTCAGTTAAAGACCCTGGGGCCCATTGATTGTCAATTGGGGTCCCCCTGATTGTTAGTTAGGCGCCCTGGGTCCCACTGGTCGTCAGTTGAGGGCCTCGGGGCCCCCTGGTTGTCAGTTAGGGGCTCCGGGGCCCCCTGGTTGTTGGTTAGGGGCACCAGCGCCCCCTGGTTGTTAATTAGGGGTTCTGGACCCCTGGTTGTTAGTTAAGGGCCTCGGGGCTACCCGGTTGTTGGTTAGGGTACCGGGGCCCCTGGTTGTTAATTAGGGGTCCTGGCTCCCCCTGGTCGTTAGTTAAGAGCCCCGGGGCCCCTTGATTGTCAGTTAGGGGCCTCGGGGCCCCTGGTTTTCAATTAGGGGCCTCGGGGCCCCTGGTTTTCAATTAGGGGCCTCAGGGCCCCCTGGTTGGTGGTTACAGGTATGGGGCCCCCTGGTTGTTAGTTAGGGGCCCCAGGGCTCCCTCGTCGTCATTGATATTATTGTTAATTGCTGTTAGGTGCGTAATTACTGAAAAAATAAAACTGCAACTAAGCATCACTAGGCTATGTTGTTATAATTTTTATCATTAGTGAAATTTTAATTGGGGGAGGACCCGGGCCCCCTGGCCCCCTCCTATGGCTACGTCTATGGTATCAACAAACAATTCAATTCCTTATCGCACGTCAACATGCATTCACTCAAAAAAAAAAAAAAGAAGCTAAATCAAAGCACGAACTACAGTATGCAACAATCGCTTTCTTATTCCACCGATTTGGTCACAAATAAAATTCAAATCACTGGAGTTGACTTTATAATTTTGTTTCTGTCCAGCTCTTAATTCCCCAACTACATTGTAGCGATGTTGAAGTTGATGCGATGAGCAAATTGACTTAATTTTTACTTAACAAATTGATAATGGCAACGACTTCACAGTACAAATTTATCAAGAATGAAATCTAAAATTACTAAATGTGAAAGTCTGTAGATTTATGCGCTTCAACGAGAGCAACGCTTGTTGCTTTAATTGGCCTTTGTTTTCATGATCTTGGTGTGACTGCGCGAGAATGAGGAGCAATTTTTATGTTCCTGTCCGCGAATATTTCATCAGCTGCTTAATGTTGTGGTGGGCGAAAACGACTTAAAATGGCGGGCGATGGTGAGAAAAGCACACCTTGGTGGAGCTAAGAAGTTAACGAAGCTATTCGAGCAAAGAAAGATGTGTTCAAGACTTGGCTACTGCTATAGGACAGATCGTCATCTGATTGGCAATCCCGGTACACTGAGGCACAAAAAGCGGCAACTTCGGTACTATTAGAAATCCAAGGAAAAGGTATGGAAGAGTTTGGTTGTCGGTTAGAATCCAACTATTTTTTGACCAACAAAATATTTTGACGGACCATCTGCCGCTTACGCGGCAAAAATTCGAGTGTCACGTACTTCTAAAAGAATTCTGCAGGTAACATTCTCCTGGATAAAAATGAAATCTTTTCCCGAAAGAGGAAATACTTTGAAGATCTTTTGAATCTTGTAAAGGCATCGACTCAGGACATGCAAGAAGTAATACATTTAGGAAAAGTGAAATTTTCACTGCAGTTGAAGTGGCAACAGCAATTAAGGGATAAAATCTGGAAAAGCTGCTGGTGAAAATGAAATCAGCAGACCCAAAACGATGAAAGCCCTGATTAAAGAAGGAATTCTCTGGTAAACGCGTGTGTCAATTTACGTGGAAATTTGACAAAGCTACCAGAGATTGGCAAACAGATGTGATTATTTCGATATTCAAGAAAGGAGATAGTAAATAATGGTATCATTTCTTGGTTTACCAGAAAAAGCCAAATGCCTTGAAACGAAATGTCGAGAAATAGTGAAATTAATACGGAGAATAGCTCATGCGGTTTTTGTACGGGGCGCAGTAGGCCTACCACAGACCAGATCTTCAGTCTGAAGAAAATGTTCGAGAAATCTTGGGAAAGTGGAAAAATCCAAGGAAAAGCTTTGTATGCTTTGTCGATCATGAAAAAAGATATGACCGAGTTCATCGGGATAAAATTTGGAAAGTTTATTTGCAGGAGTATGGCGTTGATGGTCACTTGTTACGCACCATTAAGTCATTCTATGGCCGACTGTAGGTTTATCTTCGCGTTAACGGCAAAGCTCTTTCGTGTGGGCATTACACTCCGGCAAAGGTAGGTTTTGTCTTTTTAAAATTTCATTGTTTACATGAATTGGATCGACAAATGCAGCCAAGGAGATACGTGTGCCACAATTCGAACTTGCAAAATCAGTCGTCTGCTATTTGCGAATGATTTGGTTCTGCTTTCTTTGATTAAATCTGGTCTCCAGCGGGCATTAAACAGCTTTGGGGATGCATATGACACCGCCGAAATAAAAATAAGCACGATCAAAACTGAGGTACTTCACCTTGCAAGAAACCCTGATTAGTGCTCGTTGCAAGTGATTTGAGCGACACTGAAGCAGGTAAAGAAGTTCAAGTATCTTTGATTTGCATTTACGGTTGAAGAAGGGCAAGACGAAGAACTGAATACTCGAATTACCAAGGCTAGTGTTGTAATACGAGCTTTGCTCTATTCGGTTGTAATCAAACAAGAATTGTCGAAGAAAACAAAACTCTCAATCTTCAAAGCGCAGTGTGCCCAACTTCACTTATGGTCATGAATCTTCGGTAATGACCAAAAGAAAGCAATCAGAAGTGGAAGCGTCCGAAATGAGGTATTTACGAAGAATCGAAGGAGTTACACTATTTAACAAGGTGCGTAGCTCTGAAATTCGAAAATCTTTAAACATCGAGCAGTTACTTTTCCGAATCAAAAGGTCTCAGTTTAGATGGTTTGGTCACAAAGCAGAATGGCCCTGGAAAGACTTCCCAAACAAGCTTTACTTGCCAAAGCAAATGGGAAAAGACTAGTTGGACGACCTGAAACTAGATGGACCAATTATACTGCGATTCTTGGATGGAATTGTTTGGGACTTCACCCAATCAAAACGATGGAGGTGATGGTAGACCGCGAAGTGTGGTGGCTTAATCTCGAGTTGCTACCTCCGCAACTCTGACGTAAAAGCGGGTAATTGAAGAATGGCGGTGATAAGAATGATGAAATCTCAACATTAAAACCAAATATTGCTGTTAAAATGATGCGTTTTAAATCTTACGTTTTCTGAAATCCATTTCTTGAGCTGATTTCTTCAATTGATCGATTTCCACTGAGGAAAAGAAAAACGTTAGAGCCGTTTTGATAATCAAAATGAGTTCTCTAAAATGTTTTTCGTCATTAATTTTTCCACGCATCATACTATATATACACTATACAGCTTCATTAAACTTGCAGGAATTAACTTGGACTTATTTTCATTTACAATTTTTTGCTTTCAAACACTCAACTACTGCTACAAAAACAGTCTATTTTGAAACTTAAAAAAAAGTAGATCGATGCGCATCATTGTTGGTGGCACCATTATTAGCACAGCGTTAATCTAAAAATGGAAGAAAAACTGCATAAACTGAGATCGTGATAATGAGCTGCAGTCGTCCGAAAAAAAAAAGGTTTAGGTTTGAGAAGTCGGGACTGCAAACCCATCAATTCCTACATCAAGTTCAACAAGTTGGCCCAAGAATAATCTCTAACGTTAAAGTTAAAGGCAACCAACAGACAATGTCGAAACATACCTGAAGTTTTAAAGAATAAAACTGAATTTGAATAAGATAACTGAAGATGACCCGCTTGAGTAGAAATTATTAATTTTATTGCTTAAAAAAGTAAATCTCGGTCTTTAATACTATTGGGGCTGCGGATAAATTTGCTTTTTTGGATTTAATGCGAAGAACTTACCATTCATTTCTTGAATTTCCGCCCTCAGCTGCTCTATCTCGCTTGGAATGCATCCACATTCCCCCGGAATTCCCTGAGATCCTTGCGGTCCAATTGGGCCCCGAGGCCCAGTCTTGCCAGGATGTCCTTGTATCACTTCCGGCCTAGGTTGTACAATGCCATCTTGGGTGATGGGCTGAATGGGAAGGCAGTAATTTGAAGCATCAGGGTAAGAGGTTCTTACCAAGCAAATGAAAACGAAAAATATCAAAACTATCTTCATTTCATTAGAAGCAATTCAAATCAGTACACTACGTTAAAGAGCTTCTATTTTTGCTTCAACCAATAAAGATTTTTTAACAAAATTCATAAATTTATGATTACTCTAGCCACCAAAGTTGGTTTGTTCTTTGACACAGACCAATAAAAGGCTTATATCAAAGAAACAACAGTATACAAAGCATGTTAGGCTAACAAAGGCTAGCTGTAATTAACTGACTTAATTACGCACAGAACTAGACAGCGCTGTTTTGTGCTTTTAGTTCTGATCAGCAGCCCTTAGCATATCTAAACCAAGAGTATTCCCCACCCACCTATTGGCCAAGCTGGACATACCCAAATGTTATGCACAGCGGCAGAGGCTTGCGGTGGCCGAGAGGTGGCTGGGGAATACTCTTGGTTCAGATGTGCTGAGGGCTGCTGATGAGAGCTAAAAACTCGAAACAGTGCTGTCCAGCTCTGTGCATAAATGACTCGAGCGGCTTGCGGCTGCAAGGTTGGTGGTTAATATTGCCATCTACAGTAACTCCCTGTGGAAGTAGTTCTGACTTCCCCGAAGTTCACCACGAAGGGCGTCAAGCTTTTTCAGTTTTAACCATAGGTAAGCACAAGTCCGTTAATCGTTAATCCGTAAATAGCAAAGCTAACTTTTTCATTAACTCGTTAATCCGTAAAAAAGTTTTTTCATGTTAACGGACTAAAATAACTTCCGTTAAGTTCTGTTAACTTCCGTTAACGTTTTTATTGTTAATATCTCGCACCATCCATTCATCTTACCAGTAAAAACCAGTTTGCACTGGTAACACTTGTTGCACATCAGCTCGAGTTTTATAGAAGAAAGCGAAGAAAGGAGCTCTTTTTGTGGCAAATACTAAAATGCAGCCTCATACATCTATTAATTATCGCTGTTCACAATTTCCAAAGATTTTTTGATCGCAGCTTCGTTAGTGCATTTGAACTTATTTTTATCTTGAAATTAGATGAGACTGTAAAATGTAAATTCCAAAACATAAAAAGGTCACCATAGCAATAGATATTTCCTTACAATCAGCTCAACAGCGTCAATACGTGTTCTAGAAGCTACCAAAAAAAAAAGAAATGTAAATTACACGTAAAATATTAACGAAGTAACGGACTTTATTAAGTTCCGTTAATTAAAGCTGAAAATAACGGATTAACGTTTACGGATGTGTGAAGTTTGTTAACGGACTAGTGGTTAACAAAGCTAACGTTTTGCATTAACCTGCCCACCTATGGTTTTAACTAACTTAATTTTGATTTCTTTTACCTAAAGTGTTTAGCATTTTGGCCTAGCTTGTCACACTAGTTCAAGCTTTGCTTTCAAATATACGGTATAGCTACTGTATTATATCGTAATGAAATATAAAGCTAACAGACGCATTGCATTCATCGGGATATTTATTCATAACCACTTGGTTCTACCGATGAGTTTATTTATTGATTAAAAGTTTTGCCTCCCAAACCGGAGGCTTCTACTGAACATTTTTCGGAAGTGCTTCCTTTGAAGCTGCTCGATCAACTATACTGCTTGAATACTGTACTTAATGTCAAATATACAGTAATAAGCGTAAAACGTTTACAAAGGAGTTAAATTTCTTGTGGAATTGGCTCCGCTGTCTTACAATCTGAAATTGCGCTGTAATTTCTTAAAATTCGATGCGTTGTAAATCTCAAAATCTGAAACAATATGCAGTATAATTCAAAGCAGCAATATAGTCACCAAACCCGGAACTTTGCTCCCACTCGACTGTCAACAATCATCCAAACAGGGGAGTATTTAAGGGGGGGGGGGGCGACTGTGCCATGGCCGCCCCTTGGGGGTGCCAGTAGTGCATAAATACCTCAGAATAGTGCTTAGAACTGAATTATGGCCTCCCCCCTTTAGATTTTGGCAAAAAATCTGGGCAGAAAAACGGGCTGAATCTGAGTGAAGACCTTTTTTGTTTTTGGTTTTCATTATTTTCAAATTTTCTGGCCCCTCCCTTTTGAAAATCCTGCGTACGCCACTGCAACCAACCCACGACTCTTACTTGACTCAGCACTTTGAATCGTTTTTTGCTGATGCATCCAAAGTTTATTGTAGTGGTAAAGTTTTTAACATTTCCTTATTAAACGGCTACATAGTCCAAAAATTTCAACAGATATACGGTATGTATAACATACATGTTTCAATTTCCGCGAGAGTTGAGGAAGAAGCCGCTCAAGATCGAAACCAACACGTACTGGCCTTTCCCTATTTTTTTCAATTGATTATGGCTTTACTTTAGAAAACAAATTTGAAAACTAAATTTCCTGGAAAACAGTTTTTCCGGTATGCCGTGCACTGTATTTGCTATTTACATACCCCTGTTTCTATCGTAATATTTTTGATTTACGGGTGTAAGTCATTTTATTGAACAAACTAGATAATAAAATACAAAAATGGCAGAGCTTTTACACAGTGTGCTGAACCGATTACTACAGTTGTATATCGTCATGATTAGCCCATGTCATTTGATATTGACTTAGGCAATTTTATGATTAGCCTATGCCAGTCGATGCCAACTTAGGCATCCAAAAACTACACTAGCTGTTAGAAAAAAGAACAATTCTTTGAAAACAGAAAAGATGTTTTTGAAAACAGCATAGTTGCTTGACCAGAGGTAGGCAGGAACTAGTTACTTTTGTTACTAGTTGCTTCAACTAGTTACTTTTTGAGTAACTGTAACGGTAACGTAGTTACTTTTTCAAAACTGTATCGAAATCGGTACCTAGTTACAAAATTAGACCTGTAAAGTTACTAGTTACAGTTACTTTTTTTAGTGACAGCACACGCATGCCGGACTACGTTGGGTAATTATATTAACTGCATGCGCTGCGCAAGCCGATTGCTGGATGCACACACACACACACACACCTGGTCATCATCACGCGATTACATCAGTTTCAGGTTCAATGATTTATTCGCCAAGATGCCTTGGCCAGGAGACAGCAAAATGACCATAGGGTCTTGGTGTCGCTGCTACCTGCCACCTATGTCAACCACACCAAGGCTAAATCTTCACACTATCTCTTTAACGCGGTACGTCAAGCAGGGAAGCTGTAAATACCAATTTTTAAAGTCTTTTGGTACGGCTCGACAAGGGAATGAATCCCGGTCTACCGACTGCAAGGCTGACGCTCTTAACACAACATCATCGCTCTTATCACTACATCAACACTGCTCAATCAAGCGTTGCAAAACCCGCAAGCCGCAATGCACAAATATCATTAAACAAAAAGTGACCGTCCAGAGCAGTAAGCACTTGCTTTATTAGGGTCAAAACTTTGTTAATCAAAGTAACTGTAACCGTAACGATAACTACTTGCTTTTCAAAACTGTTGCTGTACGGTAACTTAGCTACTTTTTTCCCCGAGTAACTGTAACTAAGTTACTTTTATAAAGTAAAAGTAACATAGTTGCAGTACTTTATATACTAAGAGTGAACAGCATAAACGCAGCCAGAAAGGGATCAGGGGGCCTGGGTACCCAATTGAAATGCCAACAATGATAAAAATGTGACAAAAAATCCTATTGCTTCTTTAGTTTCTTTTAGCATTTTTCGCGTACAACAGTACGTACAGAGGTGGGCACTTGCGCCGCAATAATTGCGGCGCAAGCTTGCGGTGCAACTATTTTACTTGCGATAGCGCTTGCGCCGAAATTATTTTTAAACGGTTGCGCTGACGCTTGCGCCGAAAGTATTTTAGCATTTTTGAGCGCAATCGCGCTAGCGCAATTCAAATACGATTATGAATGATTATTTTTCAATAAACTATTACTAAAGTTAAGAAAAAAGCATTGACGAGGTACTTAAACGTAGCCAAAGTTTTTGATTTCGGGTGAAGGCCAAACCGTATGTCACACGCAATGACATCATCAACATTTTTCGAAAAGAGTGACTTTTTATGGGACAAAGATATCCTAAAATGGAAGATCAGAAGTCTGGGCCTGGGTTGGCATGTAACCTGTATTTTGATAAAAAGAAAGGACTTGAACAAAAGTTAGAAAGTTTCCAAGATTGTCTTAGTTGGGAGACGTGGTGAGTAAATTTATCTAAACCAAATGTATCACAGACGGTGGTCTGCTGGGGGCCGGCCGCTAAGCGATTTTTTGTAATTTTTTGGGAAAAAAGTAGCTATTTTAATAAATTTGGATTGTATTTTTTACGTTTTTAGAGCCATTTAAAATAGCTAAATTTTTAAGATTTGAAAGCCAATCAAAAAGATCAAACTGGTGAGTCTTCTCTTCACTTACAGATCTAGTCCGGTAGAAATACGACAAAATACATACAGACTGGAAAATATTTATAATAAGCTGAAATTTGGCACGATGACTCAGGACCATGTCCTGAGCCACCAAAAAGAATCCCCATATTTTGGACATGGGACATCCCCCTTTTTCGGCCTTTAAAGTCTGCCATCTAGTGTCAAAGAGTCGTTACTGTCCAACAGCCAATCCAAAAGTTATGGAAGAGCCAAATTTTGAATCGTAATCGATTTTTAAGTGCAGGTATAAACAAATTTACTTTTAAATTGATGACGTCATTGCCAAATTTTAAGTTTTGGAAAAATGACATATTCTGCATTGACGATTTAAATTGTGAATGATAGGTAGCTGTTTGGCTCCAAACCAAAAATTTCTTAAATGAAAGTGATGACGTCACAAACGTTTTTGATGACGTCATCTGTCAAGAGTTTTGATCGTAAATTAGAAAAAGAGTGTTTGACCAAACGAAACATTGCACCACTTTGAGAATATTAGCATCATCAGTTTGAAGTTTTAAGGCATCTTCGAGTCCTTGGCTGAGGATTTTCATCGTCCACCTATACGCAATGGTTCTAAAAAAATAGCCAGCGAAATTATATGTCAATTAATACGCAGTACCGCAAGTACAACGTTGTTTTTACGGGGCAAAATTTATTTCTGGGGAAGGCAAAATTTTTGGGTTGGTCTACTTTTCTCCGAGTTCTCTGTTTATCTGTAAAAACAAAAAGATAATTGTGCCAATTTGGTTTACGTTTGTCCGAGTTCTCTGTTGATCTCCTAAAAAAAAAGGTCATCTCGCCAAATTGTTCTACTTATCTACTAGCTTTCTGTCGGTTTCCAAAAAAAAAGCCACCATCTTGAAACTGACGCAAGGGAAAGGGGAGTTTGGGTGGGCATTTTAGAGGGGGCGGAATTTTTGTTTAGGGGGTACTGCCCCCTTTTGCCCCCCCGTAGTTGCAGTCTTGTTAATACGAATATGTCCCGAGCAGGATAATATACTCGGTAGGAACAGAATTTCTGCCGTTTTGCGATGTCTGACAATATTATTATCTTACGCAAAAAACGCTTTGCTAGCATACGTCTGCAATCTCTGGTACTAAAGCTACTTTGCAGAAGAATAGGCCTGGCATCTGAACTAAACTTATCCAATCAATTAGAATAACATTTGAACAAACTTATCTGATTAAGCTAAAATAATATCTGATCAAAAACTTATCTAATCAACCATGATTTTTGAATTAACATCTGAACAAAATTTATTTAATTAATCTATAATAATCACGCTAATATGTGACAATTTGCAGCCTTAATAATTTTTTTATCTTTGCTAATGCTTGCATTTTAAACTAAAATTGCAGATTAACTTTAACTGCGCGAGGGAACTTTTCGATAAACATTCATAGACTTTTTTGCTCTAACTGCAAAATCCATTGTTTTATTTCAATTCCATATTGGGAGGTTTAAGTTTTATCTGCTTGACTACTACCACCGGCGCAGCCAGAAATAAAAAAGGGGAAGGACAAAATTTTTGGTTGTGATTAAAGCATATGCAAATCGAAAGGTTTTTATTGAGGCAAATTGCATCTAACTGCTGTACAAAGGTTAAGCGATGACAGATTGAAGTCCTGCCGTCGTTCATGCAGCAGACGCGTAAAAAAACAACTAAACAAAAAAAAAAGACTTAAATTGATTAAACACTCAAAAGAATTAAAGTAGTTTCACCATTTTGCTTTATTTAACGATGCAGCAGGGAATACAAAAAAGCGCGTTTTTTCACTTAGGCCATGTACGAGAAAATCGCAGTCTGCCGTTATTATTCAAGCAAGCTTGCATAATAATATTTCAATTTTCGTATACTAGAAGTACGTTTCATTCATCAAGTTGCCTTGGCCTAGAGACAGCGAAGGGACGTATCGGTCTTCGAGTCTAGCTGCCACCTGTCTACCACAGTATGTTGTGACAAATTAAAAACAAATGAAATGCACAATTCGCAAAAACATACGAACAATTCCCGCCCACGCCCAAAAATGATTGGTTTTTGAAAAAACAAGTGATCCCTATTATAATTTATGTTAATTGACAGTTGACACCAGTCACAACATACTGCTTGCTATCTTCAACCAACGAAAAAAAATGCGCTGTATTGTGGTTTGCCAATATAAAGTTTCGTTTAATTAATTACTGTACTCACTGTTATTATTATCGTTGGTAGGAAATAAGCATTAAGCAAGAATAACGCGATAGCGACCGACCAATTCCTTGTACGGTTGTCTCAATCAAATAAAGCGGATCTGAACGCGGCGGGTTCGCGGAAAAAACGGTCATAACGAAATACAATGGGTTTATTTTTATTTATATGGCACGCCCGCAAACAAAATTTAGTTCGCGCCTAAAACTGCGTATAAAATGCTTCAAGAGCAAATTTTTAGGCCCGGCAGTAACATAATGAACGTACGGGCATATTTTTAGTTTGTTTAAAACAACGTGCGGCTTGTACGCTGGTTAGGCGATACGCCGAGCTTACCGAATTTTGGTTTAAAATAAATTAAAGACGAACTTTTGCGCTCACGACTTTTAAGCACAGTGTAGATCGGGATTACCTAGAAGGCTTTTGCGCGACTTTTTGCTCGCAACTAATCAGCGCGCTCAATTTAGATTTCGACACAATTTGGGCTACGTCGCCGAACTCGCTGCTCTGATATGCAACCAGAACATTGTTCATAATCAACACAGCTATACTTTGTAATATGTAGACATAGAAATTGACTGACACAGATTTCCTAAAAATAAATTAGCAAACTATTTACTGTATAAAACATTTGACATTGCGCAAATTGAAGTTGTTAGATTAATTCAAACCAGCCGATCGCGTTCCTCAACTTCAACTAAAAACAAAATTAAAGGATCAAGCTGACATTGTAGTTTCGCTTTTCGTAATTTGCAAAAACTTTTTGAGCAATAATATTTTGATTCCGTCATTTTTCAGATAAACGGGTTCACTAGGCTGTTGGTCTAATTGTAGGCCTACATAAAGCGGTTTAAACCAATTACGTCTGATATCTTACTCCATGTAAACGCAAAAAAGAAATAGGTAAAATGCATGCAATCAAATGACATCCGTATATTTATACGCATAAATATGCGAAATCGTTAAAACGGATCTAATACAGTATAACAAAAAATCAATTTCGACGTACACAATAAACGGAAAATCATTCCCTCAGAAAAGATTTGCTTTCCTTCTGCGATTAATGTTTTTTCCCAATGCTTTGAAATAAAATTTTCTGGAAATTTACTAGGGTCGAAATACGATTTGACTATGGTGACATTTAATTCGTCTACTGAAACGCGTCAGATCTCGGCCGTCCCGAATTCTCGCCGGTATCTGATTCTACTTGTTCCATTTTGAAAAATGATGAGTTTTGAAACAAATGGATTGCGTGTTTTGGTGCGAAACCGCGCTGCTTTCTGCCTCATTCGCATTCTCCCGCAAATGTAATGCGGTATGCTGACGAGACATTATTATTTCACGACAGCGCGATACGGGGTACGCAATGATCTTATTTCACCAAAATTGATTTTTCGATAGTAACTTCATTTCCATTGCTACGTTAAAAATGATTCACTTTGCCGTTTTTGCTGCAAACGTTTTTTTAATCCGAGTATCTCACAAACAATACAAGCTAGAGGGCTGAAATTTGTTGTAAAAGATAGAGAAGCTAATGACCTTAGAAAAAATTTTCAAAAAAATGCAAAAGTTTTGACGTTGTTCATTTGCAACTCTGGTAGGATTACACTTGAGTTGACCGTTTTTCAATTACCGTAGTTTTTTGACATTCCATCTTATAAATAATTTTTGTGAAATTGTGCACTTCAAAAAAGGGAGAGGACTGGTCCCCCTAATCCCCCGTGGCTTCGCCGGTGCCTGCTACGCCAGAGCTTTACTGACAACACAGTTTTTGAGTTTCAAAAGACTGAATTCACAATATAATTCTCCCAAGTCTAAAGCTAATAGAAAAAAAGTTTTACAATGTTTCGTTTGGTCAAACACTCTTTCAAATTTACGATCAAAACTCGTGAGAGATGACGTCATCAAAAACGTTTGTGACGTCATCACTTTGATATAAGCAATTTTTGGTTTGCATCCAAAAACTTAAGTCTCATTTCCAATTTGAGCCATCAATACGTCAGTTTTTCAAAAAACTTTGGCAATGACATCACCAGCAATGACGTCATCAACTTCAAAGAATTTTTTTTAAACCTGTACTTGAAAACCAACTTTTACCTCAAACTTGACACTTTTACAACTTTAGATTGGCTGTTGGTTAGTAAAGGCTCTTTGACACTAGATGGCAGACTTAAAAGGCCAAAAAAGGGGGAAGTCCCATGTCCAAGACATGGGGATTTTTTTTGGTAGCTCAAGACATGGTCCTGAGTCATCGTGCCAAATTTCAGCTTATTATAAAGTTTTTCAGGTTAAAGCTATTTCTACCCGACTAATCAAGTCCAAAACACGTTTAAATCTTGAATTTGAGGGTAAATTTTGTAAGTGACTTGTCCAGGTGAGAGAAGCAAAGTACCTACATTTCCTCCTGTAATATTTTTAGCAGTAAATACTTGATCGAGAATTTACTTTAGAGATTTTTGTTTTGTCATGAAAATAACCGGTTTAGGAGTACATGTAAAATTGAATAATTTGTTCAATAAGCATTTTCCCTAGCTACTGTTTTTGTCAAAAATATTTGTGACGCAAAAACTGGCTTAGTGGAGGTGGATTGCATTGGAATTTGGTGCAATAGATGGTTACTAAATATTCATGTTATTGCATTAAGTTCACAAAATGATTAGATGAGGGCCTAAAGTTGCAACTTTAAAGACAAAAACCTTGAATTTCTTTCGGGTTATACGTTTAAATTGGATGGCAAAAACTCGATTTGAGGGGGCCCAGGCCATGCAGTCGTCAATATCAATATTAATCTGTTGTACTCGTATACTGTTGCATACGTGGAAATGCTAAAAGAAACTGAAAAAACATAAGGCTTTGTTGTTATTATTTTTATCATAGGTGGCATTTCAATTGAAAGGGGGTGGTTTTTTGCCCCCTCCCCCCTTGGCTACGACTATGACGAGGTAGGTTCAAATAAGCCTGATCATGGGGAATTTCATTCGTCAACTGCTTGCAAAACTTTTATTGGATTTACAGCAGGGACCTTCTTTCGCTGAAACGTTTCTCTCGAAAGCATTTTTTTTCTTTTGTTTCAAAAAATTTTTTCAATTGAAGAATTTAAAAAATGGTCTTAAAATCAAATTTTAAACAGAAAAATTACTTTTGTAATTGTCTTTCAAGAGATATGCTACTCGTTTCTAAAAAATCTTATACTTGCTTTAGGCATAAAGCGCGTTACTCACAGCAATGCGATTTTTTTACCGTAATACAGAAACAAGAAACAGCAAAAACTATTAATTACAACGTTTTTGCTGGTTCGGGAAAACGTGAAAGATAATGCAAACGGGAGTTACAGCGTTGGTATAGCTTTTATAAGTAAATCTTGTATGGCTTTATTTCTCTAAGCAAAAAACAAAATGATTTTTTGGCGTTCTCCATTCGTTAGAGAGTAATGCTAATTGCTCCCGAAGCACAAAATACGTATCAAGGCATTTAAAGAATTTCCTTGACAAGCCATTAGAAAAAAACAGTGATTCCAAACTCGAAGACGTTCGCTTACCACCATAATGAATTTATTAGTGGAATTTTTAACATCTCGGTTTCTATGAGTGCGGGTGTTGAAAGTATTTATTCGTTGGGTATAAAGACGTTCTTTGAGCAAAGTGATTAAGCGATGCATATTTTTAAATCTTTTTTTTTTTTTTGAAGGAAATCAATAATTTTTTATTTGCTAATTTGGTAGCCTGCATAATTTGAACTAAGTATTGGTTTCGTACTGTAGCCTAGAGCAGTTTAAGCAGTAAGTCAATTAGAATTGTACTTTTCAAAACGTCACACTTGCGGTTGCGCTTGCGGCGCAATTCTTTTTCGGGCTTGCGGAAACGCTTGCGGCGCAAGATTTTCAGAGTAGTTGTGCTTGCGGCGCAACTTTTATAATTTGCACTGCCCACCTCTGACTAAGTAACAAGAATGTTGACAACCAGGGGGCCCGCGCTCTCTCAATTCAATTTGACGAACCAATTTAAATGTGCAACCGGGGTGAAGTTAAGGTTTTTTGTCCCTAAAAGTTCGCTACCTCAGTTCCTCGTCTAATCTTTTTATGAACGTAACGCAATAACCAGGGCCGGATTTACCATAAGGCAGAGTGCCAGTGGCTCGGTGCTCAGATGGTAAGAGCTTTTTTTGGTCTTTACCTATATTAGGCAGAAAGATATCGCAAAAATCTTCAAATGGTCAAGGGCTCGCGCAGTCTAGATCTGGCTCGGGCAATACCATGGTTAGTGAGCGTAACCATCATTCTATTGGACCAGTTTTTAATAACTAATCACCTCCATCTTGCAGTTTTTAGGCGACAAAATACTTTTGAAAAAAATAAGCTGGGGAGATGCTCATTGAGCAAGTTACTGAATTTTAATAGAGGAGGTCTGGACCCCTGGCCATAGGTGTAGCCAAGAGGTCCGGGGATCTCGCCTCAATTGAAATGTTATTTACAACAAAAATGTGGCAAAAAACCTATTGTTTCTTCATTTTCAGTTTCTTTTAGCATTTGTGAATAATATTGACGACCAGGGGCCCCGGGCCCCCCTCAATTCAATTTTGTCTACCAATTTAAATGTATAACTCGGAGAAATTGAAAGTTTTGCTCTAAAATTTGCTTTCTCAGGCCCTCATCTAATCTTTATATGGACTTAATGCAATAACTAGGGCCAGATTTACCATAATATGACACAGTGCCAGGGGCTCCGCGCTCAGATGGTGAGACATTTTTTGGTATTTCCCTATATTAGGCAGAAAACGTTGTGAAATTTTCAAAGTGATAAGGTCCCCGCGCAATATAAATCCAGGCCGGGTAATAACATGGTTAGTAGGCGTAAGCATCTACTGTACCATGTTTAATTAACAATCTACTTCCATCTCTTTAGCGTCTATGCGACAAAATGCACTTCAAAAAAATTAGCTAGGGGAAATGCTCATTGAACTAATTATTGAATTTGAATTGAGGGGGCAAATTCAAATTCAACAATACATTTACTCGTACATGTACGCTTACAAGTGGTTATTTTTGTGAAAAAACAAAAATCTGATAAAAAAATCTTTGAGTGGATTATTATTTACTGCTGAAATATTGCAAGAGACAATGTACCTTAATTTCCCCTACCTGGGCCCAATCATTCACAAAATTTAACCCAAAATGCAAGGTTTTGAACATGTTTTGGACTTAAATTGTAAGTAAAAAAAGGCTTAAACAATTTAATTTTTCAATGGGCTTTCAAATGGTAAAAATATAGTTCTTTCAAATGACACTAAACACGTGCGAAATATGATTCAATGGCATGCAAATAGCTAGTTTTTTTTTTTACAAAAAATTACGAAAAATTGCACAGCGGCTGGGGGCTTAGCCCCTAGACCCTCGTCTGCGATGAACTTGAGTTACACTAGTTTATTCAACACATCTCCCAATTTACACTTTTGCACTTTTTATTTTTGGTTTAAGTCCTCTCCCTATAACAAAATCCTAGTTACGTACAAACACACAGGCCACATCTTCTGATCTTCCACTCTACAATATCTTTGTCCCACAAAAAGCTCCTCTTTCAAAAATTTCTGAAGACGTCATTACCTGTGATTTGGTCCTCCCAAACCTAAAATCCTGGCTGCACCTATGCCCCTGGTCGTACATGCACTCCAGCAATTGTTTGTTTTCATTACAAAACAAAAATCGGTAAGAATTTTCTTCGAGTGGATTATTATTTATTTATTTACAACGAAAATATAGCACGAATCAATGAACCTTACTTCCCTCTACTTGGGCCAAGTCACTAACAAAATTTAATCTCAAAATGCAAGATTTTAAACGTGTTTTGGACTTAAATTGTGAGTAAAAAGAGGATTGAACAATTTAATCTTTTCAACTAGCTTTCAAATGTAAAAATCTAGTTTTTTGAAAGACTCTGAACATGTGCGAAATGCGATCTAATGGCATTAAAATAGTTTTTTTTCCCAAAATTTTTCAGCGGCTGGGGGCTTCTGCCCCAGAACTTTATTGCCTCCGGAAGCTTGGGGGTCCGCACCCAGACCTCCGTCTATGAAACGATTGAGTTATACAAGTTTACTCAACACGTCTCCCAATTTAGACATTTTCCCTTTATAACTTTTGGCAAACCAAGCCACAGCTTCTGATCTTCTTTGTTGCAAAAAAGATCTTCGATATCTTTGTTCTACGATATCTTTGTTCCACAAAAATTTTCTTTTTAAAAAGTTTCTGATGACGTCATTGCTTGTGATTTGTGGTTTGGGTCCCACCAATCTAAAATCCTGGCTACGCCTATGGTCAACAGCAGGATAAAAAATAATCGCTGCAATTTCATGGCATTCGTAAGAAGGAATTCCAGTTTTAGTTTATTTCTATGATTTCGTTGTCTTCAGAAGATGTAAACTACTCAACAATACTTGAAACAATTTTGCTGTATAAAAGAAAACAAAACAAAAAAACGTGAAATTTATTCTTCCTTGCAGATCATCTCTGCGCTACTTAAACTTAATCTTTAACCATTCAAGTGAATGTTAAAGAAATAATAGCGGATGTGGAGTCAAAGACACAACGCTCGAGGCCGAGGCCAAGGACACAAAACAATCCGAGGCCAAGGACCGACCCTCTCGAGGCCAAGAACAGGAATGCTCGAGGCCAAGGCCAAGGACCAAGAACACAACGCGCAAGTGTTTTCAAAACAAAAGTCTTCATAAATTTACCGCGAGGTCTCTGACGCGTTCTCCAAGACGAAGAAAAAAAAAGTTCATGACCTTGGCCCATTTTTTACAAATCAATTATAGGGCTGTCCTCAACCGCAAACAGGGCATTTTTGAGGACTTGCATGCTTGGAGGCTAAGGCCAAGGACTTCAAAATGTGTTCTTGAGGACGTCGTCGAGGACTCCACCTCCGAATAATAGCAATGCTATTCAACATAAAATTAATATTTTTTTGCCTAAGTCACAGAAAAACTTGTATTATTTTGCCTAAGTCACTTTGCCATCGAGTGGGATGTTTTCAAGCAAAATCACACCGATAATCGGTGATATAATCATTTTGATGTATTTTTGCCAAATTTTGGTAACGATACGTTATTTCAGTAAAAAATGAGGAAGGTGACTTGGACAATTTTTTTTATTAGGGTGACGATATGCAGATTGTAGTACAAAATGTTAAAACTTTCGGTTGTATGTATACCAGTAATACTCCCTGTATCTTATCTTATCAAGTTAATTTGGCTTGTTCAGAAGACAGCAAATAGATTTTTGCATATTTTAAGACAAGCTGTCATCAACAACAATTATTCTTCCACACTCGGTGCAAACTTGTTGGTCTGAACATCAAATAAGAAAGCTGCTGGGAATATAATAATGTATATAATTTTTGCTTTGACCAGATTGGGAATCAAACCAGAGTTTTTCATTTCACTAGCAGGTGTTTATTCCTCGGACCTCGATTAAACGATAAGCCATTAATGAATAAATATCCTCCTTTATTGCATGCAAACGTAGATCGTCGGCTAAACTTAGAACTACGTAAGAAATAATCCTTATTGGGTTCAGTTTGTAGCAAGGGTTTACCACCAGACGGTGACTTAAAATAGGTGACAATCATCCACTCTTAACCTTATTTTACACGGGTTATTTGCCCAACGTATTTTAACGTAGTATTAATTTCATCGATTCAGAAAATGCTTTGAATCACCTGCGCTGCAGTTTTCATTGAATCAGAAAATCCAAACTCAGCCAAGTTTGATTCGTTCCACTCAAAAAACATTTTGCCGAAAAATTAAATTTCTATTTTTAACCGAGAAAGTTTTTGAAGCTTCTTTCTTGAACGACTACAATTTCCAAACATATTTGATATGCATTTACTTTACGAATAGCTTAATTATCCACTGCATTTCACAGCTATTTTTCATGGTTGTTTTTTCTTGAGAGGATTGCGGAGCCAGCCGATCGGGATCAACTAATCAGTAATCACGTTTTATAGTCGACAATCGCGTTCTTCATTTTGCTCCATTTTGATAACAAAATAGAACAAAAGTATTTCTAAGAAAACGATATTCCTCGTTAACTGTATAGTACATGCACAAGGGGATAGTTGTACTCTGATTATTTAACTTGCAGCATGTTTCAATGATAAAAGTTTTAAATGACAGTGAATTATAATTATTCTACTATTAGCCATTAGCTAAACCATACGCAGTGATTGAAATTCGATAGCTCAGTTGGTAGAGCGTCTGGTGGGTGATCGAAAGATCGCTTGCCCCGGGTTCGATTCTCGAACTGGAAATGCGTCGTTGCGCCCTGGTGAAAGACACTTTACGCTTATTTCCCATCGGGACCGAGCAGTCTATCCGTTGTGGTGGCGCGGCCCGACGAAAGGCTTGCAAACCGAACCGAAAAAGCGCTCTGTGTTGGTGGGGTTAGAACAGGAGTGCACAAAGCGCTTTTTGTCCGTCGCTAGTGGAGTGAATTACAATTTGTGCGGCCAGTGACTGTTCTCGAAATTTTCCGGCAATAAAGGTGGGGATATTTTTTATTTTTTGTTCTTCACCTAAATTTCCGCTAAAAATTACGTCAAATCTCACTCAAAAGTTGTTTCTTCAGCCGAAAAGTGCTTTTAATTCGGTACAGCATTGATTGTGCGACATGCATAAGTCAAAAAATTGTATCCCGGTCCGCTCTTCAAAAACTTTGAGCACGTCTAGCTGGATTAGACAAATACAGAGACAAAATATAAATACGGATATCTCGGCTTTCACAGAGCGCTCAAGGATTGCAATACAAACAAAAATTTTAGAATTTTTTGTAATTTATGTCATTACTTTTTAATTTACTAAGGTGCCTTGACCAGGACACAGCGATGATGGGGTTTTTGCGGCTTTTGCCATCTGTCTACCACACATATTGAAGGTTTCACCCACCCCTTAATTAATAGCTTCTTGCTCTTTGACGAATTATGTCGAGTAAGCTAAATGTAAAATGATGCGTTTTAGGTTTTTCGTTCATTATTTGCCCAGGAAAACAAACAGAAGGTTAGAATGAAACATGATTGTCAAGAACAGTGAACATTCTGACTTGATTGTTTTGTAACAATGCTTGCAGCAATATGAGTCTGATTATGCAGAAGCATTCGTAAGTTCGATAAGTGAATAATTTTATTTCAGCTGAATGCAAGTAAAATGTTTTCGAGAAAGGATTTTCAAATACGTCATATGAACAGCATTACAATTTTGAATGTTTTTTTTCAGCGTTTGATCTAAAGAGGAATTGCATATTTTTAAATTGGTTTTGTTGCTACAAAATTAATGGGTTCTGTCATGGCATATATTTTTGCAAATTATTTGATAAGCACAAAAAAAATTTTTTTTTCCATTTATCTTGGCTTGTTGAATTGTGTTTGATGAATTTGTCTAATTATGAAATACTATGAAATTATGAAAATGACCGATCAGTGGCCGAGTGGATAGAGCGTCTGCTACTGAAGCGGTAGACCCGGGTTCGATTCTCGGTCAGATCAAACCAAAGACTATAAAAATTGTTATTTACAGCTTCTCTGCTTGACGTTCAGCAATTAAAGGGACAATGTAAAGCCTCCGCCGTGTGTGGTAGACGGGTGGGCAGTTGGCAGCTTGACTCGAAGACCGATAGGTCCCTTCGCTGTCTCCTGGCCAAGGCAACTTGGTTAATAAAATGTAATTACAATTACAAAACATACTAGATTTGTGAAAATATGTAAAAAATCCAATATTGGAGAAGAAATATCTTCCATTCAGTTGAAGCGAAACATGTACCAAGAAGAAGGATCGTAATCGACATTGAAAAAGCGATTATTTGCAGATACAAACTGTTTTGTTACAAATTACATCGACACAAATGCGTTAGATTTATGCTTGAACAAGAAGTGCTGCCACATGATAATTTTGCAGTCAGGCAAAACATATCATTAAACTTGTATTAATCGTTTTACAAAACTTTAAATAAATTTTAGTACTTTTTAGCAATTTTTGACTAATTTTGAGAATAATACTTAATGCTTCATCATTAATGAATCGTCTCCATAAAATCGTCATTTTGTACTTCTTCAGTCTGGGTTTAATTCGCTGGATTTCTCTTCAACAATCACGTTAATCTCACAGTACAAACAAAACGTATACTGTATGATGTATATAAATGTATGTACATATGAGTTTGGATGAGCCAAGCATTTTTGTTCTATTACTTGCAAATCAACACGTCAAATATTCCAAACGGACAGCTGGGTGTCCATACCACGTATTTGTGACAAAGCGGACATAGCGAGCTGTGATTAGTTCTGGAAAATAGTTGATGACGTAATCAAGATTGTTGTAGTTTCCCGGAAACACCTGTGAAATTACAGTAGATTTGATTGAAAATAAAAAAGATACGGTAATTTTAAAAATCAACAAAAAAAGTTTAAAGTAAGAACAAGTCTTTAAAGATAAAAGATTTGGTAAAAAATAAAAAGCGGTTAATAAATTTTACAGAGGGTTTTAAAATCTACTGCTGTAATAAATGCAATTTGGTTTTGAAATCTACGTTTAGCATAATTCGTCGTGCATTGTTAAAACACTAAAAGGATTGCAAAATTCTATACAAAGACAAGCTAAAGACGGTGTCATTCTACTCTTTTCAAGCATCTCAATTTCAAGCTTCAGCTTAAGTTTGCAAACTGCTCCCGTTTTTGCTTCAAATTAGAATTTTATTAAAGTCACCTTTTGTTCTCCGTTGTCTTCACGCATCATTAGTATTTCATTGGTTGAATTTCCGTAAGAAATTTTGAAAGTGGTTGCATACTGCATTCCGTTTTCAACGTCGAATCGTCCTTGCGTCATAATTGCTGTTAGATATTTTGGCTGCAAGAAATCAACTTGAAGCCATTCACCAGGAGTGAACTCTGAAGACAACATACAAAAATATGTAACTTAAAGCGAGCGGTAGAATGTTTTCTTTTTCCACACTGTAGTCAGCAGTAACGTAGCCAGGGGGGGCGGGGGGGCTCGAGCCCCCCCATTGGCTTGTGAAGTATGCAAAATCGCATGTTTTTGGTGCTTTTGAGGCCGATTTTTGGTGAAAAATTGAAAACAGCTTCCCCAAAGAAAATTGGGTGCCGAAGTTGTGAAGTACATGTCGTGATTCAGCTTGAAAAAGCGTTTGAATCTCAGTCTGAATTCTGGTGAAGACCTTTTTTTTTTTGGACACCACCTTTTTTTGGGCTGAAAAAACGTTTGAATTTCCGATTTAGGCCAAAAAATCAGTCTCAATCTCGGTAAAGACCTTTTTTTTTTGGAGACCACCTGTGTTTGGGCTTAAAAAAACGTTTGAAGTTTCGAGCTTTCCGAGAAATTCCGTCTCAATTTTCGGACAAACAGTGTGATTCTGATTTAAGAACAATGAAAATTCGAATCAAGGTCGTTTGCACTTTTCTCACTCTTTCAAAAAAGCCCCCCCTTTTCTAAATCCTGGCTATGAATTTATGAATTGCAAGTGTGGACAACTGGAGGAAAGACTTTGGGAACATTTCTTAAGAACCCGCCAAATGGTTCTCAGGTAGGAAAAAATCAACACCATTATTTTATGAACATCAAAAATTGTTTTCTGGGGTTTCGTCGCTGCATCTGTTTGTGGTTTTTAAAATAGGTTTGGTAGCTGAAGATGGCGACGAAGGTAAGTGAATTTGTTTTATTGCAGCCTTAAACTTACGCTGAGGGGCGCCACGAACCCAAGCAGACCATCTTATTGTCTGCAAGTCAAGTCTTCCGTGATGTGGCTGGTACGATGAACTCCATACAGACGAAGCTGTCATTTGGCTGTCGTCGACTCTATCATTTCCAACTGGGTAAGCTCGTACTCCTGCAGCGCATTCCACAACTATAAAGAAAATAAAATGAGTTTTGATTGCTCAAGAATTAAAGTTTAAAATAAAACTACAGTAGACTACTTACTGTAACATTGTCTGAGTGATATAAAGAAATATTAAAGGTAAACGTTATAAATTTTTTTTGGTTTTCAAAATGAAAAAAAGGTAGGCTAATTGCTATTTCCTAGCGAAGCAGTTTTGTGTTTAATAGGAATTTTCTGCAATAAATGATTAATTTAGTGTTCGTTTCTGCCCAGATGCAATACTGTGCTGACAAATTTGATTATTTGACAAAAAAAAAAAAAAAAGACTGAACGGTAATAGTTCAGTTGCGTTGATCATAAAGGGACAATTTTTCGCATGATTGTGGATTGCGCCATATCACGAGAGCGGATTTGAGCGTGAGGTTCTACTCAAGCTCCTCCAAAAACAATATCACAACAATCGAAAGAAAAGTTGGGATTAACCGAATTTAAATAGAGCTTGAACTATGCAACCATGTGTGATCAATTTTAGCGATTACTTTCACCGAGCTATGTCAATAGTGAAAGTACGGCAAAACGATACGGGACGTGTTTCTGGTGAAGGTTTGGACGAGTAGAAGTAAGAAACCTGAAAATAAAGTTTACATAAGGCATAAGGTAAACAACTTTGCTAATCGTAAAGAATAATCGCGAAAATTGCTGCGATTTTCATGTGAAGACTTTTTAACAGTTTTTTTGGTCCGTTATCTGTACTTGACCAAAAGTATTAGGTCTAGTGAATATCGTGAGAAAAGCAACAATTATTTTTGTCTGTATCTCAGTTGCAGCAACTAAAGTGATTCAAAGTGGTAGAAAATGAATAGCTGAGACCTACGTTTCTTATAAGAAACTGATGCACGCAGCGACCTGGTTAGAAAGCAACATCATTTTGACGACTGAGCTGCGATGTTTTGTATTTTGTTATAGTGTAGATCAAGTTAGTGTTATTGCCTGTGCCTAATACTAATGATGGCAAAAAATACTATGATCAATGCATGACCGAAGCAGAATATTTCAACGCTTTGAAAGCTTTAAAACATTTGCTTAGAAACTTTGAAATTTTAAAACATACTTTTAATCAACTCTCCAATAACAAACATCCGGGTTTAGATAGATTTTCAATTGAATTTTATGTAACATTTTGGAACAATCTAAAGATTCCGTTCTCAGATTGCGGTAATTACTTCTTCCAAAATAACTAACTTTGTTCATCTCAATATGAATGCTTGATTACTCTTATACCAAAACTTTGTACGGATAATTTGTGTACATTTAATTATTGCCCTATGACGTTGCTGAATTGTAATTAAAAAATTATCTCGAAAGTAATTAATCACAGGTTGTATCTTCTTCATCGAAACTTTTATCAGCAAAGCAAAATAGCTTTATTAAAGTGCATGATATTGGTGATAATACAAGGTTTGACGTTATTAATAATCTCACGTGTAAAAATATAGTGGGGAATGTGTTATCAGTAGATTTGTACAATGCGTTTGATTCTTTGCAATAGACGTTGATTTTCGCAATGTTGAAGCGATATGGGTTTGGTAACATTAATTAACTGAGTTAAAATATTACATGAGTTGTCGAGATCAATCTCCGCGTCATTGCGCCAGCGGGCGACTCATTTCTTTTCAAAGAAAGTTTGCAGCGGTGGCGATCCGCTTGTAACGATCGGCCCAAAATTTGAACCGAAGACCTCCTGCTCCTGAGACAAACGCGTTACCGCTTGACCAACTAGCCGGTTTGTGATTTCACATTTCAAAGTTACCAAATTGGAAAGTTAAAATTACTAAGTGTAAAAGTGTTCAGTTTTATCTGCTTCAACGAGACTAACGCCTTAAAATCTGACTTTCTTTTTGCATGATCTTGATGTTGCTGCTCGAGGCTGTAGAGCGACTTGTTTTTGTTCGAAAATCTCAACAATCGATGTCTTCTTCAATCCATTTTGCAATGTAGGGTTGTTTTATCTAACTTCACGCTTAACAAAACCTAACCCCAAATGCTGCTGTTAAAGTGCTACGTTAGCTTCAACTCTTACGTTTTCTGAAGTCCTTTTCTTGATCTGATTTCTTCAATTGAGCAATTTCCACTAAAAAAAAAAAAAAAAGCGTTAAACAAACATTTGATAAATCTTAAGTTCTCTAAAATAACTCTTTCTTTACCCATTACAGAGCATATATTTTTGCAGCAAATTACATGGAATTTTTTTCCGTTTATGATTTTTAATTTGACACACTCACCTATTGTTACAAAGGCTGTCTGATTTTGAAACCGTAAAAAAGCACGTTGATGCACATCACCGTTTTGATGGTACAATTATCCGCTAAAGGTCAATCTTTGTTTGCGAATGACGCAAAGCTAAAAAATTAGACTCAAACCCGTTAGAGCTAGGTTTGTTTCTTTGCCGTTGCAAATTGCACGAGTGCGTGTAAATGCTTGTTTTGAAAAAAATGTCTTGATGTCTTTCTGAGTTTATGTTCGTTCTATATTTTTTTAAGAAAGTACGGCATTGTGGTCAAGGCCGTACAGTAGTCAGACGCAGTTAACAAGCAGTAATTGGCAAAACTTAGATGTGGTTTAATGTATTCGTAGTATAGCCATTGGAAAGCTGCTGCAATGTTGGGGGAAAGTTTTGCAATCGGGCTCAAGCGTTTTTAGGTGATGCTAAGCCCCGTCTGTGCTCCTTCTTACCATTCAATTCTTGAATTTCCGCCCTCAGCTGCTCTATCTCGCTTGGATTACATCCACATTCCCCCGGGATTCCCTGGGATCCTTGCGGACCAACTGGGTCCCGCGGCCCAGTCTTGCCCGGATGTCCTTGGATCACTTCAGATCTAGGTTGTACAACGCCATCTTGCGAGATGGGCTGAATGGTTAGGCAGTAATTTGGAGCATCAGGACTAGGGCTCTTACCAAGCAAATGAAAACAAAAAATATCAAAACTATCTTCATTTTATTAGAAGCAAATCAAATCAGCACACTATGTAAAAAAACTTCTAATTTTGTTTCAATCTATAAAAATTTTTTAAAAGAATTCATAAACATTTGATTATTCCTGCCACCAAATTTGGTTTGTTACTTTACACAGACAAACAAAAGACTTATATCAAAGAAACAACAGTATACAAAGCATGTTAAGCTAATAAAGGCTGATTGCCATTAACTGACTTATTTATGCACAGAGCTAGACAGCGCTGTTTTGAGCATTTAGTTCTGATCAGCAGCCCTTAGCATATCTAAACCAAGCGTATTCCCACCCACCTATTGGCCAAGCTGGACATATTGTAATGTCTTGCACAGCGGCAGAGGCTTGCAGTGGCCGAGAGGTGGCTGAGGAAAACGCTTGGTTTAAATATGCTGAGGGCTGCTGATGAGAGCTTAAGACTCCAAACAGCACTATACAGCTCTTTGCATCAATGACTCGAGCTGCTTGCGGCTGCAGAGTTGGTGTTTGATAGTGCCACCTAACGACTTGTGGAAGTCGTTCTAACTTTCCAAAATTTCACCACCAAGGGCGTCAAGCTTTTTCAGTTTTAACTGACGTAATTTTGATCTATTTTACCAAAAGTGTTTAGCAATTTGGTAGAGCTTGTTACAATAGTTCAAGCTTTGCTTTCAAAAACACAGTAACTGTATTACATTGTGATAAAAAACAATGCTAACGGAAGCGTTGCATTCATCGGAATATTTTTTCACAACCACTTTGTTCCACCGATGAGTTTATTTATTGATTTGAGATTTCGCCTCCCAAACCGAGATGCTTCTTCAGAACAATTTTCGGCAGTGTTGCCTTTGCAGTGACAAAGGAAAGTTGGAGAGTTTTATCTTTTTGAGAAAGTAGTAGGAAAATTTTATAAATTTTATCTTTCTGCAAAAGCAACACTGCCGAAAATTGTGTTGAAAAAGCCTCGCGGTTTCGGAGGCGAAACTTCAAATCAATAAATAAACTCAGCGGTTATCAGAAATGGGCAAGATTACCGCCTTTTGGTGATCTTAAAGATCAAGATCAGATCATCAAAAAAATGTGTTCTTGAAGATTAAAGATCAGATCACCTAAACACTGTGATCTTAAAGATCAAGATCAAGATCGTGATTTTGATGATCAAGATCACTTCACTTTTAATACTGAAAGAGGGGTAGTGGTGATTGTTACAAACGATAAAGTCTTTCTAACCCGGTCTTGTGATATGTGTCAGTTTGCCAAATCGTTTCTCGTTAAAGCTTAATTCTTAAACTTGTATATCTGCCAAGACTTGCCAATCCAAACCGTATTGTGTTTTCTGCAGGGCAACGATGCGTAGTATTATAGCCAACTTTAACAACGAGTAGGAGAGCTATGCCAAACTCTCCCAATCCCTTATTCCTTTTCACAACTGAGCACTTGATTTTTTTGGTTTTTAATGGAATTTATTATTAAATTGAATTAAAGAAAAATACAGAAAAAAAATAAAATAACGAAGTAGTCTCAAAATACGATGCAAGGGCCAATTCAGAGCCTTTCTTCCAATCTATAAGACTGTCCCCTCTCAGTCAATAGTCAAATCCATAAACAAGAACGAATAGGAAGGTTAAGGGTAAGGGATCGCAAAACGCAATTTACCCAAGTTAAGCAGCATTTAACACGTATCACCAAAAACTGACACTATTCACTTCACTCATTTTTGTCACTACTGAGCAGAGGTGGAGTCCTCGAGGACGTCCTTGGCCTCGAGGACAGATTTTGAAGTCCTTGGCCTCAAAGGTCAAGTCCTTGGCCTTGGCCTCGAGGCCTCAAGTCCTCGAAAATTGGCCTGTCCTCGGCTCGAGGACAGCAGTATTTTTTGAATTGCTAAAAGTTTGTGGAGCGCTTGAAAAATTTTTTGGAAAACGTTTTTTTGTGGAGATCGCTTGAAAAATTTTTGTGAAGACCTTTTTTTTTCTTTGGAGATCGCCTGAAAAATTTTTGTGAAGACCTTTTTTCTTTTTTTGGAGAGCACTTGCGCTTGTGTCCTTGGTCCTTGGCCTCGAGCATTCTTGTCCTTGGCCTCGAGAGCGTCTGTCCTCGGAAAGGCTGTCCTTGGCCTCGGATTTTTTTTGTGTCCTTGGCCTTGGCCTCGAGCCTTGTGTCCTCGACTCCACCTCTGCTACTAAGTTTTCAGGCCCAAAGCAGGTTTAAATAGTTCCAAGTAGTAAAAAACACGTGGGATCGCCTATTGTCTAGCATCAAAGGCCAGAAATTAACAAACAAAGACTGTCAGCTGCTAGTCTACAACTGCCAGTCTACACAAATAATGCACAAAAAGAACACAACGATTCTAAATACAGTCTAATTAGCGTTTTGAAGGTCTTTAAAGATGCGCCTTTGAAGATGAGCTATAATTAGCAGCTTGTTTTTAACAAAGGATAATAATTACTCATTAATTTAACTTAAACACCGATTAGAAAATGACAAATAATCTTTTCGATTTAAGTCACAAGATTACGAAAATCCAATAATTGATCAGACACAAATGCACAACCAAAGACGGAAAATTGGGTCTTCAGTCATTAGTTGAAAGCGGGGCAGATTATTTTTAATGATTTTAACAGTGATGATGAGGAGGGGGTAAGCTATAAATGTTGAATCCTGTATCAGTATTGACTATCAATGGGCAATATTGCAGTGCTGATTTCGCTAATAACATAAGGCATTTGACACTCATAAAACTTTTTGCAGCAATTTTACTAGTTTAAATAACCACGAAGACCCTTTCAGGTTACTTCGCTAGTTTTGGGTAACAATAACGAAATTCAAGCACAAAATCAAATCAAAAATATCAAATCTTCATTATACTCTCTTAAATACCCTTTATGGGTGCCGCGAGTTTGCGTCGCCCATCTCCGCTTCAAAGCGCCACGGGCACACAATTTAACGTCGCAACAGTGACGGGCCATAGACAACTTGTGTTAGATTTGTTCGACGCGGGAATCGAACCCGGTCTTCCGCTCAAGATTCGCCATTGAAGCAAGACGCGTCTACAACTCGGCCATCCCGCCGGTCAAGAACAAATCCTTTTTCATGACTTGTATATTTAATGACATTGACATTGTAGTTAATAGACAGTAAACTAAAAGAATTTTTTTGACTCCATTTCGCTCCTTCCATTATCCTTCACTCCAGTTTAGACTCCATTCTGTGTCGCAGCCATGAAATAGCTTCAGAAAATCATGTAACCTGGCCTTGGCGATGCTTCCCTACGCGACATTTAAAAATGAAAATGATCTTGATCTTCAAGATCAAGATCTCACAAAATTGTGATCTGGAAGATCAAGATCAGATCATTAAAATATTGCGATCTTGAAGATCAAGATCGCACCCATCTCTGCCGGTAGTACGAAGTAGTCATGAAAAAAATTAAATATCGATTTATACTGTAACTGCTTAAAGCGTAAAGCGTGTTACGTGTTTGTGGGGCGCATCTCCGTGTCATTGCGCTTTCGGGCATCACAGTTCCTGTTGAAGGGAATTGCAGCAATGACGAGTTGTTCTCAACACTGTATCTAATTCCACCTACCCAAAATTTGAATCTCAAATCTCTTTCTCCAGGAGCAAAACGCGGTACCACTCGACCAACTGGCCTTTTTGCAAATTCAATGATTATTTAAATCAGTGGTCGGCAAACACCGTGCCGTGATGGGACCTAGATAAGCTTGTTAGGGGGGCGTGGAGTCTTATCTGAATCCACTTTAGATTTTTTTGCGACCAAAGTATTTATTTGGGTTGGTCTTTTTTTGCTTTTTTTTGAACAGCTGTTTAGTTGTACCAAATTTAAAAAGAGCTGTTATCATCGTCGAATTCATTGTTTGATCTTTTGAATAATTGTGGTCGCCTTGAAAAACGGCTGTTAAAAATTTGATTTCAACTGTTTTTGTCATGCCCGGACAGCACAGCTCGTTTTGAAGAAACGTCGCAACCGCGGTGGCAATGCGTTGGCAACACTGCTGTGTCCGATTTGACCGGCTCGATATTTGAACCCTAGGCATCTCACTCCAGAGACGAACGCGTTACCGCTTGATCAACTACTGCTTGAATTTTAGTTATTGTCAAATATACAGTTACATGCGCAAAACTTTTGCAAAGAAGTTAAATCCCTTGAGAAATCGGCTCCGCTGTCTTACAATCTGAAATTGTGTTGTGATTTCTTTAAATTCAATGCGTAGTAAATCTCAAAATCTGAAGCAATATGCAGTATAATTCAAAGCAGCAGTATAATCACCAAACCCGGAAATTCGTTCCCACTCAACTGTCAACAATCTTCCAAACCATGACTGTACTTGACTCAACACTTTGAATTGTTATTTTCTGACGCATGTAAAATTCATTATAGTGAGAAAGTTTTTTTACAATTCCTTATTAAACGGCTACATAGTCCAAAATTTTTAACAGGTGCGCGTTATGTGAAACAGAAATGTTTCATATTCCGCGAGGGTTGAGGGAGAAGCCGCTCAAGATTGAAACCAACACGTACTGGCCTTTACCTATTTTTTTTCATTTTGATTTTGCTCTGCTTTTGAAAACAAAATTGAAAACCGAATTTCTTGGAAAACAGCTTTTCCCGATATGCTGTGTACTGTATTTGCTATTTACATACTCCTGTTTCTATGGTAATATTTTTGATTAGCGGGTGCAAGTTATTTCACTGAACAGACTAAATAGTGAAACTCAAAACTAGCAGAGCTTTTACAAAGTGTCGAGAACCAATTACTACAGTTGTATATGGAGATTGCAGGACAAAATGTTAGAACTTTCGGTTGTATATATACCAGTAATATTCCCTGTATCTTAATTTATGAAGTTAATTTGCCTTGGACAGAAGCAGCAAATACATTTTTGCGTATTTTAAAACAAGCTGTCATCAACAACAATCTTTCTTCCACACTCGCTACAAGCGTTGTTGTTCTGAACATCAAATAAGAAAGCTTTGGGGAATATATTAATGTTTATAATTTTTGCTTTGACCAGATTGGGAATCAAACCAGAGTTTTTTATTTCACCAGCAGATGCTCTATTCATTGGACCTCGATCAAACGATAAGCCATTAATGAATAAATATCCTCCCTTTATTGTACGTAGATTAGATCGTTGACTAAATTTAGAACAAAGCAAAAAATAATCCTTATTGGGTTCAGTCTGTAGCAAGGGTTTACCACCAGACGATGACTTAAAATGGCTGACGATAACCCACCCTTAACCTTTATTTTACATGGCTGTTTAATAAGTGAATTTAGCGTAGTATTCATTTTATCTCGATTCAAAAAATACATTGAACCACCAGCGCTGCAGTTTTCATTGAATCAGAAAATCCAAACTCAGCCAAGTTTGATCCGATCCACTCAAAAAACATTTTGCCGAAAAATTAAATTTTTTATTTTTGACTGAGAAAGTTTTTGAAGCTTCTTTCTTGAACGACTACAATTCCCAAACATATTTGATATGCATTTACTTTACGAATAGCTTAATTATCCACTGCATTTCACAGCTATTTTTCATGGTTGTTTTTTCTTATGAGCATTGCGGAGCCAGCCGATTGGGATCAACTCATCACGTTTCATAATCGACAATCGCGTTCTTCATTTTGCTCCATTTTGATAACAAAATAGGAAAAAACGTATTTCTAAGAAAACGATATTCCTCGTTAACTGTATAGTACATGCGCAAGGGGATAGTTGTACTCTGATTATTTAACTTGTAGCATGTTTCAATGATAAAAGTTTTGAATGACAGTGAATTATGATTATTGTACTATTAACCAGAAGGAAGAATGCTACTTGAGTTTTGTGACGAAAGAGAATCATGCGTGGCAAACACGTGGTTTAAGAAGACGGACAAAAGATAGATAACGTTTAAATCTGGCAATAATGAATCTGAAATTGATTTTATTTTAGTTAGTAAAGAAAAAAGAAAATTTGTGAAAGACGTAAAGGTAATTCCATGGGAATTGCAACATCGACAGCTAGATGCCGATGTGGATAAAAGAAAACTGAATAAAGTTTTCAAGAAAGAATCAAGGGTAAAGCGCATGGTTTGGAAATTAAAAGAAAAGGAAATGCAAGAAAAATTTGAAAAAAGAGTTGAAGAGTTAGTTGATGTTGAAACAACAAATTTGTGGGAATCTTTTAGAGATGGAGTTCTGACGGCATGTGATGAGCTACGTGGGAAGAAGAAAGTCAGAAAGAATGGAGGAAATAAATGGTGGTGGAATGAAGAAGTGAGGAATGCTACAGCAAGGAAAAAGGAAGCATTCAAAACGTTTTTCAAAACTGGGCTGGAAGAACACAAAATGTTCTGTAGGAAAATGAGAAATCAAACCAAGAAAGTGATTGCTAAAGCAATGAAGACGGAAGCTGAAAAGGAAATGAAAGAATTACGTGAGAAACCAAATAAGATTTTCAAATTTGTAAAATTTATGAAAAAAGATGGAAAAGATGTTGAAGGAGGAAAATGGATTAAGGGTAGAGATGAGAGATGGAATAATTGGTTTCAGTCAAGAAGATCGATGTAAAATATGGAAGGAACATATGGAGAAAATTATGAATGAAGAAAATGCTTGGGATCACAAGGTGGACGCTGGTATGGTTGAGGGGCCAGTAGAGAAAGTTTCTCGCAAAGAAGTGAGAGAAGCGATCAGGAAAATGAACCAGGGAAAGGCTGCAGGGCTCTCTGAAGTAACAGCGGAAATGATTGTTGCAGGCGGAAGAATTGCAGAGGAAGTGATGTTACAGCTTTGCCAACGAGTTTTGGATGGAAAGGGAATCCCGAATGAATGGAAAATCAGCGTTGTGGTGCCAATTTTTAAGGAAAAGGAGATGTGATGAACTGTGGGTCGTATAGTCGAATGAAGTTGCTTGAACACGGCATGAAGATTATTGAAAGAGTGTTGGAGAGAAGAATACGAGCAATAGTTGATTTTGATGAAGCACAGTTTGTTTTCATGCCTGGAAAGGGAACAATTGATGCCTTATTCTTAGTACGAAGGTTGCAAGAAGAACATTGAGCGAAAGACAAAAGAATGTACAAGTGTTTTGTTGATTTGGAAAAGGCATTTGACAGAGTACCTAGAAGAGTGATGGAATGGGCAATGAGAAAGAAAGGTTTTCCTGAAATCCTGGTCAAGGCGGTGATGAGTCTTTATGAAGGAGCAGAAACGAAAGTTAGAGTTGGATCGGGTTTGTCGGAAGAATTTTCTGTAAAAGTTGGTGTACATCAAGGATTTGTGTTGTCACCTTTGTTGTTTGCAATGGTGATAGATGAAGTAACGGAAAATGCAAGGAAAGGATGGATGAAGCAAATTCTTTATGCAGACGATTCGGTCCTAATGGGGGATACTATGGAAGAATTGAGAGAGAACTTTGATGAATGGAGAGAGGCGTTTGAAAGCAAAGGGATGAGAGTCAATCTTGGAAAGACAAAGTTGATGGTGAGTGGGATGGAGGAAGAAGCTTTCGACAGTAAGATAGATCCTTGTGGCGTGTGTGGAACACGAATTATGTCTAAGTCGGTGTTATGTAGAGCATGTGGTAAGTGGGTCCACGCAAGATGCACGGAGAAGAAGAAAGTTTCAGTTTATATGAACAAAAACTTTGTTTGTAAGAAATGTAGAAGCGTGGTAAATAACTTTAAGGGATCAGCAGATGAAAAATTGTGTGATGGTGTGGAAACTGTGAGCAAGTTCACTTATCTAGGTGACAGATTGAATGCAACGGGTGGGTGCGAAACGGCGGTAACAGCTAGATCAAGAATTGGTTGGATGAAGTTCAGGGAATGCAGCGAAATACTTAAAGGCAGAAGGTTTTCATTAAAGATGAAAGGAAAGATTTACAAAAGTTGTTTAAGATCAACCATGTTGTATGGAAGTGAAGCATGGTGCTTGAGAGAAAAAGAGATGGCAATTTTGAGAAGAACCGAAAGAGCTATGATTCGAGCGATGTGTGGTGTGAAGCTATTAGATCGAAGAAACAGCGAGGAGTTGATGGACATGTTGGGCATAAAGAAGTCTTTAGATAGGATGGCTAAAGAAGGCAGTATACGGTGGCGCGGTCATGTTTTGAGGAAAAAAGATGAAAATGTGATAGTGAAGGCTTTGAAAATTGAAGTGAGAGGTAGTAGAGGAAGAGGAAGACCGAAACAAACGTGGAAAAAGCAGGAAGATAATGAGATGACGAAAAATTGACTGGGGAAAGAGGATGCATGTGATCGAACGAAATGGCGAGGAATGGTAAAGACAATGACCATACGAAATCCGGCCAACTCCGTCGACGGGGAAAATATTGGATCCAACATGTGATGAAGATGATGATAGCCATTAGCTAAACCATACACAGTGATTGAAATTCAATAGCTCAGTTGGTAGAGCGTCTGGGTGGTGATCGAAAGATCGCTTGCCCCGGGTTCAATTCTCGAACTGGAAATGCGTCGTTGTGCCCTTGTGAAACACACTTTACGCTTATTTCCCATCACGCCTGACCAGTCTACCCGTTGTGGTGGCCCAGCCTGATGAAAAACTTGCAAACAGACCCTAAACCAGTGCTCTGTATTGGTGTGGTTAGAACAGGGCTGCCCAAAGTGCTTCTCGCGGGCCGCTAGCTGCCTGCATAACAGGTTTTTGCGGCCCGCCACTGGTTTCAAGATGTTCCGACGCTGAATGTAGGAACCTTTTATATTTTTTGGTCTTCACCTATATTTCCGCTAAAGATTACGTTAAATCTCACTCAAAAGTTATTTCTTCAGCCGAAAAGTGCTTTGAATTCGGTACAGCATTGATTGTGCGACCCGCATAAGTCAAAAAATTGTATCCCGGTCCGCTCTTCAAAAACTTTGCGCACGTCTAGCTGGATTAGACAAATACAGAGACAAAATATAAATACGGATATCTCGGCTTTCACAGAGCGCTCAAGGATTGCAATACAAACAAAAATTTTAGAATTTTTTTTGTTTTTTTGTAATTTCTTCTTAATTTACCAACATGCCTTGACCAGGACACAGCGATGATGGTTTTTTTGCGGTCTTCTATAGTCAAGCTGCCACCTGTCAAACACACACAATGAAGGTTTCACGCGTCCCTTTATTAACAGCTTCTTGCTCTTTGACGAATTATGTCGAGTAAGCTAAATGTAAAATGATGCGTTTTAGGTTTTTCGTTCATTATTTGCCCAGGAAAACAAACAGAAGGTTAGTATGAAACATGATTGTCAAGAACAGTGAACATTCTGACTTGATTGTGTTGTAACAATGCTTCCAGCAATATGAGTCTGATTATGCAGAAGCATTCGTAAGTTCGATAAGTGAATAATTTTACTTCAGTTAAATGAAAGCAAAATGTTTTCGAGAAAGGATTTTCAAATACATCATATGAACAGCATTACAATTTTGAATGTTTTTTTTCAGCGTTTGATCTAAAGAGGAATTGCATATTTTTAAATTGGTTTTGTTGCTACAAAATTAATGGGTTCTGTCATGGCACATATTTTTGCAAATTATTTGATAAGCACAAAAAAAACGCAAAATTTTTATTTTCTTTGCCCCGTTGAATTGTATCTGATGAACCTGTCTAATTATAAAATACTATGAAATTATGAAAATGACTGATCAGTGGTCGAGTGGATAGAGCGTCTGCTACTGAAGCGGTAGAACCGGGTTCGATTCCCGGTCGGGTCAAACCAAAGACTATAAAAATTGTTATTTACAGCTTCTCTGCTTGATGTTCAGCAAATTAAAGGAACAGTGTAAAGCCTCCGCCGTGTGTGGTAGACGGGTGGGCAGGTGCAGCTTGACTCGAAGACCGAAAGGTCCCTTCGCTGTCTCCCAGCCAAGGCAACTTGGTTAATAAAATGTAATTACAATTACAAAACATACTAGATTTGTGAAAATATGTAAAAAATCCAATATTGGAGAAGAAATATCTTCCATTCAGTTGAAGCGAAACATGTACCAAGAAGAAGGATCGTAATCGACATTGAAAAAGCGATTATTTGCAGATACAAACTGTTTTGTTAAAAGTTACATCGACACAAATGCGTTAGATTTATGCTTGAACAAGAAGTGCTGCCACATGATAATTTTGCAGTCAGGCAACAATATTGTTAATCTTGTATCAATCATTTTACCAAATTTTAAATAAATTTTAGTTCTTTTTGACATTTTTTGACTAATTTTGAGAATGATACTCCATGTTTCATCATTAACGAATATTGTCTCCACAAAATCGTCATTTTGTACTTCTTCAGTCTGGGTTTGGTTCTCTGGATATCCACTCGAACAATCAGGTTAATCTCACAGTACAAATAACACATTTTATACTTATACTCAGGGCCATGCCTAAGTAGTTCGGGCCTCCCCCGAAAACTCAAGAAAGGGCCCCCACCGAAACGCTTAAATTTGAGCGATTTTGCAATCGGCTTAAATAGTCACTTAACTTTCACATATTTTAGACACACTACTTTTGTAAAACCAGGATTGTAGAACAGCAGAAAAATTTACAGTTAAATATACATTAATGATATCCAAAATATAAAATAAACTAGTACAGATGCAGCATACAAGTCAGGTTATTATATACCTGCCACTCTGTGTTAACTTCAAAAATCATTACAATTATCGTTTGAGAGTGAGTTTTATTTAATTCCAATGACCATTAATGCTGTATCGTTACAATGTTATATTATAACTGAATATTTAAACTATTATATCTGAATATCTAAACCATGAATTGCTACAGACATTACCATATCCTCCGGATATTTTACTTCTGTCTGAAACCAAAATTAAATTGTCACCTTTAACGAATGATAACCTAACTGGGTACCAATCAGTTATCTTAGCGAACTCGCAAACTAATGCAGGCGGCGTAGGAGTAGGGGAGACCGGGTATGAACGTAACACGGGTATGGTTGTAACAGTCAACTTTTCTCCTTACGTAGTCAATGCAAGACCACGTAACTATCTTAGTACATTTCTTGTTTGTTCTCGCATTTTCCATCAATTTTCTGAAGCAACTGGGAGTCACACAAAAATTTTGTGAAAGAAAATCGGTTTTTCAGGTATGAAAGTAACTTTTGAAAAATTTTGTATTTTTTGCTTTGCATTAAAGTAGCTGCAGGTATCATAAATTTTTTATCATGCCTGAAACGAGCTTGATTTTAGTTTTAATTTGGTATATTAAACTAGTTCTAAGTGTAAGTTTTCTTGACACTAGACCCTGCAAAAAATGGCGGACATGCGTGGGTATGATTGTAACGCGGTGTTACAACCATACCCAAGGTATATTAAGCCAACACCTTGATACAAATGATGAATACCTAGCTATTTAGCGTGATTACCACGTATAACTTTAATTGCTTGGATATAGCAATAATTAACTACGAGTACTAGTACTTGTGCGTTTGTAGCTGATGTTATTTCGTTCAACTAAAAAGAAAAGTAGAAAAAGACAATCAGAAATATTGACAGAAACACCTGTCAGAGAAAAGTTGGCAGAAGAAGCGGCAAGAAAAAAGAATGGTAAAGCGAAGAAGTTACTCATCTATCCCAAGAAAGACTGCAGTAAGCCTGCAAAAGCAAAACCAAAGAAGATGCCAGGAAGAAAGCCTAGAAAGAAAACTACTTCGACCTTGTCTTCTAGCGATGAAAATGATTGGTTCTGTATAGTGTGCATGGATACCTACAAAAACTCGAAACCTGGTGAGAAGTGGACGAAATGTTCTTACTGTGAACACTGGGCTCATGAAGCATGCACTGAAGGTGGACTTTTGTTTGTTTGTGTGCATTGTGAATCTGACTCTGAGTTTTAAGCTACAAGACTTTTTTCTACCAAAACTAAGTTTCGGTAATAGCCAAGGCTCATTGATTTTGAGAGAATTTGTATCTTTTTTGCTAATTCTACCATGATTGATTAAGTGACGTAACATTCTTTTTGCTATTTCGTTTTAATAGACCTAAAGTTCTTTAAAAACTGAAGTAACCAGATTTTTAAGACAATGCGGTATGCGTTACAACCATACCTTAGGCCTGTTACAACTATACCCACTATAGGGTATGGATGTAACAAACGATAGTTTTTTTTTGAAGAGGTCGTGTGGTCAACTCAAAAACAATAGCACAAATTTAAAGATGCCAATTTGTAGTGCAAAGCTCTAAATAGTTCCAGAGCAATTTTGAAACACATACCTCAAAAAATCTACGAGATATCGCAAAAAAGACAAAAAGTGTTACTTTCATACCCGGTCTCCCCTATATGTTACTGATAAATTAACCGTGACCCCTTTAGGTAAAAACGAACTAAATTCAAATTGTGAAGACATTTGGATGAGAATATCGAACAAAATTGGAAACGATTCGTTTATTGTAGGTGTGATTTATCGCCATCCTAAAGGGGATGTAAACAATTTTTTGACTGGACTTAACAAAAAATTGGATCTTTTGAGCAATAAACGATATTATCTATTTGGCGACTTCAACATTAATGTCAATTCTACCGTGAATGATGAAAGTGGTTTGAATTACCTAAATACAATTTCTAGCAATGGAGCTTACTCACTTATAAACAAACCTATTCCAGTTACAAATGTATCGCAAACGACTATTGATCATATCGTAACTAATGATTCAACGCATGTAATTTATCCTATTATATTTCTAAGTGATTTAGCTGACCAATATCCTATTGCTTGCTATGTGACCAGAGATCCTAACAGAACTAATTTGAAAATCAAGAAAGGATAATCATTACTGCTACGGAGATACTGGTCAATTTAATTGCGATTGGTTCAAAATGGACTTGCAAGAGGCCTTTGAAGCATTTTTTAATGCAAATGAACTTACCTCTTCTGACTAAATTGATTTAGATTTTGATAATTTTGTATCTGCTTTTAGGACTTGTCTCAATAAATATGCTCCCCTTAAACGTGCTTCAAGAAAAGAGCGCAAGGTAATGTCTAAACCTGGATAACCGAAGGAATTTTTATTTCCATTCGCAAAAAGCAAAAACTATACGTCACTCATTATCTTAAAGGTAATGAAATTCAAAAGAAATTCTACAAAACTTATGCAAACAATTTGACCAAACTCCAGAGATGTAGGTTTACGCAGCATTTTATGCGCCGTAAACGTACGGCGTAAAGTTTTGGTTTACCCTGACGCTTACGCCATCATTTTTTTGGATAGTTTACGGAAGAGGGTACGCCGTTTACATTTTGGCCGTTTTTAAGGCGGGTTCACACAGAAGCCGTCAACGTCAACGTTACCGTTCCGTCGCAGTTACGTCTAACGTCAAGGTGTTCACACAGAAAATTTTTGCGGTGACGGAAGTGATTTTCTTGATTTCATCCGTCTTACGTTGAGTTAAAATAATTTTAACTTTACGTAAGTAACGTAAGCGATTTCGAGCATTTTTTTGGTGGTTGGGGCAAACTTTGAGCCACAAAAACTGAAAATCTTGAAAAAATAATTGGTTTTTGTTGAAAAGTAGCTTTCAGCAGGCAATGTTAAGTGCTTAGAGATGTAGGCTATGTAGTAGGCTAGGTCTAGTCATGTACCGATACTTTGTAGTATAGGTAGTGTACAGTAGCAGTGATACTGGTATCTAGCCTTAGCGGTACTTCAGACTGGATTGCTTTTTTTTCTGCTTGGGAAAAGAAGAGAGAAAGAGATATTGAAACTACCGGTAATTGGTACAGGGTAGGCATGTTAAATCTGAGATGGTTGCTAGCAGCCAGTTGAAAAGCCAATTCAATTTGGCTTTCCTTGCTCTTGTTTTGGTACAATTAAGGCCTATTGATGATACAGCGCTCCAAAATGGTCAAAAGTGGCCACTTTATTTAAAAGGCAGTGGCTATTTTGCCTCTAGAAGCAAAATAGCCACTGCCTTTAAATAAAGTGGCCACTTTTGACCATTTTGGACGCTGTATCATCAATAGGCCTAATCATGATCATATACCGTAGTGCACCGGTACTTTGTACCAGTACCGATACTATAAGTAATTTTGCAGAAACTGACTAAGGTTGATATATACTGGTATTGGAAATTGTACCAATACCTACTAATGACATATTGGCAAACAATACAAAACAAAGCAAGGAGGTTTTTTTTTCACTCCAATTGCCCACTTTAAATTCTATAAAACATAAATAAGCATTATGAACTTTATTGATTTTATTTTCTATCCAATCTGCAGTTACAGTATTTTTTTATTTTTAGTATGCTTAGAGTTAGAACAATTCTAATGTTGCCTTGCATTTTCTTTACATGTTGACTGTGAGTTTTGTGTATACGCTGACTGTGAGTTTTGTGTATACGCTGTACAAAGTGTACATATCTTTGCAACTCTTTGTTTTAATTTTGCATAAAATTTTTTATCATAGAAAGTAGCAGACTGAGAAAATCTAGAAGCTGCTTTTTTAACCTTAACTTGGTGAGGTGGCAGTAGACTTAGATGACCTTTCGATCCTTTGCTGTCTCCTCACCAAGTGACTAAATATTGCTTTGACTCTGCAAGTTTGTGTGTTGGTTTTAAAGGAATTGCATATTTCGATGCTTTGGTGATAGACCTAGAGGAAGTTGCAGTTTTTTTCTTGTGATATGACGTCACTTGGTAAATAAACAAATATGATGATGATGATGATACTGGTCTGTGGTCATGATTATTGCCATGATGCATATAAATACTGACCAGTGATTGCTTAGCTACCAATACCATAGACTCTTAACTTTTGTTTATTTTTAGGAACTCATAAGCCTATCTATTTGTTGATTTAATAATAGTCAGGTAGAGGCTACTGGTAGTTGTTGTATCTGTATACTCTGCAGTTTGTTTTGTGTGAACGCTGAACAGTCACTGAAATGAAATTGTATGATGTTAGAATCATCTTGTATTCTAAGCAGTGGATCACTAGATGCCAAAAAAATAGCTGGTTTACTTACACAGTGTTGGTACAATGCACATACAAAGTTGGCTGTGGTTTTGAATTGCATTGAGCTTTATTTGTTTTAAGCTTAATGTGGTTTGGGGTTATAGCTACTTTAGAAAATCAACGAACCAGTACCATACAATCAAATTGGAGTGGAGAAAACATACTGTACACTGGTACAGTACTGTACAAATCAAGAGTTGAGTAGTGATAGTTTCCGTACAGTTCAATTGTCGCTACACTTCACGCATATGCTAGTACTGTACCAGTTTGTGATAGCCTACCAGTACAGTAGACCATCACTTCGCAATATAACTGATGCCGAATACGCGAGATCGATTTCTGACAGTGCACACATACCTACGGAACATAGTGGTACTGAGCCTGGACCGCATGGGTTTGGGTTGGGTTTTTGTGCTGCTGCACTTATGATTCTGTATGTTCTAGTACTAGTAGTATGCCATATGACAGATAACAAGTGTATGATATCGGTTACCGAAACAATTCGCGATACGGTAGCGTACAAAAAAATAGACTTCTTTAAGCGTACACATACTGTAATAGCAATTTTCAATTTGATTGCGCGATAACGATTTCTGATAATAAATGCCGTAATAAACTGCATGTGCTGCATTAGATATCTTTTTCCTCACTTTCTGACCTGCTAACTGTTGTTATCGATGTTAGTCAAAAATTGCAATCACATCAGATATTGAGAGTTGAAACATTTCAAAAAACTCAAACACTGATTTACCGCAATTTTGAGTATAAAAATTTCTTGTTCTGCAGTTTTTACCAGTACTTTTCAGTTTTTAAAGTAATTTCTGTCAGCACTTTCAGCTTTTTAAAGTCTTCTACTTCTTACATTACTCACTATTGCAGTAAGCCTACTGACTGACCAACCAAATCTGCCAAATTCAAATTCCACTTCAGTACGGTACCAACCTCTATCTTATCTACAGATTATTTCTGAAAAACAAAATCTAGTGATTAGGCTATTTGAATTCATATCATATTGCTTACAGTAAATTTAAGTTCTACACCACCTAAAAATTGTTCATGCAAATCTAATTTAGATAATATACAGGGTGGGCCATAAGTAGGTATACAGCCATCGCTCAAAAGTGCTTCAAATTTTTTTTTCCATTACGGTTTTTACTTGATTTTAAGTCATATTACAGTTCCTAGTGCTGAGCAAGTAATGCAAAGTCTTTTGGAATGTGCTGCTTATTAGAAGTAGAAAGAAATTTAAAGTATTTATCAGAGGTGGAGTCGAGGACACAAGGCTCGAGGCCAAGGCCAAGGACACAAAAAAAATCCGAGGCCAAGGCCAAGGACAGCCTTTCCGAGGACAGACACTCTCGAGGCCAAGGACAGGAATGCTCGAGGCCAAGGCCAAGGACCAAGGACACAAAGCGCAAGTGCTCTCCAAAAAAAAAAGGTCTTCACAAAAATTTTTCAGGCGATCTCCAATAAAAAAAAAAAAAAAAAAAAAAAAAAAAAAGGTCTTCACAAAAATTTTTCAAGCGATCTCCACGAAAAAACGCTTTCCAAAAAATTTTTCAACCGCTCCACAAAATTTTAACTTTCCAAAAAATAGTGCTGTCCTCGAGCCGAGGACAGGCCAATTTTCGAGGACTTGAGGCCTCGAGGCCAAGGCCAAGGACTTCAAAATCTGTCCTCGAGGACGTCCTCGAGGCCAAGGACGTCCTCGAGGACTCCACCTCTGGTATTTATATTGTGATTGTTGTATACCTACTTTTGGCCCACCCTGTACTCTAAATGCAATTACTTACTAATCACTTTTTTACTTTTGCAAAATAGACTTAAAATTTGTGATCATATCAGTATTTGACTGTTAAAGAAATTTAATTATTTTATAGAAATTCAACAAATACCGGTATGTAAGCTGTAACTTAACAAAAAATCTCAGCAGTTTTTTAACCTAGCAGCAGTACCATGAAAAAAAATTACTTGAGCAGTACCGCTGTACAACTAAGTAAAACTAAAGTTAAAACTCATCACTTGTTTCCACAATTATCACTGATACTTGATAAACGTTTGTTGATGATTTTGGCAAGCACTTCAAAACCAGCAAGTTAACCCCACAGGATAAAGTGCATTAAATAGCCTGCGCATATTATCAGTAGCTCTCAATTTAAGCATAGTTTGATGGTATAGTGATTACTGATTACAAAACCCAAACTTGATAGGCCTATTGGTTTATTAACAAAACTGCTATGCAAGCATTACAACCAGTTACAGGTTCTTCGTAATACGTAACAGTGACGGATCAGTGTGAACCTCTCACGTTCAGGTTACCGTCACCGCCAAATAACGGTAGAACGCTGAACGGTGACGAAACGGTGACGTAAACGTTGACGGCTTCTGTGTGAACCCGCCTTTAGCGTATAGCGTAAACGTAGACTTTTTGACTCCTCATCTGTTGTTTACATTTTGTAAAACGCTTCGAAACTGACGTGCTTAGCTCGTATGTGACAAAGATCTAAATTAATCCTTGCGAGACGCTTTTGTGTATTCGTTACGTCATTCGCGCGGCAGCGAATAAGCAAGATGTAGTTAGTTGCAGCTCGTCAAAGAACGCTCGTTCGTCTGTTACGTAAAAAGACAAATCAAACTATCTTTAGTTCAATCAACTAAAAGCTACAGTGATTACAGTAGGCTACAGAAGATAAAGAAGAGAGTTTAAACCTATGGTTTAAGGAAAGCTAGTTTCCAGGGAATTAGATATTCACAGGTCGTAATTGCAAACGATCTTAGATAAAAGACAAAATGATACCTGACTTTGAAGCTGGAGGAAACGCAGCGAAAGAAAAACCGACAGAATAACTTTGATAAAGCAAATTTGCCTACAATGTTAGTTTTTTGTAATCCTATAGAGGTGCCGTTGAAGCGACTTCTACTGACATAACAATTTTAACGTTAATCTATGGACTCCTATTTAGCTTAGGTTACATTGCCTACTGTCAAACTACAAGGTAGTACCCTTTTTTCTACTGTAACTAACTCCAGAATTGAAATGGAGCAAAGTAGCAATCCTTGGCCATGCATAGAAAAATATTTCAAGTTTTCTTCGAAGAAAGGCAGCAACTTGTATTTTCAATGTCAAAAGTATCTTCCAGCAAGAAAGATTATTTCGTGCAGTGAAAAATCGCGTAGCGGTCTAAAAAGTCACATGCAACATGTTCACTCATTTTGCTCCAGCTCCTTCAAACCTTGCCTTGCAGAAGGTTCTACGTCAAGTTCGAAGAAGCGTCATCTGGAAGGCATAGAGCCTAACCAAGAACCTGGAAGCAGTAGCAAATCTAGTGGGTTAACACAGTCATCTTTGATGGCTTCGTTTTCCTCCAAATACAGCCAAGCCTTCATTGACGAAAAGGTATGCAAATAACACTAAATATAAATCTACCAGTACCGGTACGATCTCTGAGAGGGGGGATGGGGTATGAACAGAGCTGGGCACCCGCTACTTGAAAAGCAGCGGCGCTGCCGCTTATCGCTACTCAAATGAAAAAGTAGCGCCGCTGCTGCTACTTTAAAAAAATAAATAGTACAAAGAACGATGGCATTCAAATACGGTATCTAATGGTGAAATTTCAACTTTATTTACGAAAGTTAATTATTCAAGCCTTTTAGATGTTGGTTCAGGTTACAATCGGCATTAGCAGGCTTAAATGGTTGACAAGTAAGCAAATCGCAATTCAAATAGGTGTTGGCATGCTCCTTTCAAAAAGAACAAGCATTTCAAAATGCTGATTGGTTAAACCAGCACGTTAGAAATGTGTTTACGAAGTCGAAGGAGTACGTAGTAATGACGTACATGTTAAGCAAATGATGCTCAATGCGATTCATGTTACACTGAGTATTTTTTCTACGAGTATAACTCCATAACTAAGTTGTCTTTGAAGCTTATTTATTACCTGATTATATTTGTTCGTTCAATTCTCAGCGCACTATAAATTCAATTCTTAGTTTTACTGTTAACTGTTGTAGCAAAATTTATTTTACTACGCATCGACGTAACTACTCAGGCCCGGCGAGAGGGGGGCCCGGGCCCCCTCCAATTGAAATGCCACCTATGATAAAAATGTGACAAAAAATACTATTGTTTCGTCAGTTTTAGTTTCTTTTAGCATTTTTTGCCTACAACAGTAATTAACAATAATATTGACGACCATGGGGCCCGGGCCCTCTAAATTTAATTTTTGCCAATCAATTAAAATGTGTAACCCGGCTGAAATTAAGGGTTTTGATCATAAAAGTTGCCACCTCGGGCTGTCATCTAACCTTTTTAAAAACGTAATGCAATAACAGGGCGGGATTTACCACGTGGTCCAGTGCCAGGAGCCCTGCGCTCAGATGGTAAGACTTTATTTTTGGTCTACACTTATGTTTGGCAGGAAGATGTTGCGAAAATCTTTAAAGTGCCAGGGGCGCCGCACAATGTAAATCCGTCCCGGGCAATAACATGGTAATTAAGCGTAACCATCTATTGTACGGTTTTCAGTAACAATTCACCTCCGTCCACCTCGCTAGTTCTTACGCTAAAAAATGCGTTTGAAAAAAACATTATCTATGAGAAATGCTCATTGAACAAATTATTGAATTTAAATTGAGGGGCCTGGGGCCTCTTAACCGTACATGTACTCCTACAACTGGTTATTTTCACGTCAAAACAAAAATCTCTAAGGAAAATCTTCAAGTGGATTATTTACTACTAAAATACTCATAAAAATTTAACCCCAAACTGCAAAATTACAAACGTATTTTCGACCAAATTATAAGTAAAACGAGAATTGAAACAATTTAATTTTTTTCAATTGGCTTTCAAATGTTAATAATCTACTTCTTTCAAATGGTTCTGAACACGTGCGAAATGTGATCCAATGGCATTAAAATAGCTTTTTTTTCAAAAAATTCCAAAAAATCGTCCAGCGACTGTGGGCTTCGTCCCCAGATCCCCGTCTGTGATACGTTTGAATAAACTAGTTTACTTACACAAGTCTTTCAATTTAGATATTTTCATTTTTAACTTTTGATTTAAGCCCTCTCCCTGTAGAAAACTCTGGGTTAAGTGCCAAACCGCCACGGCTTCTGATCTTCCATTCTACGATATCTTTATCCAACTAAAATTCCTCTTTCGAAAATTTCTGATGACTTCATTGCATGTGATTTTTGGTTTGCCCCCCCCCCCCCCCCCCCCCAGTCAAAAATCCTGGCACGCCTATGCACGGGGGATGGCATTGCGAGCCGCGTCCTCCCAAATTACTGGTTGAGCTCCGCAAGCGAGAGTAAAGTTTTGTAGTAGCACAACTAGCAAACTTTTGCCCAAAAACGGGTAACCACAAACGCTTTTTTCTATGAAACAGCAAGACAGATCAAGTGAACGTAATCAAGTAGCCTTAGATTTTGCGATGGAGACCTTTTTTATTTTTTGAGTCTTCACCTCAAATTTGAGGGCTAAATCCATACCAAAGAAGGATAACACAGGATTTGGATCAAAATATTCACCAGATCGCTGCCCCATTCCGAATTCGTCTGGTCTAGGCTGCGTAAGCGTCCCCCCGCCCAAGTTTTTGTGCCCCCTCCCCCAAACACACTACTCTGGCTCCGTGCCAGATACTGTACTGTTGTATTCGCAGTGCACGATCTATACTGTGGTCTGTGACCAGATAGCCACCAAATCATCTTCCTTTGTTGTACAAAATGCTAGCATTTGAGGAAATATCGCGGAAAACCGTCTTTGCGATCTGCAAGTTTTTAGCAACTTATCGAACTCAAATTATTGCATTTTCGTTAAAGAGATACTGCTCGAAATCGGTTTTTTCAGTTCAAATTGACCCGCTCCTAGAACACATTATTCGTTCAACTTCGATTGAGAAAAAATCGGACCATGTGCGATTATACATGCAGTATAAGAGCAACGACAAAACGTCACAAAGGTCTTGTATGTTCTAATAAACTAAAATAACGAGATAACAAGAGCAGAGTGTAAACAAGCGGAGAGTAAAGACTCCAAACGGTAACGTGTGAAAATGTGAATTGAAAAAGTCTTGGAAGGAGTTTATTAGCAGTAGCGGCAGCAAATTTGCTTAAAAAACAGCGCTGAAGCGCTGCCGCTTTTTTGGCTAAAAAAACAGCGGCGCTGCCGCTTGTCGCTGGTGACGAAGAAAAGCAGCGGCGCTGCCGCTACCGAAAAAGTAGCGGCGCTATAGTAGCGCCCGCTGGTGAACAGCGCCGCTGTGCCCATCACTGGGTATGAATATTTCTATGATTATTTGCAGAGAAAAAAGAAATGATGGGCTTATGGCGCTTCCCAGACTCCCAAGCCAAAGTCAAGTATCAAAGAAAGAAAAAAAAAAAAAGAAGAAACTTGACAGTTTTCATTTGCATATTTTGGTGACGTCATAAACTGTACTACAATTCGACGTTATTACTTGAAACGTGGGAGCATTCACATATTACGTAAGCGAAGGGGCACAGAAGTTTAAATGTTTACGGTTGTTTATCAGGCGGGGGTTGCTGCAATATAAACAATTTTTTGCAATTGAGTACAGTGTATGTTGGCTGGGCTGGTTTTATTTGCGACCAAGTAACATGTCAGCTCCGCCACCGTGGATTAAATGGGCTCCGCCAAAAGCCCAGCTGCAGTCAATGGAGCACGAGCACGTAAAAATTTAACTGCTGCAATCTAATTCCAGCATAATAATTTCAAATGTGTTGTTTTTTATATACAGATCTGCACATTTGTAATCAACGACATGCTGCCAATGAGCATAGTAGAATCCTCCTCCTTTAAGGATCTGCTCGACCTCATACTCGGACACAATAAGGACTCCATGACGAGATGGAAAATTACCAAACGCATTGAAGATAGGTAGTCTATGCCGAATATCGATTTTATATACCCTACACGGTGTCCACTTTTGCATCAATATTGTTTGTAACGGTTTCGCTAGTGCTTCGTTTTGTTTCGTTTCTTAACACGTTCACTGCGATTGTGAAATTCGCTGCCCGCCCACCAGTGTGATTGCCATAAAATCGAACCGTTTGAAAACGACTCGAACCGTTTGAAAACCGGTTTATAAAACTCCGGTTCGGGTTCAATTCGACTCCCTGCATAGAATGTTTGTAACTTGTGATTGCGAAATAGTTTCCGTGTTAATTGCTCTGTCTACCTACTAGTCTACATTATTACGTAGTTGCTTGCTGGAAATTATTATTCTCGTCAGAGCGTTAAAAAGTTTTACTGTCGATTTGTTTCAGGTACTCTCTTAAGAAGGATGAGTTAAAAAACCTTCTCCAAAATTTGCGTTTTGTTTCCACAACAGCTGATGCTTAGACTTGCAGAAACAGGTATTTTGCAACATATTTGAAATTGATTTCGTCTTCAACTTAAACACAATGGCAATGTAGTGTAGTATTATTTTTTATTGTACTGTATAGTTACAATTATTTCATTTTAAGAATATCGATTTATGTGTTGTAGGTCGTATCTTGGCATGAGAGTTCACAGGATTGATCAAGACACTTTAAAAAGGGAAAAGAGAGTTCTGGCTTGCCAACGATCGATGGGAAGACATACGTATGACAACGTAGCTAAATCCATCCTAGACGTACACATGGCTTTCAATATCACTTCCAATGCTGTTGGTGCAACAACAGATAATGGATCAAATTTCGTGAAGGCGTTTACGTAAGGTCTGTCTGTGGTAAATACAAAGATTAGTTACCCTAATTAATTATAGTAGTTATAGACGTGAACATTGGTGTGTGTGCTGTTGACCAAGGCACGTAAAGACACACTCATAAAAGGGGGCCACGCAATCTACCCGACGAGGCGGCCCGATAGCCACTACGCACCGAAGATCGCAAACAGGACAATTAGAGAACATTTTTCAATTTAATTTCCTCCCTGACTCTTACAGGATGTTTGGCGATACTTCAGAGACAATGTTGAAAAACGGAGCAAATTTATTTGAACCTGCTAGTAGAAAGGATGAAGCTGATGACGAAGACGACTTGGCTATAAACAACTTGTCAACAATTTTAACTGATGCAGATAAAGATAGTTTGTATAAACTACCGAAGCATTGGAGGTGTGCTGCTCACACCTTAAACCTTGTTGCGACGGCTGATTCGGAGAAAGCATTTTCCGACAGCAATTCCAAAAAGGTTAAGCGTTCTGCTTTCTGAAAAGCTGTCGCGTTGTGAAATAAACAGCAGAGGTATGCTGTCTACAAAATAAAGTATTGTCTATAGAATAAACTATTGTGTAGACTAGTCTAAATTAGTAAATTATATGTGATATTTACAGCGTGTTACTACAATCATACTCACCATGCGGATTACTTAGTAATCCAGTAGTAATCAATACTATTAGGGGTGTTTATTGAGACAAAAATACTTCGAAATTTCGTTTCGTTCCAACAGGATATTTGATGGTCTTGGTTTCGTTTCGAGTTAACTTTTTCAATGAAGAATTTTGTGTCGTTTTGTTTCAAAATCAAAGCAATTTCTTTTTGATCGCACAACGGAGCTAGAGAACATCTAAAAATATGCATGCTGAGTTGCATGAACAGTTAAAGGTTGAATTTCGAAATGTAACGGAGTAAAATTTCGTTTCGACCTGTTTTTTTAGAATAAAATTTCTTTTCGATCCAAAAAATGCGTTTCCTTAATTACTAATTTACTATACACCACTAATTAGTAATTACTATACAAGGCAGCTAGTTTCTCAAGATTATTGTTTGGTCGTATTTTAGGAGTTGTCAAGCATCAGACATTATCAAAAATCATGTGGGGAAATTGCTGGTTGTCCCAAACGTCACCAGATGGAACTCGGTCTATGATGGTGTTACTTGTTTGCTGTTGATTTGTGATAGCAACAAAGCCGGTCAATTAAATGCCTGCCGAAAACTGGAAATGCGCTTTTTCACAGCAAGTTCGTCCTTCTCTCTTCAATGATTTTTGATATTTAAAACTTGATATTACTAAGCTTACAAATTGTTTAGGCGAACTGGATTTCCTGCGAGAATATAAAGTTGCAATGACTCCGATTGCTGCTGCTTTGGATATCCTCCAGGGTAAAGAGAAAGCTTACATGGGCCTGCTGCTGCCTAGGTTAGCAAGTTTGTTAAATGCCTATGCTTCAACCTCAAGCCTACAATACTGTTCTCCGCTTCAGGAAAGCCTTGTGCAGGGTATAACAACCAGGTGAGACTAACACCTCGATTAAACAAGCGTGGCAGGGACATTGTGCTACTTAAGTAATGAGCATTGAACAAAGTTAAATTTAACAAAACATTTTTGTGGCTGTTTAACTTATGTGATAAATATTTGTATTTACTTCACAGGTTTGAACATTTGTTTTCGGATATGGATTGCATACTTGCCAGCGCCAAACATCCGAATTATTGGCTTTCGCGGTGGCTGGAATGGTTGCCTGATATCAACGCTGTTGGACTGCGAAAAACAGCCACCAACCATTTGTCGAGGTTGCTGGAAAACAACAATGTTGAGAGCAGCAGCAGTGAAACGGAAAAAGCTAGCGACAACGAAGCAGATGGTCTTCTTGGTGCTCTCCGTGAAGATGTTGAGAACGAATGCCGCATGGACTTGCTTTTGAAAACATTCTTGCCAGCAAAGCCAAATAAAGGACCTTTAACAGTGGATGCGCTTCCGCATAAAAGCTTCCGGGATCTTTTTCTCCGTTTTAACACTCAAATACCATCTAGTGCTGCGGTCGAAAGAATGTTTTCCATGGGAAAAAATCTTTTAAAAGGCGGTGAATCATCCAGTCAATTCCTGTGGTTTACAATAGCTAAAATTGAACTATAATTTTTGATATTTTTTGTTTTAATTTTGGGACTGCGTTTGCAAAGATATTCAACAAATACAAAAAGATGTCCCCCCGAAAAAAGTTTTTGGAAACTCTGAGTTTTGATCTTCCCGTCTAAACCACAGTAGGCCTAATGGTTTAGAGAACTGTGATAGGCCTAATAGTTTAGAGATAGTTTCTTTCTAAATAGTTTAGGCCTAACTATCTCTAAACTATTAGGCCTAATAGTTTAATAAGATTACAGTAGGCCTAATAGTTTAGAGAACTGTGATTTAGACGGGAAGATCAAAACTCAGAGTTTCCAAAAACTTTTTTCCGGGGGACATCTTTTTGTATTTGTTGAATATCTTTGCAACCGCAGCCCCAAAATCAAAACAAAAAATATCAAAAATTATAGTTCAATTTTAGCTATTGTAAACCACCGGAATTGGCTAGATGATTCACCGCCTTTAAAGCCAAAGCGTAATAAAATGTCTGACCAGCATTTTGAAAGGCTGGTTTTCCTGCGGGTAAGTTTGAAATAAAATTGTTTGTTACTGTTTCCACTGTTCACGAAGTTTGGACGCTAAGCTAACATGAGTCTACGCTAGAGTTTACGTTTTACGCTTACGCCGCCAACTTTTTGAAAAGTTTCGTTGACGCTTACGGCGCAAAGTTTTTGGAACGTTTACCTTTACGCTGACGGCGTCAATATTTTTTTGTATGCCCTTACATCACTGCCAAACTCAAAAACTCTTCCCAAAAAGTTGTATTTGGAATTTGAAATTCGAGGCAAGATATGCGAAAATTTTGGAGTATTATAAAAACCTTAACACCTGAAAAACCTCATTCAAACGCACCCGATCTTGTTGAAAATGAGAATGGAGCAATAGTTACTGAAACAAATAAAATAGCAGAGAATTTCAATAAACACTTTTGCAGTATAGGCAAAGCATTGACGGCAAAAAATAATTGTTCTCAATCGAATGATTTCCGTGATTATCTAACTAATTCAGTGCATTCTTCGCTGTATTTGCGTCCGACCTCCCTTTTTGAGATTTTATGCGTCATAAAACTACTTAATTGTAACAAAAGCTGTGGACTCGATGGAATTGATGCTAAATTTGTTCAATTAGCAGCTGAAGCTATCGCTCCTGCACTATGTTTGCTATTTGATGCATGTTTTAAAAATGGCTTTTTTCCTACGGGTTTGAAAGAAGCCAAAGTTGTGCCAGTGTTTAAATCTGGTGATAGACAAAAACTGACTAACTATAGACCCATATCGATACTGTCCTGTTTTTCAAAAATTTTGAAAAAAATTGTGTACTCTCGCACGATCGATTTTTTAAATTTCAATTCAGTATTGTGTCCAACTCAATACGGATTTAGACCAAAGCAATCAAATGTTCATGCTATTTTAGATATAGTCTCAACTTGTTTTGATAATGTGGAAAATAAGAAATTTACTGGTCTCCTACTATTGGATTTAACTAAAGCATTTGATACTGTTCAACGTAAAATACTTCTCGCAAAATTAAACCATTATGGCATTCGAGGTGTTGTCAATAATTTCTTTGAATCGTATCTCACGAACAAATCTCAAGCTGTTATAATTCACGATAATCATTCTTCGAAGTTCAATATCGATATAGGGGTCCCTCAGGGCTCATCCCTAGGGCCACTACTATTTTTACTTTATATGAATGACTTGCTCAACTGTATTAGTAGCACCCTCAGGGCTCATCCCTAGGGCCACTACTATTTTTACTTTATATGAATGACTTGCTCAACTGTATTAGTAGCACTCCCAGACTTTTTGCTGACGACACCAGCATTTTAGTTAAGGCAAATACTTCTAATGAGTTAAAACACGTGATTAAAATATTCTCTAAACTATGAGCTAGCAAAAAATGAACGGTTGGATTGTAGCCAATAAACTAACATTAAATGCAGCTAAATCTAGCGCAATAATAATAAAACCGAAACTCCATTCTCCACCAGTTGAAATGAACCTTAGCTGTGCCGCAGGATCAATTAAAGTAGTAAGCAGCGCTAAATATCTTGGTGTTTTTATTGACGACAAACTAAATTTTCAAGAACACATTAAACATTTAAAGGACAAAGTCTCGCACTCAGTGGGAATTTTAAGTAAACTAAAAAATTATCTATTAACGCATGCATTGTTTAAACTGTATTATACTTTAGTGCATTCGCATTTGCTTTATGGACTTGTAGTCTGGGGAAACACATATCCAACCTATCTCTCCAAATAATTACTCTTCAAAACAAAGCTCTTCGCATCGTTACAAAAAGTGATGGTATCAAAATGTTTTGCCTCTTTATCAAAAGTTTAACAATGAATCTACAAAATTTACATAAATTTGAGACTGCGAAATTCATACATAATCAAATCAATCAACGTCTATCTCCAAACTTTAATAATTATTTTACTTCGGCCAAATTCTCGCACAGTCGGCAAACTCGTACTACGGCATCCTTGAATTTAATAATTCCTCTTTACAAAACCAAAAGAACGCAGCAATCAATTAAATATTCCGGTGCGAAAATTTGGAATTCGATTCCAAATAATACTAAAGACCTCTCATTTAGAAAGTTTTTAAAAGAAAGCAAAGAAATTCTTTTGAACTCCTTGTGATAATTTTCTTGTGTCTATATTTTCAAATTATAATGTGGTGACTTGAATAATGCTTGTATATTACTCGTATATAATCTTCCAAAAATTATAAGTTAATTATCTAAATTATTTTCTAAAAATACTAAATTTTAGTAACTCTTAGCCAGCACATCAATATTATAGCTCTTGTTCTGTCTTTTTTTTTTTTTTTTGTACTGTTTAGTTTTTGCTTCCTTGTGTTTGTTTATGTCAGTTCGTTGCAGCTCGAAAAAAGATGCCATGTCTTTTATTATGGCTTTCCAGAGTTGCTGCAGACTCGAAGACCTCGCGGTCCCTCCGCCGTCACTCAAGCGCTGCTTTTTTCATTAATAATAACACTATTCGTTCTTTGTTTTATCTGTTTTGTGGTTTTGTTTATTTAGTGGCGTCAATAAATAAACAAAACCACAAAACAGATAAAACTTTGAACTTGTTACGAGAAAAAATAATTTGGGTATTGGAGCTGTCATAGGCGTAGCCAGGATTTTTGGTTGGGGGGGCCCAAACCACGAGTCACATGCAATGACGTCATCAGAAATTTTCAAAAAAGGAACATTTTGTAGGGGAAAGATATCGCAGAATGGAAGATCTGAAGTCGTGGTCTGTTGCCACTTAATCAGGATTTTGGTAAAGGGAGAGGGCGAAAACTAACAGTTAAAAAGCGAAAATGTCTAACATGGGAGACGTGTTGAGAAAGCTAGTGTACTCAAACGTGTCACAGATGGGGGTCTGGGGGCGGAGCCCCCAGCCGCCGGTGGCTGCGGGGGTCTGGGGGCAAAGCCCCCAGCCGCTGGGCGATTTTTGTAAAATTTGGAAAAAAATGTTTGTTTTGGAAAAAAATTGTTTTGGAAAATAAAAAAATTGTTTTGGAAAATAAAAAAATTGTTTTGGAAAGTTTTTGAAAAAAATGTTTGTTTTGGAAAAATGTTTGTTAAAAATGTTTGTAAAAATGGGATTAAAATAGCTTTTTTTTACCCCTGAGCCACCCTCCTGGCTTCGTCTATGATTTTCAGATAAGATCGCGCCCTTAAGTTTTCTCATAAAAAAACATTTAAAGCAAACTGAAAATAACTTTTTTTCCAAAACGTGGAGGACTTGAGTCAAGTCACTTGACAGTTTTTTGAAACGTACAAGAATTGCATGACATTATTATGACGTGGACACGTGGTCGTATTATTATTACTTACTTTTGTACGCCTAAATCCTAGATTAGAGAAACTGCAATTCCGGACAAGGACAACGTATTGGCTATGCTATCATTACATTTAGCATTGGTAGTATTTCAATTGGGGGGTTTGCTTTATCGCCTGTGTTATAGCATTAAGTTCATAATAACGTTAAACGAAGGCCTGGGGTTGCAACTTTTAGGAAAAACTCTTAAATTTCTTACAGGTTTTGCTTATAAATTATTAAAAATTTGAAGTAAGGGGCTCCTGGCCCAGGACCCTTAGTCGTCAGTCAGGGGCTCTGGGGCTCCTTGGTTGTCAGTTAGAGGCCCCGGGTACCCCTGGTGGTCACTTAAAAGCCCTGGGGCCCTCTGGTTGTTAATTAGGGGCCCTGGATCCCCCTGGTTGTCAATTGGGGGCCCCATGGTTGTCAGTCAAGGTCTCTGGTGCCCCCTGGTTGTCAGTTAGGGCCCCCCTTGTTGGTTGGAGTCTGCGGGGCCCCTGGTTGTCAGTTAGGAGCCCCTGGGGTCCCGTGGTTGTTGGTTAGAGGCCCCGGGGCCTCTGGTTGTCAGTTAGGGACCCTGAGGCCCCCTGTTTGTCGGTTAGGGGCCCCAGCCCCCCTGGTTGTCAGTTAGGGGCTCTGGGGCCCCCTGGTCAGTTAGGGGCCCCGGATCCCCCTGGTTGTTAGTTAGGGGCCCCTGGTCGTTATTTAATGGCCCTCTGATTGTCAGTTAGGGGCCCCATGGCCCCTGGTTGTCGGTTAGGGGCCCCTGGTTATTAGTTAGGGACCCTGGGGCCCCCTGGTTGTTAGTTATGGGCCCCGGGGTCTCTGGTTGTCAGTTAGGGGCCCTGAGGCCCCTGTTCGTCGGTTAGGGGCCCCGGCCCCTCTGGTTGTCAGTTAGTGGCCCCGGGGCCTCTGGTTGTTAGTTAGAGGCCCCCTGATTGTTATTTAGGGGCCCTGGGGCCCCTGGTTGTCGGTTAGGGGCCCAGGGCCCACTGGTTATTAGTTAGGGGCCCTGGGCCCCCTGGCTGTTAGTTAGGGGCCCCAGGGCTCCTGGTTGTTCGTTAGGGGCCCTTGTTAGGTGCCCCGGGGCCCCCTAGTTGTTGGTTTGGGCCCCATAGTTGTTAGTTTGAGGCCCCCTGGTTGTTAGTTGGGGGCCCCGGGGCTCCCTCATCGTCATTAATGTTATTGTTAATTACTCTTATGTACGTAGTTGCTGGAAAAAAAAACTGCAACTAAACAGCGCTAGCCTACGTTGTCGTAATTTTTGTTATAGGTGTTATTTTAATTTGGGGGGGCCGGGCCCCCTGGACCCCCCCTGGCTACGCCTATGGGAGCTGTAATTATGAGTTAAAGATGCGATCCTTGTAAGCTGTTGTAGTGACATCAATGATATTCTTGCAAATCTTAAAAATTCTTTTTGCGAGCTTTTGCAGTGGCAAAAGCATCAATGATGCATTATGATCTAAATTGCGAACACAAGCATTTTCGGCAGATAATATTGCCAATGATGAAAGTCTGTCGTCCATGATAGTTGAGCGATGAAAGATTCTGATCAGTTTTATTGTGCTAAAAATTCTTTCTGCGCTGGCAACCGAAATGGGACATGTCATAACCATTTGCAATACAATGAATAAATTAGGATATACTTCCCGTAATCCCTTTTTACAAATGTAGTTAAGGAAATCTCGTGTGGTCTTAAGACTGTCTTGATGTGTTTTAATAACGTTTACAAATCGTTTCAATTCGTCCTTTGGTTCGAAGGGATCAATGTCTCTCATCGTATCTTTGAAAGAAATACATGCATCTAGGAGAGTGTTGTCATCGGATGCTTTTAATAGACTTGCTTGGCTAAAAAAGAAATTAAAAATTTCAGCTACGGAATGCATTTGCTCAAATCGATCTTTAAGTGAGGCAATAGCTCAATCGACTAACTTCAAAAAAAGTTGGTCTTGAATTGAGATTCAGGTTCTTCTGATGCTTCAGTGCATTGGTCTTTTGATTCGTAGTCAATCCTCTTCTTCTTCCTCTTGAAAAGATCTACTGTATACTGAACTCTAGGAACTTAGGATTTACTAAAATTAATTTTAACTTGATTGCTGACATCTGAAGGCAATCTGGCTGTAACTATAACTAGACCGACTCTGACTGGCTGTTGAGCAATCGACTGGTAAGCTGAACACCTGAATTGGTTAACTAGTTGTTGTTCTGTTAAGACAAAGCGATTGTGATTCTATTATATTATCGATGAAATTGTAACGCAGCTGCAGAGACATACAGGTACAGCGAGCGTATATTCAGTATCGTATGCAATTTCAAATTGACATTACGCTTTAATTTTGTTCTAAATATTGCAAAAAATATTAGCGCTTATCGACAATACAAACTTTTAAAGTAGTAGTAGTAGTAGTAGTAGTAGTAAAGTAAAAAGTGGGGCCCCCACTTTGGCTGCCCCTCCCCGACCGGGGGGTTTGGGGCTGCCTTGGCACGGCTCTGCGTATACTGTGTAATTCATGTATGTGCATTTGAGTTTGGATGAGCCAAGCATTTCTTATCTATTTCTCGCAAATCAACACGTCAAATATTCCAAACGGACAGCTGGGTGATTCACCCAAGTGTTTGTGACGAAGCGGACGTAGCGAGCTGTGATTGGTTCTGGAAAATAGTTGATGACGTAATCAAGATTGTTGTAGTTTCCCGGAAATACCTGTGAAATTGGTTGAAAATAAAAAACTTTCGGTAATTTAAAAATCAACAAAATAGTTTAATAAAAGAACAAGTCTTGGAAAACAAAAAAAAAATGGTTAAAAATTAAAAGCGGTTATTAAATTTTACAAAAGGTTTTAAAATCAATTGCTGTAATAAAAGTAGTTCGGTTTTGAAATCTACGTTTAGCAAAATTCGTCGAGCATTGTTGAAACACTAAGCAGCATCGCAAAATCCTACACAAAGACAAACTAAAGACGGTGTCATTCTACTCTTTTCAAGTATCTCAATTTGAAGCTTCAGCTTGAGTTTGCAAGCTGCTCCCGTTTTGGCTTCAAATTAGAATTTTATTAAAGTCACCTTTTCTTCTCCGTTGTCTTCACGCATCATTAGCATTTGATTGGTTGCATTTCCATAAGCAATTTTGAAAGTGGTTGCATACTGCATTCCGTTTTCAACGTCAAATCTTCCTTGCGTCACAATTGCTGTTAGATATTTTGGCTGCAAGAAATCAACTTGTAGCCATTCACCAGGAGTGTTCTCTAAAGACAACATAGGGTCATTCCATGTCAAAACAGCAAATTTTAAGAAAAATTCCCACTTGACCCTCTCAGATTTGGCTGAAACTTCATCAAAATGGGTTTTTTGATGAATAATGAAGATTTGCAAAGTTTTAGCTTCGGGTCATTTTTTGTTCAAAAAATATGCCCCCTCAAATTTTGCCCCCCCAGCTGCAAATTTTTTTTTGCATTTTCGCCCAACTTTGAGTTCTCATATCTTTGGATTGAAGTTACTCAGATTGCTCAAAATTGGAATTTTTACAGACATTTTTCCACTAATTTCAGATATGGTTTTGGATTTTTGATACCGTGTTTAAATTTTGAGTTACAGACCTTCAAAACTGCTCGTTTTTTCAAAAACATGCTTTTTTACCCTTTTTTTGAGGGGGTATATCTTACATCGCAAATATTACAGCCTCATCAAACTTGCAATGCTCCTTAAGTATATACAGTATATGAGACTGTCATAAAACAATATGAAGGGGCTAGCTGCAACAAATTTTGGGTAATTAGGAATCAAATACGACCCATTTTTTGAAAAAATCGAAATTGCGCCATCTTGTGAGCTCTGGTTGACAATGTGGGCAACATTTTAGAAATCTGAAATTTTGCACAAAGTTTGCTCACAGCCACAACTATATCATACGTAAATTTCAAGAATGTGTCTCAACTGTAAAGTAATACTCGAAGGTGGTAAACATTCACCTATTTCACTAAATTTGCTTGTGTAATTTCCCTAGCAACGGCCATAGCAACCATTTTTTCTGTGCATTAAGACGCTCCAAATTGACAAAAAAGTTATTATGAATGAAAAATAGCAACTTCTGCAATGAAAACGTACAGTTTAGAAAACGTATAGCAGAAAAATTCAGTGAATAGAACACCAAGGTTACATATTTTGCTCAAAAATAGCCTTTATCACTGTTTATTCAAGACACCAAGCCAGCATTTCAACATTAGTCATGTTTCAGTGAGCGCACAGTACAGAACACATTGTACAGCGAAATATACTTGTATGCAATGTTTCAAAGCCTTGAAAAGCATCAAATTTCATACGATATGTATTAGCAATAAAAAGCAAATACGGCAACTAACAGATTTGAAGTTCTGCAGCTTTGAAGGCTCATACACTGTACAACAACCAATTCACTAAAATGCATGAAACGATCTTGTCAGTATTATGGTTAGTTAGCATTGCAGTTTATCGTCAGTGATCATTGCATGTCAAGACGTGAAGAGTTTGTATCAATTAAATATGGAAGTGAAAAAACTCCGAAACAAAACCATCTTCTGTTAGTTAACTTAAAAGAACTTTACAAACAATATCAACGGAACAACAGTGGTTCAATTGGGTTTCAAAGTTTTGTGAACTTCGACCAAATGGTGTGTAACCGTTAGCTCTAAGGGTATGCATTCTGTGTGTGTTTGTACGAACAATCAGAATGCAAAGCTTCTTCGCAGTGGTCTTCCTGAAAAAGTTTCATTTCGAGACTTTCTTATGGTCATGGTTTGCAGTATGTAAAATCGAAACAACATGATGCAGCAATGTTTGCAATGGCCTGGAAAAGATGAACTTAAGGATGTATTGAAACAGACCTTTGATCAAAATGATGTCGACCTGGAAGATACCATTATCGTCAATCAGTGGTTTACACGGATAGGACAAAACTTTTGGATTTGCAGTACACTGTAGCTGAGTTTATTGAAACCACTTATGAAAGTTTTGGTTTGTTGAGACAGCGTCAGTATAATCTCAATCAGCTTTTTTGAAACAATAAAAGAACAAATCAATGGCAATGAAATTACTGTTCTTCTTGATTATGCAGAAAGTTATAGCTTTCTGGTTCAAGAAGCTGTCCAAGGATATCATTGAGAAAACAGCCTAGCTACCCTCCGTCCATTTTCTGTTTACTTCCAGAATGATGTTGGTGAAGTCAAGTGTTTAAGTATCTGCATCATATCTGATAGCATGAAGCATAACAGTTCATACATTTATCCATAGTGTGCTCATCTATATACGAGAAAAGCTTCCAACAGTTTCCAAAGTGCAGTAGTATATTTCAGTAATGGCGCTGCAAGCCAATACAATAACTTCAAGAAATTGGTGAATTTGTGCCACCATAGAAGAGATCATGACCTTAATGCTGAGTGGCATTTTTTGCTACTAGCCATGGAAAATCGTCCAGTAACGAAAACAAGCTAACAAGCAACTGTAACAAGTCAAATTTTAACTTCACAACACATGTTTGCTTTGGCTATTGCTGGCATAAAATATCTGTACATCAATCAAAAGGGTATTGCCAAGAATTTTCAAGATTTTGCACATGAAGAGCGCTATGCCAGGTGTAAAACTATCCCAGGTACTCGATCACATCACAGTTTCATACCTATTTCTGAAACTGTCCTGGAAATGAAAAGGCTTTCTTCGGATGTTGTTGGCAACCAATTTTCTTTTGGATTTGAAAAACATGCACCTTGCTGTTTCCAGATTGTACCAATTCAAAATGATGCACAATTTCAACTTGGTCACTAGATAGCATGCAATTACGATCAACAGTGGTATGTTTGGATTACCATGGAATGATGCGATTAGCAGAAAGATGTTTACGTTAAATTCATGCATTGCAATCAAAACCGCACTTTATCATGGCAATACGATGCAAGAAACGAGTGCTGGGTTCCATTTCAAGATATCTTGTGTGGTGTAGATGCACCTGTTCTTCAAAATTAGAGTAAATGATACTATGAAGTAAGTTCTTAAGATCTGAATTGCATTATTTCTCTTTTCAATGCCCTGTAATTATTATCCTTTCAAGAAGTTTCCTCTTTTTAATGGTATTAAGTTTCATGCTTATTGCTCAACAGACTTAGAAACTCCCAGTCCAAATTTAATTCGTTAGCTGTTCTTCATTCCTGCTTTGAATGAAAAGGATCAGTATCTCTAAAGTGATGGTGTTTGGGGTATCACACATTTTTTTTATAAGAACCTGTCAATTTTTAGGTGCGGATGACTGTTCTTAAATGTTTGGAAGTTTTCAGCCTTATTTGTGCTTGACTCAAACTTATTCTCGCTTGGTTAAAAGGGCTCTGTCTGTAGTTATAGATCATGACTACTGTTTCACAAATCACCAATGGCAAAAAAAAGCCGAGGAAAACACTGCTGGTTACACAAATAAGTTGTGCTAGCACTTGTTCTGGATTAATTTTTTGATGCTGAGCCTGGCATCGCTCTTAATTTGTGTTCTTATGCAACTGTTGTTATAAAAAAAGAAGTCTAATGCAAGACTATCTAGATACCGGTATACACAGTATTTTTGAATTTTTTTAGCTGAAATGAAAAGTGCTGCAACGTCTTGACATGCAATGATCACTGACGATAAACTGCAATGCTAACTAACCATAATACTGACAAGATCGTTTCATGCATTTTAGTGAATTGGTTGTTGTACAGTGTATGAGCCTTCAAAGCTGCAGAACTTCAAATCTGTTAGTTGCCGTATTTGCTTTTTATTGCTAATACATATCGTATGAAATTTGATGCTTTTCAAGGCTTTGAAACATTGCATACAAGTATATTTCGCTGTACAATGTGTTCTGTACTGTGCGCTCACTGAAACATGACTAATGTTGAAATGCTGGCTTGGTGTCTTGAATAAACAGTGATAAAGGCTATTTTTGAGCAAAATATGTAACCTTGGTGTTCTATTCACTGAATTTTTCTGCTATACGTTTTCTAAACTGTACGTTTTCATTGCAGAAGTTGCTATTTTTCATTCATAATAACTTTTTTGTCAATTTGGAGCGTCTTAATGCACAGAAAAAATGGTTGCTATGGCCGTTGCTAGGGAAATTACACAAGCAAATTTAGTGAAATAGGTGAATGTTTACCACCTTCGAGTATTACTTTACAGTTGAGACACATTCTTGAAATTTACGTATGATATAGTTGTGGCTGTGAGCAAACTTTGTGCAAAATTTCAGATTTCTAAAATGTTGCCCACATTGTCAACCAGAGCTCACAAGATGGCGCAATTTCGATTTTTTCAAAAAATGGGTCGTATTTGATTCCTAATTACCCAAAATTTGTTGCAGCTAGCCCCTTCATATTGTTTTATGACAGTCTCATATACTGTATATACTTAAGGAGCATTGCAAGTTTGATGAGGCTGTAATATTTGCGATGTAAGATATACCCCCTCAAAAAAAGGGTAAAAAAGCATGTTTTTGAAAAAACGAGCAGTTTTGAAGGTCTGTAACTCAAAATTTAAACACGGTATTAAAAATCCAAAACCATATCTGAAATTAGTGGAAAAATGTCTGTAAAAATTCCAATTTTGAGCAATCTGAGTAACTTCAATCCAAAGATATGAGAACTCAAAGTTGGGCGAAAATGCAAAAAAAAATTTGCAGCTGGGGGGGCAAAATTTGAGGGGGCATATTTTTTGAACAAAAAATGACCCGAAGCTAAAACTTTGCAAATCTTCATTATTCATCAAAAAACCCATTTTGATGAAGTTTCAGCCAAATCTGAGAGGGTCAAGTGGGAATTTTTCTTAAAATTTGCTGTTTTGACATGGAATGACCCCATACAAAAATATGTAACTTAAAGCGAACGGTACAATATATTCTTTTTCCACGCTGTTATCAGGTGCGTAATTTATAAATAGCAAGTGTGGACAACTTGAGGAAAGACTTTGGGGACATTTCCCAAAACCCCGCCAAATGGTTCTCAGATAGAAAAAAATCAAAACCACTATATTGTTTGAACATCAAAAATTGTGTTCTGGGGTTTCGTCGCTGCATCTGTTTGTGGTATTTAAAATAACTTTGGTAGCTGAAGATGGCAGAAATGGTAAGTTAATTTGTGTTTTCCTGCAGCCTTAAACTTACGCTGTGGGACGCCACGAACCCAAGCAGACCATATTACTTTCTGCAAGTCGAGCCTTCCGTGATGTGGCTGGTACGCTGAACTCCATACAGACGATGCTGTCATTTGGCTGTCCGCTACTCTATCATTTCCAGTTGGGTATGCTCGCACCCCTGCAGCGCATTCCACGACTGTAAAGATAATAAAATGAATTTTGATTTCGGAAGAATTAAGGTGTAAAACTACGGTACGCTACTTACTATAACATTGCCTGAGTGATATAAAGAAATATTCAAGGTAGACTTTATAAATTTTTTTGGTTTTCAAAATGAAAAAAAGGTAATTGCTATTTCCTAGCGAAGCAGTTTTAACTTTATTATGGATTTTCTGCAATAAATGATTAATTTAATGTTCGTTTCTGCCCAACTGCAATACTGTGCTGACAAATTTGATTATTTTACTAAAAAAAAAAAAAAAAAAGACTGAATGGTAATAGATCAGTTGCGTTGATCATAAAGGGACAATTATTAATTATTACGCATGATTGTGGGTTGCACCATACCACGAGAGCGGATTTGAGCTTGGGGTTCTACTCAAGTTTCTCCAAAAATAATATCACAACATTCAAAAGAAAAGTTGAGATTAACCAAATCTAAATAGAGCTTGAACTATGCAACCATGTGTGATCAATTTTTTCTATTACTTTGACTAGGCTATTTCAATAGTGAAAGTAAGGCGAAACGATACGGGACGTGTTTCTGGTAAAGGTTTGGACTAGCAGGAGTAAGAAACCTGAAAATAAAGTTCACATAAGGCATAAGGCGAACGACTTTGGCTAATAGTAAACGATAATCGCGAAAATTGCAGCGATTTTCATGTGAAGACTTTTTGACATTTTTTTTGGTCCGTTATCTGTACTTGACCAAAAGTATTTAGTCTAGTGAATATCGTAAAAAAAGCAACAATTATTTTTGTCTGTATCTCAGTTGCAGAAAAAAAAAAAGATTCAAATTGGAAGAAAATGAATAGCTGAAACCTACGTTTTTTATAAGAAATTGATAGGCGCAGCAATTTGATAAGAAAACAAAATCATTTTCACGACTGGGCAGCGATGTTTTGTGTTTTATTATATTGAAGATCAAGTTATTGTATTGTTATTGCAAGCGCCAGTTATTAATGATGACAAAAAAACTATGATCAATGAATGCATCACCGAAGCAGAATGTTTCAACGTTTTAAAAGCTTTAAAACATTTGCTTAGACACTTCGAAACTTTGAAACATGCTCTTAATCAACTCTCTTGTAACAAACATCCGGGTTTACAAAATTAATCAAATACAGACCATAAAATGTAAAAACTAAAAGTAATCTAAAACCCCCAACAGCCTGTTTCGTCTTTCGACTCCTCAACATCCGGGTTTAGATAGATTTTCTATTATTGAATTTTATAAAACATTTTGGAACAATCTAAATATTCTATTTTTAGATTGCGGTAATTACTTCCTTCAAAATAACCAGCTTTGTTCATCTCAATATGAAGGCTTGATTACTCTAATACCAAAACTTTGTACGGACAATTTGTGTACTTTTAATTATTGCCCAATAACGTTGCTGAATTGTAATTAAAAAACCATCTCAAAAGTAATTAATCACAGATTGTATTTTCTGCTTCCAAAACCTACATCAGCAAAACAAAATGGCTTTATCAAAGTGTATAATATTGGTGATAATACAAGGTTTGACGTTATTGATTATATCAAGTGCAAAAATATAGTAGGGGCTGTGTTATCGGTAGATTTGTATAATGCGTTTGATTCTTTGCAATAGACGTTGATTTTTGCAATGTTGAAGCGTTATGGGTTTGGTAACACTGATTAATTGAGTGAAATGTTATACGAGATGTCGGGATCAATCTCCGCGTCATTACGCCAGCAGGCAACACAGCTTTTTTCTAAGAAAGTTCGCAGCGGTTGCGATCCGCTTGTAACGATCGGCCCGAAAGTTGAATCGAAGACCTCCTGCTCCTGAGACAAACGCGTTACCGCTTGACACACTGGCCGGTTTTTGATTTCACATTTCAAAGTTACCAAATTGGAAAGTTAAAATTACTAAGTGCAAAAGTCTTCATTTTTATCCGCTTCAACGAGACTAACGCCTTAAAATCTGACTTTCTTTTTGTATGATCTTGATGTTGCTGCTCATCTAGGATGTCAAGCGATTTTTTTTTGTTTGAAAATCTCAACAATGAATGTCTTATTCAAACCATTTTGCAATGTAGGGTTGTTTTATTTAACCTCACGCTAAACATAACCTACCCCCAAATGTAGCTGTTAAAGTGCTACGTTGGGTTCAACTCTTACGTTTTCTGAAGTCCTTTTCTTGATCTGATTTCTTCAATTGAGCAATTTCCACTAAAAAAAAACAAAAAAAACGTTAAACAAAAATTTGATAAATCTTAAGTTCTCTAAAATAACTCTTTCTTTACCCAATATAGAGCATGTATTTTTGCAGCAAATTACAGGGAATTTTTTTCCATTTGTGATTTTTGATTTCACTCACTCACCTGTTGTTACAAAGGTCGTCTGATTTTGAAACGGTAAAAAAGCACGTTGATGCACATCACCGTTTGGTGGCACAATTATCTACAAAACGTCAATCTTTCATCGCGAATGACGCAGAGTTTAAAAATTAGACTCAAACCCGTTAGAGCTAAGGTTCGTTTCTTTGCCGTTGCAAATTCCACGAGTGCGTGTAAATGCTTGTTATACATGTCTTCATATGTCTCTGAATTTATGTTTGTTCCATTTTTTTTTGAAGACCTTGCAGATGGCGCAGTGGCAAGAATCGGACTTAAACCCGGAATTAATAGGTTCGATTCCCTGTAGTTACAAATTCCACAAGCCCCAGTGCAGTAAACAACTGCTGCGTTGAAAAAAATTGTCTTGTGTTCTTGTAAAATTTACGTTCGTTTTGAACAAAAAAATTTATCAATTTACACCGTATTGTAGTCAAGGCCGTACAGTAATCAGACGCACTTCACAAGCAAGAATTAGAAAAACTTAGGTGTGGTTTAATGTATTTGTAGTAGACACCGTAAAGCTGCTGCAATGTTGGGGGAAAGTTTTGCAATCGGGCTCAAGCGTTTTTAAGTGAGGTTAAGCCCCGTCTGTGCTCCTTCTGGTAACGATTAATTGTGCTCATGCTGTTAAGCTGTGTTGTCAACGAAAGGGTCAGATTTGGTCAGTGGAAATCAAACCACAAACCTACCAATTTCTGCACCAGGTTTGTAGAGTTGACGCAATAAAATGCCACTAAAGCTAATTGATAAAACTAGCAAAACGACAATGTTAAAACACACTCAAAGTTTACCATTCATTTCTCGCATATCCATTCTCAGTTGCTCTATCTCGCTTGGGTTGCATTCACATTCCCCCGGGATTCCCTGAGATCCTTGCGGCCCAACTGGGCCCCGCGGCCCAGTCTTGCCCGGATGTCCTTGTATCACTTCTGGTCTAGGTTGCACAACGCCATCTTGAGAGATGGGCTGAATGGGAAGGCAGAAGTTTGGAGCATCAGGATTAGGGGCTCTTACCAAGCAAATGAAAATGAAAATTATTAAAACTATCTTCATTTTTGATAAGCTATTGGATGTAATAGGCAGAACCCAAAAGTGTCTTAAAGGCACGATCAAAACTATCATTAACAGCCCAACGGAGGTGTCACGCAACAGCGTAAAGGACGAACGTACGAGTAGCATATGAACGCACAAATTTCTAGCGTATGAAATTTTGTTTTTGTGCTTACGAATAGCCTATCTTGGTTTTTGGGCATATGCAGGGCATGAGTAACGTAAGTGGTTGCAGAATTGTAAACAGGTTAACAAGTACTAGAACCGAACCCAAAACAATCGCTCGAACCCGGCCAATAAACCCGGAAAGTGATTTGGCGTCAAAACATCAGGCTGGAAAAAGCCCGAAAATGAGGTTAGATCTAAAGAAAATCTACGCTTATTGCTCAAATACGGTTAGAATAAAACTATATTCATTGCTGATAAATTGTGACGCAATAATACCAATTATGTAATGACAATTGCATTGATGTTAAACGAAGTAGTCATCCTATGTAGCAAAGTTGTTATAATTACGCTTTTATAGTACCTCAAGGCAAAAACACAAACTAATCACTCATATCAAGTCCGAATTAAGCCCGACATTTTGTCAATCTTAAGCCTGAACCCGACCGTAAAAGCCCAGCCCGACTTACAACTGTGAGTGGACGTATTAGCTGCGTCGATAACGTATGCAAAACATTTGCAAAGAGTAAGAATAGCGTGAAAAAAAACGTATAAAAATCGGGCAAAACTGTATGCTTGTAATTTCTTAAGTTGATATAAAGATGATAAAGCAAAAGAATTAGTAATCTTCAAATGCAGTTTCACTAATTGCTCTTGCTGTTTTGAAATCGACTTTCGTTTTTTACTCCTCGTCAGTAGAATTAGGATTATAGGTATGAAAAAGAACTCCGAAAGGCAAAATAACGCAAATTAACCAGATCATAACAAAGAACTAAAAATTTTTGCATAAAGGACAATATTAATTACAGTACGTATTACAAGAAAGGTACTAAAGGCTCCCCATTCCACTAGAGTGAGCCACTGCCCAATAAAAACGGTATCCTTACTCCTCGAAGAAAAACATCTCCCAGAAAATTATTTCTCAAAACGTTCTTTTTCCAGAATTAGCATTGGTCAGACACCGCATTTACCAGAATGAACACTTGCCTGAAGTTACATCTGCCAGAATAAGCACTTATTTGAAATTACATTTCCCCGAAAAATTATTTTTCAGAATGTACTGTACACTCATCAAAATTTACATTTGACGAATTACATTTCCCCAAAAATTCTACTTATTTTCCAAAATTTACACTTATTAGAATTTAAATTTGGTCGAAGTTACATTTTCCAGAAAACTTATTTTCCAGAATTTACGTTTGCCAAATTTACATTTGGCCGAAATTGCTTTTTTCCAAAAACTTATTTTCCAGAATTTACACTTGTCAGAAATTACATTCGGCAGGAGTTACATGTGCCGGACAACATATATTTTCTAGAAACTATGTTTTTTCCCGAAAATTCATTTTCTAAAAACTCGTATACATTTGAAAAATCATGCAGTAATTTTAATATTTATTTCTAAATAATCAGAGTACATTTGAACAAACTTTTGGTTGAAAGCAAATGACGTAGCAGTTAGCTTACTGGCTGAAACTAAGATATAACCTGATTTGATCTGTTTTCCTATTTGGTTATAACTATTTCAAGCGTAATGAAATTTAGCACGAAAAATTAATGCAAGCATATAAGCATTATCTTATCACTTTCACTGAGTTAAACGAAGAATATTTTAATCCAGGTTACACTTCTTTTTGTAAGAACCAGTTAACTGGGTTTGCGGCTGGCTGTTCTTGATTTTTTGCCAATTTTCAGCAAATTTTTTTTCTCAATAAACTTTGAAAGCGTCGATGTCAATTTATGCGACCAAGTTTGTAAAACTGTTTAATTCCAAATGCTTTGCTAGCTTAAGCAAAGGCTTTTTTGCTCCTTTTGCGGTGTCGTAAAATTGCAAAAGCAAAAAATCAGCAAGCTTTTTCAACCTGAATGACAATCAAAAAATTGTGAGCTGCCTACGCAATGGGCATTGGCACTTTCAAAATTGTCGCAATTTTGCTTGCTAGTATTACAAAATCACTAAAATTTCATCGTTAAAAATCACTAAAATTTTGAATCAATACCAATCTAGTTTCTTTGTTGATTTAAAACTTATTTTTTGTTGATTTAAAATTTGTCTGAAACTTAAAAAAAAATTTTAAACATTTATTGGGCTATAATAATCACATAACTATGCATGCATTAACTTTTGGACCTCATACGACCTGTCAAAAGTGGTGTCGCCTAAGCCAATATCGTAGGATATGAACAGTCGTCTCGCCCAAAACCTGCAATCGCGTAATCATACAAAAATATATAATGAGTGGAGTTTGAATTTAACCGATTCAAAAAGTGCTCGACAGCGTAGGCCAGAGCGAGTATCATAACGCAGTACGCGTCAAAAAATAAAATTTAAAACCCTGTAGACTGTTTCACCCGTTATGGGGATCATCAGGGGTATTGATGCCTGATGATCCCGATTACGGGTGAAACAAACTATAGGGTTTTAAATTTTATTTTTTGATGCGTACTGTGTTATGTCATATAATACATACATGCAAAGTCTACCTGACTGAGTGGGGTAGCTGGTTTTAATTAAGAGACAAGTGGGGGCATTGTTCAACGTCCCCATTAATACGCGACTGCAAATGAGAATTTCCTGTGATTATGAGTTAGAATTCTCACAGTCTTTAGTTCCATTGAAGTGAATTCAAATATCGAAACTTCTAAACTGAAGTTTGTCTAGTCAGCTTTATGAACTTATCTAGTCAGGAAAGAATTAAAACTTATCAATAATAATATTACTTTTTTAAAATTTTTGCAAAAGTCTTTTCTTTTATTGGACTGAATTTATTCCAAATTGAAATCAAATAAAATCTTTTATTATACTCGCTGTAATACGCCAAAGCGTATAACGAGTTTGCAGGGCCAATTTCTGCGTCATTGCGCCTGCATGCAATACAGCTTCTTTCAAAGAAATGTTTCAACGATGTCGAGACGTTGGCAACACTGTGTCCGATTTGACCGGCTCTAAATTTGAATCTCATTCCTTTTGCTCCAGAGACAAACGCGTTACCGCTCGACCAACTACTCCTTGAACTGTAATTATTTTTAAAATACTGTTATATGCCCGAAACTTTTACAAACGTGTTAAACCCCTTTTGGAATTGACTCCGCTGTCTTGCAATCTGTAACTGAGTCATGGTTTTTAAAAATTTGATGCGTTGTAAATCTCAAAATCTGAAGCAACATGCAGGTTAATTCAAAGCATTAATATAGTCACCAAACCCGGAAATTCGTTCCCACTTGACTGTCTACAATGATTCAAGTCACAGCTATACTTTAATCAACAGTTTAAATTTTTTTCGACGCACCCAAAATCTATTGTTGTTAATGGGAAAGTTTTTAACACTTTCTTGTTAAACGGCTACAAAGTCCAAAAGTTTTTTGCAGATATACGGTACGCATAAGATAAATGCTTCATATACTGGAATTTTTTCATTGATCTTTTTTCCGCAAGGGTTGACGGAGAAGCCACTTAAGATTGAAACCAACATTTACTGGCCTTTCTCTTTTTTTTTCCGTTTTTATTTTTTCTTTATTTTTGAAAACATAATTGGAAAATGAAGTTTCTGGAAAACAGTTTTTCCCAGTACGTTATGTACGGTATTATTTTGCTATATATCCCTGTTATTCTGATAACATTTTTGTTCAACGGGATTAAGAGACATTTTACTAAACAGACTAAATAATAAAAAACAAAATGGTAAAGTTTTTACAAAGTGAGCTGGACCAATTATTATAGTATATGTACAAAAAAAACGGTAAGACTTTGGTAGTAATAACAGTAAAACTTTCTGCATCATGCTTCTTTAAAATGTTAATTTTGTTTTTGTTTACAAATTACATTTTGATTTTATCTTCAAGCTTCAAAATTTTAAACCTAGAATATAATAAGTTTGTTCTATAACGACGGGGACAGAAAAGGCAGGCTCTTAAAACTTTGTTTTGCAGAATATTAAAAGTTTGTGATAATGACTTTTACCAGCTTTTCCGTTGAAAATGTGAGTAAAACATACAGTAATAGATTATTCAAAAAATTGATAAGAGAACATAGTGCGATAACTTAGAAAATGAAAAACTTTAGGAAAGTTTTTAGCGAAATAGTCAATGCAAGTTTTCCGCGATAACTCTTTGTCCTATTGAACTCCTAAATACTTAATGCTATTTTTTAATTCAATAGGATGATGGTTAATACAGATTTTGAAATTCTTTGCGTTGTTAGTTGGCTACTTTTTTTTACCAACCAACATATAGTAGATTTTTTTTTAGTTGATGGTTAATTTGCTGAGTTTCATCCACATTTCAATCTTTTTTTATTTCATTTTTTTTATAAGAAATGTGTAAACTGGTATCATTTACAAACAGCATAGTTTCCAAATTTGAAACATCTGGCATGTTGTAAACATATCAGGACTATCTACACTGTGCGTACAACATTACAAAATTTTTACGCTTGTACGTCGAAGGTGTGCTACACTATTCAAAACGGAGCTTACGAGCGTAGCCGCTTAACAGCGTATTATGTGCGTTGCGTATTATGTATTATGTGCGTAGAATTGGATAACGGAAATCACAGATTTATTACCATTCTTTGTTGCACTGGTTAAATTAGGGGTCAAATTATGCATCACCAGAAGCAGTATTGTCTTTTTGATAATTTAATCAAAATTTTCCTGCTTTTTTCACAAAAAAACGCAACGTATGGCCATCAAGAGTGTTGCGGTGGCTATTAGACAGAGAAGTTTTTTTTTGATGTATGTAAGAAAAAAAAAAAAAAAATTTTGCACCGATTAGTGATCGAGCGTCAATAACTGAAACGGTAGATCTGAGTTCGACTTCCAGTTGGGCCAAACCAAAGACTATAAAAATTGGTAATCACAGCTTTCTTGCTTGGCGTTCAGCGATAAAAAAGGACACTGTGAAGACTTCACAATGTGTAGTAGACTGGTGAACGAGTGGCAGCTTAACTCGAAGACCGAATGTCCCTTCGCTCTCTCCTGGCCAAGGCAACTTGGTTAATAAAACGTAATTACAATAATTAAAGGCCACTGCTGGGCACTAGAGGATGGTTTCAAACGTTCGGTTTTCCTCTTTTGAATTCGTTTTAGCAGAGGGTGACTCGGTGAAAGGATCTTGTTGAGGCTTTTTTGCCAGGTTCGTTTGTTTTCAGCTTTCAACCGTTTTACCGTTCGATATTTAACTGTCACGTTTCGTTTTAGCCCAATTTTGAGTCTCTTTCGCTTCTGTCCTATATCAACTTTTAAATATATTCCATCCAGCCCTCCCTCAGAAACGCAGTAGACAGAGCATGGTGCGTAGCATGTAGGTATACTTTATTTTCTCAAAATGTCAAACGGTGTGACTGCATATGCTGTATTTCTTTGAATATAAACCTCGGCTTCTATTCATTTTTGTGGTCATTTTGAGAGGTTTCTATTCAAGGGCAGCTTTATTTATTTTTTACCGTTATACTATTAAAAGAGCTGAACAAACTTCTTCCAGACAAAAATATTCAAAGTTTGCAACTGCCTGTAAATACCCTACTGTAGCGACTTAAAACACTGTAATTGGTATCCTGCAGTGTGAATTTCGTACTCATTAACAGATGCGCTTGCACATGGCGCTTTTAAGTGCGTTATTTAAAATATACAAACTATACAATAAAGAAGACAGCTCTTCATGCAGCTTCTAAACAAGGGTGGATTTTATTTTTTTCATTTTTCCTTTTTGTGCAGCTTCTAATCGAGGGCGGCTACTAATCAAGGGCGGTTTATATTCAAAGAAATACGGTAATGCGTAAATATGTGATGCAATATCATATTAAACGACAATCTTTTCCGCATTTAATCCCTTCTGCAAAAACAACACGCATTTTATCATTATTATTTTGACTCCAACCCCCTAGTGGTTTGTTTACTTCTTGTAATCAGCTTCAATTGCATTAAAACTTCTGATTTCATAACTAAAATTTTTGTTGTATGTTTATTCCAGTAATTATCTTTTTTTCCAACAAAAGCTTCTACTGAACGCTTTTTTTCTACCTTGCTGGTAGCTTTGTATCACGGTAACGCACAAGAATTTAATAGTGAAAGTTTTGGATTCAATTCTTACCCGCTAAACCTAAACATATTCGGAGAACCACACACCCTATACCTTAATGCCAGCCAGCATGCTGACACTACACACCATAAGGTTTTCTATGTACATGGATAATCTCCTGTACAGCTCAGACACGCTTGACAAAGTACAGACTATTTTTCTGAATCAATTTCTCTTTTTCTGAGTAGAGAATTTACTTTGGTAAAATGGACGGCAAACAAACCTACCAAACCTGTCCTTGCCTCTCAGAGCGAAGACAAGCTAGCCCCCTCGTTTAAACTACTGACTTCCAGGCAGATAATGAATCTCTTCCCAACTTGAAATCAATTGAATGCCTGTGGGATGCTGAGCAGGATACTTAAAAGGTTTTCTTTCTCGATAGGGCATCTGATTACACAAGACGCTTATTTCTGAGTCAGATTTGTAGACAGTATGACCCCTTGGCTTATTCCATACCTCTTCTCGTCAAGGCTCGATTCATCCTACAGCAGCTTGCGATTGAAGGACTTTCTTGGGATGGCCCTTTAAACTCTTCTCACACCAAAGCCTGGAATGATTGGTTAAACACATTAATAAAGTGGCAGGATTTCGCACTCCCACGATGGTATCTTGCAAAAGCTGCTCCACTAGATGTAAATGCAGATACCAAATACGAACTGCATGCATTCTCCGATGCATCAAATGAGGCGTACGAATGCGTCATTTATCTTCGCTGAATATGCAATGGAACTGTGAGCACCTCATTTGTCTTCGGAAAGAGTCATATAGTTCTAAAAAATCAGCAAAATTGGCCTATTGCCAGAAAAGAGCTGATTGCTGCAGTGATGAATGTAAGACTTTTGCATTCAGCATCCAATACTTTGCAGTTACCGATTGTACTTTGCAAGTATGGTCCGATTCAAAAGTCGTCTTTCAATGGTCCAAAACCCAGACTTCTGATTATCCACTTTCATTGCTTGTATGATTAATGTATTTCACAGTTTGCATCTGCCTGATGACTGGAATTACTGCTCTGCAAATGAGAACCCTGCAGATGTGGCAACGCGTCCAGTAACTGCAGTCACTTCCAAGGATCGGCTAAAGTTATGACTTGAAGGACCTGAATACCTGAAAAACTTTCGAGGGACGGAACCCTTTGCAGTACAAGTTAAACAGGTCATTGCAACTACTACAATTTCAGAAGGTACGCTCCAACACCTTATTGAAGCTGCACCTGGGGGCACACGACAGAAATTTCCTCGTTCGCTTTAATAACGAGTTTATTTTTAAGAGGCGCTAACGAACGAAATACTCGCTAAGCGTAAGAGGTCATTTTTGCACGTGTATGTAAAGCCTTGCGAAATCCGTTACGTCATTCTTTCTCGCTAAATTTCTTCGAGCGATTGCAGAAAGCAGTTCGAGTGAAAAAACGTCACATTTTCCTCGCCAACTTAAAGAGGATCTTGAAGCACTCGTTAAGCGTGCGAGAAATCTTTTTGGTTCAGAAATTTAATGGCGAAAAGTTGAAAACTTCTAATTCATGCGAATTTTTGCTGAAAATTAATTCAAATCGTCGCCATGTTTGCTATTAGACTGTTAAAAAAAAGTGAATTGCATTGAGAACCATTTGCTGTTTCGATTGATAAAAAAATGCTAAGTAGTGCAAGTTGATAAAAATAGTAACACACTCCTGTTAAGAACGATTTTCTAAAACACGAGGCTCATTTTTGCTCAAAATTTAAGAACAAATTAAAAACACTGCCAGCCTCGGCAGCAAAGCAAACCAAAAACAAAGAAAAAAAAAATTCAAACTAATCAAAGAAACTAAAATTCGTGCTGATTCGAAACGATAAAATTTCATTGATTTTCTTGTGTTTGCAAGCAAAATTGTAACTATTCAAGATTATAAAGCTCTGTTGCTCTGCGTAAGCAATTGAGAAATTTTTTCGGCAGTTGTTCAACTCGAAAAAAGCTTGCTTTTTTGCTTTTGCAATTTTACGAAACATGCCCGCTGAAATTGACATCGATGCTCTCAAAATTTTTACAAAATCAAGAACAAATGAGACTGAATATTGGCAAAAAATTGAAAACAGCCAGTCTAAACTCAAGATTTACCGGTTCTAAAAAGGAAGTGCACTTCGACTTGCTCACTTTTGAAAAATTTTGAAACCTTAAGATCTAAAGTTACTGTTAACATATGAGTTTACCCACCAACAACCTTAAGGGCGCTTTACTTCATTAAAAAAATTATAGTATGGAAAAAGTTGTTCTTATTTTACATTGATCCAAAAATATAGTTAAATTCTGTCGTTCATTTACTAATTGTAATCAGTTGAGGAATTTGCTTGGGTAGAATAATCACGCATAGCTTAAAGTATCTTTTTCCATAACAATGTAGTACATACAATACGCTTGAATGCATTATTTTGAAGTAGAAATGCATCTGACGTCACAATGGGGTATTTATTACGTAATAACACAAGTTACAAACATCTCGCAAATAAATTCTAGCGAGCCGTTTTAACGTGTGTTGGGCGAGGCGGCTCAGAAATGGCAGTTAGTCTATGAAGATTTTTTGCTCGTTAGCGCTTTTTTGATTTTTTACTCGTTAGCGCTTTACGAGCTCGCTAGCATGTTCTGTCATGTCGCCCCTGATTCGTACACTCTCAAAAAGAAAGTCGGATACTTTAAGACATTTACAAAATACTTTTTTAAAAAACATGCAAAAAACACTGGTGAAAAATTTGCAAAACCTCGTTTAGATGCTGCTTGCTTGGATAAGGATACAAAAAAGTGTTTCAAAGCTGGCTAAAAGATCACAACATTCATTTTTTTTACACGCACAACCACGAAATTAAAGCTAGTATACTAGTATAGCAGAACGTTTTATTCGTACTTTAAAGAAAAACTTTGGCGTTATTTTACATATGAAAATAAACAAAAATATAGCCATGTGATGCAGAAATTAGTACATGCCTACAACCACGTCTATTCCCGTTCGATTCAAGGCTCACCAGCAGAGGTTAATCCTTCTAATCAGGGGTTTGTGTGGCTGACATTATGCGGTGATTTGCGACCTAAAAAAGTTAAATTTAGTGTTGGACTAGGGTAAGAATTTTAATGACACGCAGACGATCTGAGAAGAGTTATTATCAAGGATGGAATGAGGAGGAGTTTGAGATTGCGGAGACGTTCACCGACGACCCACCCTATTATAAGATCAACGATTTGAGGAGTACCATTTTAGAAAGTAGTTTTTATGAATCCAAACTTCAGAAAGTAGTTAAAAATAACAACATTTACAAAATGGAGTCCATTCTTAAAAAACGAAAACGCGATAAGCATCAAGAGTATTTTGCGAAATGGTTATGGTATCCGGACTCCTTTAACTGCTGGATTTGCGAACGAGACCTTGTGTGTTATGCCTAATCTTTCGTCAAATACAACTGATCTATTGGTCGTTATTGCTCTGGTCCTGGCTGAATACATCCTGATTTCTACAAGTCTGTACAACTTGACTCAAGGTGTGGAAAATAAAGGACTCTAAATGAGCCTGCTCTCAAGTAGTGTGGGTTACCTTTTACCCGCTCCCATACTGACAAAGACATATGTTACTACCTCTACCGAGTAACGCCTCTCTTAGTGTTTTTCCCCAAAATTGAATTTCAGACTTTAAAGTACACTTACCAAAGTCTGTAAATCTGGAAGGGTCTTGGTAATGTGGCTTAGCCGAGATACAGTTCACAAGATCTTGGTACACAGTGTCAGATTCTTCAAAGTATTGGGTACATTACTGCCAAGGCGACGTAAAGACCACAGCTCATATACCAGTCGACTTCTATCAAGATTCTCTCTATGTGATTGATCTAATCAACCGCCGCTAGAAACAGCCTTTACAACAAGTAAAGAAGAGGCGGTAAGTGATTCTACGTCGGGGGTGACGTTAGTACCAAGACTACCAAGATTGTTAATGAATTTACTTTTTAGCTTCAACTCCCAAATAACAACGTTAATTATCAAATACAGTCAAGTCTCAAATGTCCAAATCGAATTCTCTAACAACTTAGCACGCATGTTAGGTTTTGACATGACTCATTACAACCAACCAGGCATGTATGAGGGTTTACGGATTGTAAATTTAAACACTATTTTTGTCTATACTGGTATAAAAGAGTCACAAATTGTCGGCAATGCTTTGACGTCGCTTCAAGACGTTGTTGCTGTTCAGGGTAGACTGAAAGAGTTGGCTTGTAGCCGATTTGATAAACCGCTTTAATAACGCGTTTTGAGAAAACACTTTTCTGATATACAAGCTTCTTTACGCAATAATCAAGACGAACTTATCCGTTTTGAAACGGGTAAGGTGATCGTGACTCTACATTTGAAAAGAGCTAAACTCCCACTTTAAATTTGAAGTCAAATTGCTGTCACATTTATTTAAGCAGTATGCATGCAAAGTATTGATATTGCGATTCCAAGGCTTACCAGTCTTATTATCTCAACCAAGTTAAAAATGGCGGCTCGTATTTCAGTGGTGCACCATTTCGCAGTGGGTATGGCTTGGGAAGTCTTGTAACTAGTTTAGCAAAGTCGGTCATGCCGTTGATCAAGTCAGGGGCCAAGGCAATTGGCAAGAAAGCGTTAAAGGGAGGTCTTGGCTTTGCCTTGGACGTTTTGGAAGGTAAAAACGCACGTCAAGCAGCAGTCGATCGAGCCAAAGCTGCTGAGTCAATACTTTTACGACAGACTGCAAACTGTGAATGCAAAGTTCCAGCACGAATACAAAAGAAGCGATGCAAGCGCTCTAGCGACATATTTAGCTAGGATGGCTACGTTGATACACCCCAGTTCTTCGGAATCTGTTACCAACCAATTGGATCTATTCTCAGTGCTGCCAACTAAGACCAGTTTAGAAGTTTTTTTTACTGAGTACAGACCCATTTCTGTTTTAACTTTGGAGGGCCCTGTTGAGTTTTGCATTGCCGCAGAGATTTCAAACTACATTGATTTGTATGTAAGAGCATTTTTCTGTATGTAAGAGCATCGGTGATGCAAGCGGATGGCATGGTTCTTGAGGAAAATGTCGAAATTGCCCCAGAACGCAATTTCTTTGCATACATTGTGGTCTCAGTGTGATCTGTACTTAAATGATACATTGGTGACCCAGTCGAGCAAAATTTATAGCAATCTCTCTTATTTGAAAACACTGCTTTCTTTTGGAAAAGATGCCAAAAATTCCCAACTTTCGTCGGTCTTGTGGTATCAAAACTCTTCTGGCACATTTGACAGCGTGGCGCAAACAACGCCGGTTATGTAAAACGAAAAGCTATTGCCGCGCAAAGCCATGAATTTAATTTGATGGGACGTTTACATCTTGACATGGGTTTCCGGTACAGATACATTTTAAGTGGAATCGAAATCAAATACAAGTTGATTAGAGCAAAAAACAATTTTTGTTTGCACGGAAACTCCAACCAAGCCCAAAACAAAGTCTCATTGAAAGAGGTCTCTTTATTCTGTCAAAAAGTGAAACCAAATCCGTCGATTCAACTAGCACATGCCAAGGCTCTGCAACATGGGACAGCAAATAACCCCCTGAGGCATCTAGAAGTAAAGACGTTCACTATCTCACAAGGAAACTGCTCTTTTTCAAAAAAAAGTCTGTTTTCGGGAAAACTACCCACTTGTCTCGTGGTCGGTTTTGTTGACAGCGATGCATATAATGGAAATATTGCAAAATCACCCTTTAATTTTAAGAACTATGATATCAACTTTGTGTGTGTTTACCGCGATGGGACGCAAATCCCTTCGTTGCCCCTCCAACCAGATTTTCAAACACCAAATTTAATCGCAGCTACTTGAGATTGTTTTCGTAAACCTCCCAGTACCTTGCTGAAGCAGGTCTCGCCTTTTCTTGGTCTGATTTTGGTGGTGGTTACATGCTTTTTGCTTTTAATTTAACTTCCCAGTTAAATTCGAGCAACCCGGCTTTTGAGTTAATAAAAAGTGGGAATATTTGATTGGAGGGCCTTTGTGCTGCAGCAACTTCACGAATGTTGACTGCTGTCGTGCTTGCTGAGTATGACAATCTTTTACAAGTGGATGAGCAAAGACATGTAGCTTTTGACTATACCGCATGAACACAATTCAACTCGAATGTTTATTGATGTCACGAAATAATAATTTTGAATGCCTGAGATATGTTTATTCACTGTATTTTAATGTGTACGTGACTGATTTGCTACTTTTGCCGCTTTTTTGTGATTTAAAATATTCGAGATATTCTAGATATTTCCTTTCTAGTACATTCCGCTGTTTTCTGCAGTTATCGATGTTTGGGTTGTTTACTTGTCTTAATTGCTATATTTAGACTTGAGTTTGTGACATCATAATCATGTTAAAATCTTATCGTAAGCTCGTGTATTTTTTTTCTATTGTGACATATCATGGATTGTTCTGGAATATTCGATAGCTTTTGCCGTAATAAAAAATGGCGGGTCGTTTTTGATTATGATATTTTAATATTCCGAAAGTGGATGAGTTTTAGGTATTAGTTTTGTGGGCATTTTTACCAAGTGTGTGTATCTGTGGTTGGCTTGTGTAGCCGTATAGTTTGGCAATCTGAATTGGGCGATCACGAGAGTGTGTAACGTGCGACCTGAACCTGGTCGGTTACGGTTAAGTCTTTTACGATCTGAATTTGGTCGATCGTAAGAAGTGTTAGTGGAGCGATTTTGCTCAGTGAGAGTGATTTAGTGTTTTCAATCTTAAATAGAAGTTTTAATTTAAGATTGTGTGCTTCTTTCTGAGATTCAAGAAGCTAAAGGAACTATCAACTGCCATTTCGATTCGTCAATTAACATCTCAGTCGTTCTCCAGTTTCAGCCGACGTGGGCAATTCTAGGGATTAAAGGTTGTACTCTAGCCAAGTATCAACGATCGTGACAATTGAGAAGGATTCCTTTAGCTAAAATCGTTGTTAAAAAGGCTTGTGCCAAAAATCAACTGCTGCATGTTGATTACCCGTCTGCTTACATCATTAGTTCTCACCCAAGCTCCAAACCTGGAGAGCATTGGATCGCTGTGTATTTTGATTAACACAGAAAGGGTGAAATATCGTATGGTATCTATATCATATGGACAAAGTATGAACAAAGGAATATCGTATGGACAAAGAAATATCGTATGGTATCTATAGAGCTAAAAATATATGCCACTTTAGTAAAATGCATCATTTACCAATGTAGCAAATAAAGTGTTTTCGTTTTTTTTGTAAACAGTTTAAAGAGCAAACATAGCAACAATATACTGGAAATAATAAAAACTACAAAAGTATCTAATGAAATGCATAAATGTCACGTGGCTATTATGAATCATTTTTACTTTTTCAAAGCAGTTTATTGCAACAATACACATGTTGTAGAAATGCAAAAGCAAACAAATAATGAATTAAGTAATAACATGAAAAAGTTTACGTAAATACTATTTCTTAAGTTATGAATAACTAAATCAGAGCTTGCAAGCAAGCCTATCAGAAAACACATACCTTGCTTGACATCAATATTAAATGCAATTGAAACTACCAGGGTGCAAGTAAAACCATTAAAGATACAGTTGTTGCATGACTGATGCAAATTTGAACCCTAAAACAATCTGATACTGGTGCGCAGATGCCATTATCTGATTATGGTATTGTGATAATGTTAAGTTACAACATTTTTACCAGTACAAAAAGTTGACCAATCTTTCGAAAATAAAATAAAATCAGAGCTGATATTGGCCAAACAAGATAGTTTATCCATATTGACATAAAGTCTACCACTTTCAACATCTCAGAATTTCACATAGGCTATTTTGATCACCTGAAGAGATTCGTCCTGATGTGAGAACTGAAATGAAGCACATTGCAGAGTATTTCAGAATTTCATATCATTATCTTGACAGATTTCAGCAAAATTCGATCAACATCATTTTTGTGGTAGCCTAGGCTATAATGGCCTAAAAATAGATGAACCTGGACATGCAGCTACAAAGCGCTACCCCTAACGGTCTTCGGCCAAACCAACCTTTGGCAAAAGTTCAAAATAAACCAGATGCAGCGGCCTCACAATGTTAATTTCTAATTGTTATTTTGCTTAACTTAAGTATTTGCGTTATTTTTTTTTCTGCTTCACTCCGCATTTTGTATTTCTTTTCTTCAGTTTTCTTTTCTTTAAATTTTTTCTGTTTTCTTCCATATTATTTTTTCTCTTTTTTTCATCAAAGACTTACTCATACACAGCAGATGGTAGCTACTTTTTTAATCGTTAGCAGGTGAGCGTCTTATTCAAGTAGAACTACTACTTTACTACAGTGCAGTATTTATCAAGCTACTACTGACTAAATGCAGAGTATCAATCTACAAGCTGCGACCTTATTACAAAAACGCTTTACATATCCTTATTCAGAAAGAATTTTTTTCAGTTTCAGCATCCAGTTTACTTAACTTTGGTACTGACGCAGTTACAATAGGTAGTAAATGGGAATATAAAATATGACTTTATATTTTTACGTCACAATGCTGCTGTTAGAAATGATTAGATCTTTTTGACACTACTTAACAATATGTGAAAAAGCTTCCTCATTAATTTTTGAGTCTTGTATGCGTAAATGTTCTTCTGTCGAAAAATAATAAAGTCGCGTGATCAGAAAATCCGTACAACTGCTGGCGCTGATTCGAATTCAAAACTAATTCTGACTTAACACTTACAACATTTTGCCAAAACATACCGAAACTGTTTTAACTTAAAAACTGTGATATTTCCTTGTTGAACAAGCTCAAATTTCAAACAATGTTAATCGCAAACGTATAGCTCTTCATCTATTTTTTGTGTACAGAATAGCCGCTTTTTGTACAGTTAAAAACTGGGCTAAAGTAGCTTGACGTAAAGTAGCAATACATCATAATCTTCTAGCAGCCTCTTCATTTTGCTTGGTTTCTGAAAACCGTTTGAATGCATGTAGTTTTCAGAAAACAATTTCCGATTTAGTTCAAGTTAAAGTCCTCAAAAACAAATAATATTTTTGATATACGAATCTGTGATAAAACTGATAATTCCGAATTATAAGAGATATCATAGAGTATAAAATAGGCTTAACCGGAAAGTACAGCGCTCAGAGATTTTTGCAATATTTTTAACAACAATTATGTAATTTTCTTTAAAAAACACTAGTTATGCTTTTGTAGCAAAAAAAAACAAACATTCAAAGTAAGCATCAAAACAACAAATGAAGGGGCACGAGTTGTGTTATTATCTTAGGACCGAAATGATGAAAGCAGTTAACCCTGAAAATGTTTTGTACCGTACAATTTATGGCCCAAATGGAAAAGACATAGTGGAATGTCGCAGTCCTCTTCCGCCTTGAAATGTTGTTTGGCTAAAATATAGCTGGCATTTTTGTTGGTTTAGATTGGATTTTGAGTTTTGAAGCGCTTTAATAGCATCAAAGATAATAATAGCATTTGGGCGAAAAAAAATCAGAAACCAGTCCTACGGACAAGAAAATTGAAATACTGCTAAAATGCCAGCAGGCGAAAGATTTTCTATGCTATGGTCCATTCTAATTGGGCTGATTTTACCTTTTTTATTATTTTTGTTTTATGCCAAGGAAAGCAAAGCCAAAAATATTTTTTTAAATGCTTTCTAGGTATTGAAAAAACTAATAATGCTGAAGTTTTCCATTCAGCCAAGTCACTCAAAATAATTGTTCGCAAATCTTTAAATGTTTTTGAACTTGACCAGTATAGGTATAGAGGAGGGGATGAACAGTTTAATTCTTTCAAAACTTTCCAAACCTAATCAACTTAGATTTTTGTAATGGCTACTAACACGCACCAAACGTCATCTAAATGACGCAAAACTGGCGATGTTTTCACAAATCATACTAATCGGCCAGCATTTAAAGCCTTCACCGAAACAATAAACTTTTTGTGAAAATCTATGCAAAAGCGCCAAAAGATTGCATTAGAACTTGAAAAATTTGATAGCCTTATGAGGCATGAACTGAGTCTGCGCCGTGTCATGTGTGCATGCAAAAGAATCTGAATCTAATCAAGCCGTTTATTATACTCGCTGTACTACGCCGAAACGTGTAACGAGTTGAAAGGGCTCATTTCCGTGTCATAGCGCCAGGCAACGCAGCTTCTTTTAAAAAAATGCGCTGAAGTGTCGAACCGTTGGCAGCAATGTGTTCAATTTTACCGAAGCGAGATTTGAATCTCAGACCTCCAGCTTCAGTGACGAACGCGTTACCGCTTGTCCAACTGGGTGGTCTGCAAAACAATCCCATAACAATACCGTTTCTGCCAGCCAAAGTTGTTCAGCTCAGCTAATGACGTCATATGCCTTTATTTTCTTGATATGAAACCATGAGTATACTGTAATATTGTCTATTGCAAGGCTAACCATACCTTGTTTTGCAACCGGACTCGGCCTCCGTAGGAACATTCTGCTGCCCGCTAGTTGTTTTGAGACGAACTAGCAGAGACATTTTTGTAAGAAACTAAAGCAAATTTGTTTTGCTTTGTTTGGTCACGACCTAAAATTTCGGCAAAAATCACATAAATTAGGGTAAAGATCTTTTTTTGTTGGTATTGATTTAAATTTCCGCCAGTTTTTACTTCAAATTTCACAAGAAACCGTTTTTACTGCTGTCCGTTGCTCAAAAAAAGTTTGTGCTCCCCTGGTCCAATAAAAAAGTGGTTTGCTTGACTGTTAGATTGTTAGGCCCTGTCTGCACTATGCGTGAAACAGTGAGCGCATGAGTTAGCTTTAAGTCTTTAACCAACTGGCAGCTTGCAGCCTGGTAAGGCGGTATGCCAGGCGTTCCGAATTTCTGTTTAAAACTAAGAATTCGCTCGAGCGCTCACGATTTTACTCCCATTGTAGATTGGGCTTCAGAATGAGAATCAAAAATGATCGCATTATGACTCCGGTCTTCCCTTTGCAAGAGACACGCACCAGAGTTTGTTAACTTATGAAGTGCTGATGCAGATGAAATTTTTCAATGGCAACATCGCGTTATGTGTCATTTGCACAAAGAAGCATCTGAATTTGGTCGCAACTGGATAAATATAAAATGCATTTGAAAGAGATAATCTTTTACTCTTCCTCATCTGAAAAATTTCAAGCGAAACTTTCCGTTTTGACTTCTTATTTTGTTTATAATTTTTTAAGCACATTGGTACACAATCAAAGTTATATTTAGTTTAGTTTTTTTTCTCGACAATCAAGACTCTGTGGCGGTCACTAACAGTAATCAACGCAATCAAAAAATAGACTAGGACTTACATGTACAGCATTGGTAGCTCAAGGCGGTAGAGAAATTGACGCTAAAGACTAAGAAACAATATTCCGCAACACATAAAATCTAATTTCGATGACGTGATTTTGCGTAATCTGCGGTTATTTTGTGTGCTTATCGATACTGCATTGCCCACAGATTGTTTTTCTGCTTTGTTAAGTAGTTTCGAGCTTAACCATACGAAGTTGGTGATTATGTTTAGCTTCTTTAAATGGACCAAGTTTTTTAAATTGGCGAATACAGTTAACTTATTTTTTGAAGAGCAACTAACTTTTTTTGCAAGAAATGTTTTTTTAGCAAGTTTAAGCCAAATCGCTCGTTTGTGAGAGAACATAAAATGCCAAAAATTTTTTAAATCCTGAAAAAAAAACTTTTTCCCTATCAAAAGCTTCAAAATCTACGTAAACTCAAAAACTGGTAAATCAAAAATAAGTTTGAACGTCGCTTAAACGAAAAATACTGAGCATAGCAAACCTATAAAATGCTGAGTATCGAAAATTTCTGAACTTTTGAGAAACTAATTTTTTTTTTTAATCACTTTAAACTTTTTGTGATTAATGTTCTTTCAACATCAACGAAAAATCTTACGTAAGAAAACATATTTTTTAAAATTAAGGTGTTGAGTTCTAGAAAAGAACTTTATGAGCTAATTTTTGCAATTCTCGGCCACTTAAGAGGCTAAAGAGGTGATTCGAACGCTTTGATTTTGCAGTATGATTTTGTTTCTACAAGATTAACAACTTTTTATCATCAACTAAAAAGACGTCAAAAAAAACTTCAGAAATAGGTTTCTAGATAATTGTGCTACACTTTACTCTATATTCTTGTGAAATCTATAGCCGCAACAAAATAATCAAAAACTAAAAAACTAAGCTTTCGGGTTCGTGTAGCACTTTGGGTAAAATACTTTTGTTTGTTTGGTTTTTCACAACAGATTTTGCAATGAGTACTTAAAAACAAGTTAAACGTAGCGGTCTGTTAAAAGAAAGTTTTCATCCCTTGGCTATTTCATTTCTTTATAAATGCTACTGCTGTCCAACGATTACAAAAAATATACGCGCGGTAGTGAATTTCAAATAAAACAAAAAAATTTTATGCTTTCTATCACTTCGAAAAATAAAAGCAAAAAAATCTCATGAAATCAAATAAATTACATGCTTTGATGCCAAGTTTGAAATTGAAAAAATTAAGATTGAGGAGAAATGCGAAGATCTGCACAGAATTATTAATGAAACGAAAACAGGTTGGAAAAGCAAAATCTACTCTGTTGGGTCATTCTATTATAAGACAGTCATAGCGTATAACCCACCCTCTCAGATTTTTTTCATACTTGGATGTATGAAAGCCATTAAAAAATAATGAAGGTTACAAAAAACGGCATCAAAATTCATCAAGCGGTTTTCGAGTTTTAATGGTTTCAATATTACCACTTGAGGGCACTGTTCGGCAGTCCCAAATTTTTTAATTTGCGTAAAAATCTTTATCTTTATGCTATCGAAACAAGCAAAATATCAATTCTGATAGATTTTGAGGTGAGGAATTCAAAAATGAAGTTAGTTTTTGGAAAATTGCAAAGGTAAATGGTCAAAATGTAGATTGAAAAAATTTTGACTGCCCGATTTCATTTCCAATTATCTCAGAAGGGCAAAAAATTTTTTTAATCCAATCATTGCCAAAATCTCAAGAATAGATCACTGTTTGACATATTTAAGTTTGGTTAATGTTATTTGTTGCATATTTCTGTAATTGGTTTTGAAACATAGCTAAAAACTAACGTTGATTTTTTGTGATTTTCTGAATTTTTTGGAACACATGTATTGAATAGTATTGTATAAAATAATAATAGTCGCAAAAAACGAAGTAATCACTTTGTATACACTTAGTAAATCTGGTGATCAGCAAAAATTTTGATTTTAACCCTTAAATTGTTGGTGGTTAGTATAGGTCTAGCTAGGCTAATACAGTTTTGCTTCAAGTTATTTCCCAAGTGAAAATTAGTCAAGTGACAGACATTGACTATTACGGGTATGGAGAGAGCTAGATTTCTGCCATCCTTTTTCAATTGCTTACCTCTGGGAGCACTCTTGTAAAGTTTTAACCTCTAAAATGGGTGGATTATCATAAATTGGAGTGTTTGGCACAAATTCTCTAATGATTGGGTATATTCTCAATTAAATGGGTATGACACAAGATTTTCTCCCTTTAAGTAATGGCACTTTCTGCAAGGGTGATAATTCAATGGGATTCTTTATCAATTAGTTGCAAATAGTCAACTTGCCCTTTTGATACTTACTTTACAGTTCAGATTTCATTTGAACAGTTAGCATGAAACAAGGTAAATCCATCAGTTGCTGTTGAGTGGCAGGAAACCTGAAATGACTTCCTTATATGTGACAGTTTAAACAGGTAAATTATATAAAAATAGTGTAATGTGCATGTTAAGTACTGCAGATTACAGTAAAACCTTGATATTTATCTAACAGAAACTACAATTGGTTTGCTAGCTAATAAGCAACTTTGAACAAGGTTATTTAAAAACGCAAATTACCGGTACCGCTTTTGCAACAGTACAATAAAATAAATGCAAGTATATAGCGTAAGCTCTTGCTTGGGTTATTTTAGTGAAATCGTTGCACTTAACACTTTAATCGCACACACATTATTAATTGCAATTAACATTTCTTAATCGCATGCAAATTCGTTCGAAGCTCAAACACGGTTTGCGATTCTTTTGGAGCAAAATGTTTCGTTCTCTTTTAGCAAAAACTTTTGCCACGCTTGTCGTGCTAATCGCTCTTTCGGGTATCACAATTCACAAGTATTACCCTGAGCTGTAAGAAAGCAAGGTCAAAAATTTTGTTTTAGTTCTTTTATGTTTCACACAAAAAATCCATAGTTTTAGCCGGTGCAGTTTGCGAGATATTCGTGATTGAAAAATGCATTTGTAGCAAACGGCAACGCAAATTATTGTTAACGTAACGATTGAAATAATTACAATCCTTAAATCAATTTTTGTAAATTGAATGATTGAAAAAAACATGGATGGCAATTGAATTGATGACCTCTGCGATATTTGTTATGTAAGAAAACTGAGATGCAATGCGGAATAGAACGATAGATGTGATTTTTTTACGATAAACTAAAAGTTTTTCAATGCGATAAACTCGTCACTAGCTTCCGATGATAGATTTTTTTGGTTAAGTAGGTTTGTTATCTCAAACAACATAAAGTGAAGCTCAGCCAGCACAAGACTTTAGTTTATATACGCGTTGTGATTGTGAGGTAACCAATACTAAAACATTCTCAAACTTTTACCTAAAATGTGACTTTTGACATAACAGAAAACAAACAACAGAACTAATGACAAAAATCGTAAGATAATTTTGTTTAATTTTTATAATGGATAATGGATGTTGATTTTTTGTTTGTTTTGATGAGATATTTCTGGAAAGAAAAGCATGCAATGCCATTGCCATCCCACAATAAAAGGTATCTATTACCTCAATCTGATTTAAAAATCGCACACAAGAACTGAATTTTCTCGAAATACGATATTATGCAAATTTGGTTGTGCGCACTTTTTCGAAACTAAACAACATAAAAATGCACTCTGCCATTTTGGTTCGGGCAAGTTGAGATCTCCTTGGGCAAGTAAATATTTGTTATAACTTGCCCGACAGGCAAGTTGTTAAAAAAGTTAATTTTGACCACTGCTGTATATATACCGCAAAGTGTATTTAGTGCTAAGTACTAAATAAAATTAGATAAGTGGAATTTAAAAGACTTACTTAGCAGTAAATGCACTTCATGGAGTATATCCAGTGCATGCAACATATTACTACCAAACCAATTGTAGTTTCTGTTAGATAAATATCAAGGTTTTACTGTAATCTGCAGTACTTAACATGCACATTACACTATTTTTATATAATTTACCTGTTTAAACTGTCACATATAAGGAAGTCATTTCAGGTTTCCTGCCACTCAACAGCAACTGATGGATTTACCTTGTTTCATGCTAACTGTTCAAATGAAATCTGAACTGTAAAGTAAGTATCAAAAGGGCAAGTTGACTATTTGCAACTAATTGATAAAGAATCCCATTGAATTATCACCCTTGCAGAAAGTGCCATTACTTAAAGGGAGAAAATCTTGTGTCATACCCATTTAATTGAGAATATACCCAATCATTAGAGAATTTGTGCCAAACACTCCAATTTATGATAATCCACCCATTTTAGAGGTTAAAACTTTACAAGAGTGCTCCCAGAGGTAAGCAATTGAAAAAGGATGGCAGAAATCTAGCTCTCTCCATACCCGTAATAGTCAATGTCTGTCACTTGACTAATTTTCACTTGGGAAATAACTTGAAGCAAAACTGTATTAGCCTAGCTAGACCTATACTAACCACCAACAATTTAAGGGTTAAAATCAAAATTTTTGCTGATCACCAGATTTACTAAGTGTATACAAAGTGATTACTTCGTTTTTTGCGACTATTATTATTTTATACAATACTATTCAATACATGTGTTCCAAAAAATTCAGAAAATCACAAAAAATCAACGTTAGTTTTTAGCTATGTTTCAAAACCAATTACAGAAATATGCAACAAATAACATTAACCAAACTTAAATATGTCAAACAGTGATCTATTCTTGAGATTTTGGCAATGATTGGATTAAAAAAATTTTTTGCCCTTCTGAGATAATTGGAAATGAAATCGGGCAGTCAAAATTTTTTCAATCTACATTTTGACCATTTACCTTTGCAATTTTCCAAAAACTAACTTCATTTTTGAATTCCTCACCTCAAAATCTATCAGAATTGATATTTTGCTTGTTTCGATAGCATAAAGATAAAGATTTTTACGCAAATTAAAAAATTTGGGACTGCCGAACAGTGCCCTCAAGTGGTAATATTGAAACCATTAAAACTCGAAAACCGCTTGATGAATTTTGATGCCGTTTTTTGTAACCTTCATTATTTTTTAATGGCTTTCATACATCCAAGTATGAAAAAAATCTGAGAGGGTGGGTTACAAAATTTGAAAATTTTGACTGTCTTATAATAGAATGACCCTGTTTTAAAACCTCGTTATGCTGGCAATGCCGCTTTTGCTGTATGATCTAGACAGAGCTGGGCAAGTCCGCAAGTTAGTCCGCAAGTCCGCAATTGCGGACTAACGAAAAAAGTTGCGGACATGCGGACTTGCGGACTTTGGCAGTTTAAATTGCGGACTTGCGGCTGCGGACTATTTTTAATTTTAGTCCGCAATTCCGCAAGTTTTATACAAATATTGAAATTTCCACCCGATTAGTTTTGGATCAAGGCTTCTTAATGCAAAAAAGTACGTTAATCCTTCGGCTTTCAAATGCAGAAAACGTGTACACGTTCGTACCTTAAGGTACACTGGATTAGCATTTAATGCAGAGAAAGTACAAATCACGAGAAAAAAGAGAAAGCTCGTTTCTGATTGGCCGCTGTGATTGCTCAAGCGTGTCACTTGTTTCCAACTTTTGCAGAAAGTTCATAGTAATTCAGATTACCGTGATGGACACAGGTCAGGAAGAGCTGAGGGTTTGGGTTCAATTCCTCGATAGCGACGCACTGTCGTTTGGATAATTCAGGATTAGTTAGGCCTACTGGTATTAATCTATAGTGCTAGTAGGCTCGAGTTTATCATTGTTTGTCAGAAATCAGTTCAGTTATGGAGGCTAGGGGTAGACTACTGAAGGGGTTGCATCGTATGGTAGGTATGCTTAATGTACAGTAGGCTAGCCTAGTACTAGAGCCTCAGAAGGTGGTTGCATGTACCTGGGCCCAAGCCTGGGGGTACAGGTTCAAGGGATACTAATAGTAATCTGTGCAGTGTGATAGCCATATGCAGTAGTTTACTGGCAGGCTGGTAAACTACCGGTAGTTGTTGTAGACATAAACTAAAGAATATTCATCCACCAAACCTGCCAGCCTGCTGGACCTTTTGGGTGGCAATTTCGTCAGATGCTTCAGGTTTCAATCATGTGATGGTAGGGATTTTCTGGCATTTCTGTCTTTTCGTACCTGACAGTGTGGCAGCTGTGGATTTAATTTGGAATTGGGCTCAGAGCAATTGCTCTTGTTGTAGTACGGTAGGCCTATCTGATATTGTGGGTATCCATGCCCTAGGCCTAGAAAGAGTAAGGCTCTCGGACCAGTAGCGTATGCAGGATTTAAAAAAGGGGGGGGAGTCTGAAACTTTAGAAAATTTGAGAGGAACATAGAGCAGAATTTAAAATTGTCACACTCCAATTTCGTCCCATTTTGTTGCCCAAAATCAGGTGAAGAGCAAAAAACCAAAATAAAGGTCTTCACTCAAAATCAAATTTTGTCCCATTTTTTGCCCAATATATCAGGTGATTTCGAGCCCAAAGCCTGATGCCCAACTTGCAAAGGGGGGCCCTGCCCCAATTTTGCTCACTTTTCTATGCAATTTTGCAATCCTGGCGATCCAAAGGGGGGGCCAAGGCCCATTGACTGATTAAATGCTGTATTTTTACCCTTGGCAAACATTAAAAGGGCTAAAGCTTCCAGGGCTCTGCCCCAAACCACAGTATAAATATCATACAGTAGGTTCACTCAATTGTGACGTGTGTCCGCATTTTTTGAGAGCCAAGCAAACCTTTGGAGTTAAATTGACGTCATAATAGTGACATCGTGAGCGGATTCGAATTATGCCAAATGATTGCAATTGCTGTGAAATTTTATGAATTTTGTCTCCACCTAACGGAATTAAGTCCTTCCCCTTTTTTTATGGCTCTAAATATTGAAGAGCACCATTTTTCACAGCTGTCATACTCCTGACGTAATTTAACGTAGCTTTCGTTGTGCTTTTCGGATCGCAATAAATTTGGTACCATCAAATCCGTTAAAGCTCGGGCTTTGATTCGCTTTATTTGTTACGTCACTTGCCTATGACGTCACAAAGGTACAAGCGTAAATATAACCTAAAATTGGAACTTTTTGTTCTTTCGGAAACTTTAGTTAAGGGGGATTTTGTTCGCGTTTGACATCCAACAGTTTTGTTTTGCCTGAAACTTGCTCTGTATCGTCAATTAGCTTTCCTGCAATTTTCGTTTTAATTGCTGAAGGATTTACGAAAATATCGTTGGTTGTTTGCATGACAAGGTCAAGCTATAACGATAAAAGCAGCGTTAATAGCCTTTGTGCCTGAACTAATACCATTTAGCTGTTACGTAATTGTCATCAGTTAGCGACTTGATTGATGTTTTTTGGTTCGAAACAGCATTTTTTGGTTCAAAATAGTATTTCGACTGCATAGAAATAACTCTATAATTTTAACTATTTTTGTTTCTCAAGTTTGAAGATTCCACCGCTTGTATTTCGTTGTTGCCTGTAGTACCAGTTGTTGTTGCTCTCATGTTCTGTTAAATTGAAAGAATACTAAACCAACTTTGGAGTCAAAAATGCATCTCTTTCTCAAAGAGTATATAATTTCCACCTGGCTGCACCAAATTCACTAAAACCTGTTCACACACACTGTTGCAATAAAGCTGCAGTGCTTCAAAATAATTTAATTTAATTATTTTAAATGACTTCCCACATTTGGCAACTTAGTTCTTGCAAACGGCTCTAAAACTGTGCGAAGGTGGTACAGGTGGTGACACGAAGCTCATTTTTGCCACAGGAAGGTCATTTTTGCTCAAAAATAAAAAGAAAAAAATTACAAACATTTCAGCTTCAGCATAAAATAAGTAATAATAAAGAAGATAGGCTGGTATAACGGATTTGTAAACTATCAGCTGACTTTTTAAAAACTTTTTCTATATTGCTGTTGTTGATTTGTCTAACATGAAGTCGCTAATTTTTAACACCAAAAGAAAATATAATTTTCAACTAAGCAAGAATGCATTTATGTCACTTCATTTCTCCAACAAAATTGAGAACAAATGAGACTGAAAATTGGTGAAAATTTAGGAACAGAAAGCTTTAACTTATAAGCATTGACGTAACAATTAAGTTGTATCAATTAAAGCACAAAGGCTATTAACGCTGCATTTATCGTTATAGCTTGACCATGTCATGCAAACAACCAACGATATTTTTGTAAATCCTTCAGCAATTAAAACGAAAATTGCAGGAAAGCTAATTGACGATACAGAGCAAGTTTCGGGCAAAACAAAACTGTTGGGTGTCAAACGCGAACAAAATCCCCCATAACTAAAGTTTCTGAAAGAACAAAAAGTTCCAATTTTAGGTTATATTTACGCTTGCACCTTTGTGACGTCATAGGCAAGTGACGTAACAAATAAAGCGAATCAAAGCCCGAGCTTAAACGGATTTGATGGTACCAAATTTATTGCGATCCGAAAAGCACAACGAAAGCTACGTTAAATTACGTCAGGAGTATGACAGCTGTGAAAAATGGTGCTCTTCAATATTTAGAGCCATAAAAAAAGGGGAAGGACTTAATTCCGTTAGGTGGAGACAAAATTCATAAAATTTCACAGCAATTGCAATCATTTGGCATAATTCGAATCCGCTCACGATGTCACTATTATGACGTCAATTTAACTCCAAAGGTTTGCTTGGCTCTCAAAAACTGCGCACACACGTCACAATGGTTTTTGCTTGGAGTGAACCTACTGTATGATATTTATACTGTGCCCAAACCGTGCAAAGTAAGCTTACAGCACTACCCGGACATCTAGTTGATGCAAATGTCATCATTCCATTGCTTTCAAATGGAGATGTACATTCGTAATATTGGTATGAATAGTGATTAATCTTGACAACAACATAGGAGTTGGTACAGTAATATTTGGGCAGCTCTACATTTGCTGGCCCAGCCAGAAATTAAAAAAAGGGGTGACAAAATTTTTTTATGATTGTGATTGTGCAGTAGCAATGTGCTCCTGAATACCTTCAACAGGTACTTCCAAATTGCCCTGCATAAGCCAACTGCTGCTTAGAGCTTATGGTTTTCGTGGTAACTGCGATGTGCTTTAGTTGAAAAAAAAAACAACAGTCAATTGGAACTACAACAAATCTGGATCAATTTTTTCACATGCTTTAGTTACTGTTTGGATTGATTTGCCTCTTGATATTTGGAAAAGTAGCAGCATTTCATTGTTCAAGAATAGATTGAAAATACACTTTTTCAATATGGCCTTTGTTGATGTGCCTAATATTGTTTAGTATGCTTTAACACTGTATATTATAATACAATCTTAATAATCTTTTATCAAATCCTATTTTTCATTTTGTAATCTGCTATTTTTCTGCTTTTTCACCTGCTTTAGCATCGAGTGCCCCTTAGTCAAATGTTAGCTTCTTGCTATCTCATCTCAACTGTCAAGGGATTGACAAATTGATTTTTATTATTGTTAGTATTACTTACACGCATTTCCAAAATTTGTAAATTATGCAGATTGTGAAATTATGAAATGCAACCTCTAGGTATAGCTGGCAGCAATCCAATTCTTGTTTGTGCAGCAGACTCCTTAAAACAAAAAAACAACAATAGCTAGAGAATGCAAAAATTGTGGCTTCACAATACAGTAGCAGATGCAAAAATCGCATGTGCAAGCAATCGATGCAAGAATCATGGATTATATACTGTTGCTGTATAGTAGGCTGACATAGTACAAGGTTTATAACAAATGAGGCAGACAATTCGCAAAACAAAATATTAAAACAACACGCCTCCAACGAAAAATTACTAGCTGCGTTATTTATGTTGCCACCATGTATGCTGCTGTTTGGATTTTTCAAACTGACAAAGAAATTGCATTGTATGGTAGCTTGTCAATACTAAGTCGAGATCCTATTATTATTAATGAATCAGGGGGTTGATGGCACCCAAAGTAGTTGGGGGCTCTCAACATGTTTTACTAAAGTAAAAGATGGCGTAGCTGATTTGTATGAATTTGCAAGTCGAGTAAACTTTGTCGGCATAATTTTGTGGCATGGTTTTTATGACGACTGTGATCGCATGATCTGGGTTTAACCGGCAGTCCCGCACCCTGGTCATGTTGCTGCGTTCTAGGTTAAAAATGCGTTAAGATGACTAATATCTCTGCTTGGTGGTTCCAAACAACAGCAAATTTAGTGGACAAGACAAGTATTTGTAGAAATCCCACAGGTCCAGTTAAACATTGGAACACTGGAAACTCTTGTTTGCTTGAGGTGCAAATTCCTCCAAACACGAAGTAGTTATTGCAATGAAAACTGTGTGGATCATATAATAGTCAGCATCCGATGCAGTCCAGTAGCAGGAGATTAAATATGCACTTACAGCAACAGACAACAACAATCATAGATCAGAGTCTAATGGCAAATTAATGCGAGTCTTAGCGAAGTTCTCTGGCGCTAGGTGATCTTCACAATTTTTTACCAAAATAATGGCCGTTAATCAACATGTTTGCATTAAATTGTAAAACTATTTTGTTTTGTTTTCAAAATATCTAAAGTTATGTCGAAGATAGCACCACCAACCACCAATAGGAAAGTTTTCCAAAACCTGCATTAACATAAAGATTAGCAAATTGAGCATTAAGTAAAAAATATATACACCACATAAATGCTTAAGGCACCTTGAAACATGTTATGAAAACCTGTTGCTATTACCACCTGTAATGCAGTAGCAGTGGTAAAAATTTGCACACTTTCAAAACAAAATGAAATTAATTGCCCCTAATGCCCTCCCTTAGTATGGCCCCATACAAATTGATGACTTGAAAAGTTCATAGCTGTTGATAAAAAATACAAATCTGAGCATTAACCAAGCAAGATTGCATCAGCAATCAATTTTTTCTTATGTACGGCCCACGCAACTATCGAGCAACAAATGCAAACCAAAAACGACATGCTTGAAAGACATTATTGTTTCAAGAAAGTGCGTCACAGACTACAAAAACTTATTTATCGTTTAATCTGTTAATAATCAAACATTTTCATTAAATGTCAACACTGATAATGATTGCTAGCATTCCTCCCCTTTGGGTTTGTTGGTGTTCAGAGGTCGGTGCTTTTTTTTGTATTATTTATGTTTTAAATAATTATTGTGAAATTGTGTGGCACTTTCAAAAGATAGGACTGGTTCCCTAATCCCCTCCCCTAGCTGTGTCGATGTCTGTATCAATCTTTGCACTCACTGAAAAGTTCTTTTCTTCCCAGCCCTGATCACAATGACATAGGGTATATACTAGGGTAGGGTTACTTTAGTCATTTAAGCTTGTGCTTCCAATATTTGTAAACGTCCATGTCAATAGGCTATGAATGAATATGAATACTTGCTTAATAATATCATATGATTAATGAGGGTTGCCAAGTAATCAACTTTTGACCCAATTAGTCAGTTATTAAATTTTTTTAAGTATAGTAATAAACTATTTTAGTAGTTTAGATAAAAATGAGTTGATGGACAGAAAGACAATCTGCTGCTGAAACAGTAGACCATGGTTTGATTCTTGGTTTGGTAAAGTTAAAGACTGCAGTTTAGAAATTGATACCAAAGCTTCCCTGCTTAATGTTCTCTGGTTTAGCATTAAATTAAAAGGGAGTGATACTTCCATCGACATCATGTGTTGTAGCAGGTGGGCAAGTGGCAGATCAAAGCTTTGGCTGTGTTACCAAGAAGTTGAGGGCATCGTTTTACAATGGCCCTGATCCAGTAATCTCGGTTCAGCTCACACCCCGCTCACGTTGTTGCATCCTTGGATAAGATGCTGTACAGTATAATGGTTATCTCTGCTTGGTGGCTTTGAACAAGCAGCAAATTCAGTGGACAAGAATTGAAAAAAATCCGCAGAAACATTAGATGATTGTCGAAACTCTTATGCAAATACGGATTCCTACAAACCTAAAGTACTTACTGCAGTGAAAAATAAACAGCCCGTGTAGTCTATCCCCCCATGGATGGCAGTGGTTTTGAGTTTATTGCAGTTCAAAAGTATTTTGGATTTTTTTTCTAATTCTAAAACACCACATAAAGTTAATTGTGTCTGTTTATTATTAACCTTGAGTGTACATCTGATGCAAACATTCAGTTTAAAAAAATATCATCTAGTAATACGTAAGGTATTCATACATTATCAGTGTTGGACAAAATCGGGAATTGACCATTTAGACAATGTTTGGCAAAAACATTTTTAACATTTTTGCCTGGCGAATGTATTGATATACAACAGTTTTGGGAAACCTAAAGGAACATTTGCGTAAATTGAAACGTCACAAGCAGTGGTGTAAAAAGTACTTGAAATTTGTAAGGAAATAAAGTGCAAAGTATTAACCAATAAAAATACTTGAGTAAAAGTAAAAAACATAGTAAATTTAGAAGTGCTCAACTGTAAGTACTTCTAAAAGTATTCAAGCAAGATAAACAAGCTTTTCAATCAAGATCATGACAATTGGTCAACTCCCTTTACATCACTGCCACAAAGCACTTGGTCCTCTAATATTTCACTATCTCAAGAAGTCATGAATTAATACTTGTCGCAAGTTTTTTGTTACTTCGTTCAAGACAATTAATTAAAAAGAACAACAACAACAGCTAAACTTCAAGATTTGAAAATTATGCCATGCAGAATTTATATGGAATCGGAATCGTTTAATAGAGTCTTTGCTCAAATATTCATTGAATGCCATTGTTTACATCACATGCTAAAAAGTACTAATCTACTGTATCTACAAGATGGGCCAAAAGTCACAAACCATAGCCAATTCAGTATCTTTGGTGATAAACTTTTTGGTTTAGTTAATCAAAATTGTTGTGCATTAATAAATATTGTGTTATATACAAAGTTTTACATGCTAGCTATTAGCATGAAAGTATGCAAATCTTTCTGAAAATTAAGTGATATATCTTTTCTGATCTACTGCTATTTCCATGTTGTCTTATTGATGGTATGTTTTGGTTGCCAAATGTTTCTCAACATCTTCAAATGGTTTTATTTTTGAATCCAGTTAAGTGATGAAATTTTAAACAAATTTATCCTCATTGTGGTTAATGGTTAGGACATGTGAGATAGCTGTCAGGTAAGAGTTACTATGCTCTTTATCAAAACTTGAAAAATGCCTAGATTGGCTATAAGCTGAAGTTATGAAAAAGAAGTTTTCACTTAACATTGGCTGTTTGCATTCATGTTAACTACTCAGTTTTCATCTCTCAGTGCTTACTTGTTGATTTTTGTGCTGTGTGTGCATTAAGTGATTTGAACGATAAAGTGCTAAATGTTTTGTGTTTTTCAGATTGTTTGTTGAACAAGGAATAATTTAGCTTTGTATTCCATGACAAATGTACTGTAATATTAACCAGTATCATTCATTTTTGCTTGAAGTATTGCTTGCCTTCCAATGCACAGTACTATTCTTAACATGATTCAAAGAAAATTTTAACTGGTTTAAGAAATGATGAAGAGCAACGGAGCTTTTGTGAGTGGTCCAAATGCTTCTCCTAAAATGACACTGACTCGAATTCACAAGCAGCAAATTATCAATCCTTTGAAGACCAGTTTTTGGAAAACTCTATAGTAAGTAACTTTAAAAAGCTATTGAGGGGGTGAAGCATTCAGCAATTGTGGTAGCTTATAATTTAGTTAAAATTAAAATATAATTTTTGAATTTTTTTGTTGTTTATTTCGCGGGCTGCGGTTGCAAAGATTATCAAGAAACACAAAGAGATATGCCCCCTAAAATTTTTTAGAAAACCCTGAGTTTGTTCTTTCAACCTGAATTGTAGGGAAAAAGAGAGACTGAATTATACTATTTAGTATTATTATTCAGTCTCTTGTGATCTTCCAATGACATCCTATTGTGGTAAACCTTTTCTTTTCTGGAAGCTCAGGCTGAGAGAACAAACTCATGGTTTTTAAAAACTTTTTAGGGGATATTTGTTTGTATTTGTTGAATATCTTTGCTACCGCAGCCCCAAAATGAGAACCAAAGTTTAAAATTATATTTTCATTTGAGCTTTTGTATTTGTAAACTACCGGAATTTGCTGGCTGCCCCCCTCCCCCCCCCCCCCCCCCCCCCTTTAATAGCTAGAGATTATTTTGCATGCATAAACTATACTGCTACGTTTGTATTGTGAGAAATATGCCTTAGTTGTCCATTTATGCTGGTATTTTTAGTAACTATCTGTTCTCATTTAGTGATTAATTAAGAACTTAGCATGTTTAAAAATGGTTTTGATAACCTAAACCTACTGAGAGCATGATAAATGAATGTAATGATGTAAGTAGAAATTTTGTGTGAAGAAAAGATTTTTCAACGAAAATTGCGGACACAAATGCTAGTGCAGAAAGTTGCATCAGAAGTCGATTACCCTTCATGCCTCTAATTTCTTTTTGTCATATTATTCTGAACTCTTCCAACATGAATGCATTTTCAAGTTCAAGAACGGAAATCATTGTTGTGAACGAGAATATCTTGTAAACTGCAGAAATTAAAACTCTTGTGGTTTCGTAAAATATTTTTTAATGTTTTTCAGGGTATGAAAAAGCGTCTAAAACAATCTTTCGGTGGCGGATGATGACAGACTTTCAATAACATGCTGTGCTATTCTACTGAAAAGATTTGTCAACTGAAAACGATACTATTTTTTGAATAAACACCGAGATTTCACTAGCAGAAGACTTCAATATCAGAAAACAGTCTCAACTATTGTTCTGCCAATCAATTGACCAACGTGTGCTAAACGTTTAACGATGCATGTGTTCATGTCAAAACTCGCACAAATATCACAGTTTTCGAGACGGTTTAGATTACGCATCAAATCTGTTATGATAGTTTTCAAATATTATTGTTGATTATTTGTTAGTGTCCCTTTTTCAACGTCGTAGCCAGCAGACGCATTGTACAAAGTGCAGGCGTTTGTATTGATGTGAAACTTTCAAAAACCTTTGTAGCTCAGTCTCGGCAAGTGCTATTGTTTGTTTTGTATAAAAAAAAAATCAAAAAGTTTGTCCGTGTGTTAAAATAAGCGGACCGTTACGGAATATTTTGGAGTGAAAATTATATTAGCTCCACTCCAAAAAGAGGGAGTTTAGTTTTCAATTGGTACCGGTAGTTCGGTATCAATTTTGACAACGTACCAATACTTTGTACTCGATACTGCCCACCTCTGATAATGGGTAATGTTTTCAAATTATTGTTTTCAATGAAACGTGCAAGATTGCTGCCTCAGGCTCTTTTGTCATGGGTAAAACTCGGTAAATTGTTCTGAAGTTTTGTCAACCGTTTGCTAAGTACTTGGTATTTCGAATCAGGGCCATCCATCGCAGCTTATCTGAAAATTTTAAAGAAGTTCTCTGTATTGTGTTGATTATTACCGTAATTAATGTATTATTACCGTAAGTTTCCACTGAGTTAATTATTGCCGTAAGTTTCTACTGAGCTATTTTTCATTTCAAACTTCTTGTGTTTTCACGTCAAGTAGCTGAGTTATACAAACCCGCATGGCTAAAGATGAAAAATAGATTGGATTGCAAATCTGGGCAAAGCCAAAAATGCCTGTGCGTTCTTAGCGCCTCTGACCTAGAACTTTAAAAAAAACTGGGTGGTCACCTTCAAGAATCGGTTGTTGGGCGTACAGAAAACTGCGCTGGTTGACAAAGCTGTTCCCAATTTGTAGCGGAAATGCTTGGGAAATTTGTAGCGGAAATGCTTGGGAATTTGTTGCGGAATTATCGACAATTTGTAGCGGAAATGCTTGGGAAACTAGAGTTTGATTTTCCATCTTTTTCGCGATTTGCTAAGACTATATCTCTCACAAATGAAGGATATTGGGCAGGCAGTTGGAGGCTTTACAGAATATGAATGGTTTGGTGAAAACTTAAGTATTATGTCCGTTCTAAATCGTTATGTCTTGATTACTTTGTCATTCTAGTTTATGATGTGTTGGGAGAAAGCTCAAATTTCGAAACACCCTGTAATGATTGTTAAAGGCGGTGAATCATCTAGCCATTTCCGGTGGTTTACAATAGCTAAACTTGAACTATAATTTTTGGTATTTTTTGTTTTTATTTTGGGACTGCAGTTGCAAAAATATCCAACTGATGCAAAAAGATATCCCCCCAAAAAAGTTTTTGGAAACTCTGAGTTTTGTTTGTTCTCTAAACTATTAGGCATACTGTGGTTTTGGCGGGAAGAACAAAACTCAGAGTTTCCAAAAACTTTTTTCGGGGGGATATCTTTTTGTATTTGTTGAATATCTTTGCAACCGTAAACTTAAACTCCAAACAAAAAATATCAAAAACTATAGTTCAATTTTAGCTATCGTAAACCACCGGAATTGGCCGGATGATTCACCGCCTTTAAGAGTGTTTACACTTTACAATATCTGTCTAGCTATTCTAAAGTTAGCGTAATTTATTCTTGACGTGTAATTTATTCAAACGGGATGTGAAATTTATTTTTACCGGACAACTTTTTGTTCTGCGTCATGTGTATATGTCAGTTTATAAATCCGGCAATAAATTCTTGATACAACGATTTTGTAAATTGCTAGTTTCCGAGTTCGTGCATTCAAATCTGAATAATTTTGCGATTAGATTTATTCAGCTCCCATATTTGTTTAACCACACTAACTTGGATTTTTATTCGCTATGTGCAACATCACGATGGATGGACTGTTGGGCCCCTAATGGGAAATGAGCGTTAATTATTTTTATCAAAAAACACTGCACGCATGAATATTGATGTTAAATTAAGGTAGACTCGGGTTCGAATCCAGCTCGGTTTAATCAAACATCCAAAGTTGATATTTTAAACTACCTGCTTTCGAGTCTAAACGGGTAGGTGCACCACGGATAGCGACTTGAGTCGAATATCGAACCTTTTTCTTTTTGCTTCGTTGCCCAAGATGATTTGCCAAATTAGATACGTGCAACTTTTAGCAGCTTGATTTTTATAGTACTGTAGTTTTTTCGTCTATTGATTTCAATTTCTTATAAAAATGCGAATATCAAGTAGCCCTGCTGGTAACTTGTGAGATATTCCGTTAAGTGCATGTATTAATCAACTTCTCTCCTGTTACTTCTCGATGTGATAATTCGGTGTGAGCGTAGACAGTTGTAGCCATAATAGTATGATGTAGCTTTTGAGTATTTTTTTTGAACGCTAAATTTTTAAATCACTACAAAATGTAAACCAGAAAAAACAAAATTTTAATATAAAAAAAACAACTGTCAATAAAAAAAGAGAACTTGAAGGAAAAGGAACAATTTTTTTAATTTGGAAATTTTATAGTAACTTAAATGGCATCCCTTTTTGTCGTAGTTTTTTTTCGACTAATCAGCTCTTTTTAGCCAAAATCAAAGCATGAAATTTTAAAACAGAACGAGAAAAGCTTGAAAAAAAACAAAGCCAAGATATAACAAAACATTCTATTTAATACGAGTCGTTTCAACATAAAGTTTACGCCGTTACTTTTTAATCCTATTTCACAGAATAAAATTCATGATTAGCTGTTTTTCATGCACAATTGACGACATTATATCTGTTATCGTATGCAATGAATAAACTTCATGCTGAAGTAAAGATTAGGAACATGCGTCTCAGTTCATCATTACTAATAAACCAAACTTTCAATATTCTCGCTGTGCAGTATTATGCCAAGGTATGTAACGGGTTTGCGGGGTCCATCTCTGCATCAATGCGCCTTAGGGCTACAAAGCTCTTTTCGAAGAAATATCGCAGCAGTAGCGAGCCGCTGGCTAAGATTTGAGCCTCAAACCTCCCTCTTCAGTCCCATACGTGTTACCGCTCGACCAACTTATGGCCGGTAATTACTCATATCTAATATTGTAAACGAAACAGCAATGGGTTTACTTAGCATAGATTTTGTATTAATGGAATAAGTAACTTACTCTTTGTTTCGATTCAAAATTAACGACTAATTATATTTTTCGAGCGGTAACGCGTTCGTCTCTGGATCAGGAGGTCAGAAGTTCAAATCTCGGGCCGGTCCAATCGGACACAGTGCTGCCAACGGCTATAGCCACTGCTGCGACATTTCTTCGAAAGGAGCTGGGTTGTCCGGGCGCAATGAGGAGGGATGGGCCCCGCCAACTCGTTACACGCTCCGGCGTATTACAGCGAGTATAATAAAAGATTTGATTTGTATTTTAAACAGAGGTGGAGTCCTCGAGGACACATTTTGAAATCCTTGGCTTTGCCCTTGGTCTCGAAGCCTCAAGTCCTCAAAAAGACAGTAATATTTTTTGAGCCGTTAACATTATGCTGGAAAACGCCAAAAACCTCTCGGAAAATTCTCGAAGACCTTTTTTGTGTTCTTTTTTTGGAGATCGCCTGAAAAAAATTTTTGAATAACTTTTTTTTTCGAGATCGCCTTAAAAATTTTAAATATATTTTTGGAAACACTTGCGCCTGTGTCCTTGGCCTCGAGCATTCCCAGTAGCGTAGCGAGGAGGGGGCTATAGCCCCCCATTGGCCTGAAGAGTATGCAAAATACCCCGTTTTTAGCATTTTTAAGGCCCATTTTTGCCCAGAAAACAGAATAGCCTCCCCCCCAATGGTATTGGCGATAAGAAGTGGTCAAGGACCTGATGTGATTACGACCAGACAAACTGAGCCTGGCTGAAGACCGTTTTTTTTTTTTTTTGAAGATCACCTAAGTTTGGACAGAAAAATTGGCTCAATCTAAGTGAAGACCGATTAAAATCTGGATCAAGATCGTTTGATGTTGCTTCCAGCCTCCAAAACAACCCCCCATTTTCAAATTCCTGGCTACGCGCCTGAGCATTCCTGTCCTTGGCCTCGAGAGGGTCTGCCCTAGGCCTCGGATATTTTTGTGTTCTTCGCCTTGGCCTCAAGCCTTATGTCCTCGACTCCACCTCTGATTCTAAATGTTAAAATAATTATTTTAAAAAACCAAATTAAACAAAGGACGAAAAAAAATCATTATACCAAAAAATAATAAACAAACTACAAATTTAAAGGAAAAAAACATTCAAGCATTCTAGAGAAACAGCAATAATATTATTTTTATATAACTTAATGCGCATGCATAGTAATTGCATGATATACAGTAAGTCGACCCCTGAAACGTTTTTGCCTCCCTCTAGTATTTTTCAAATGAAATATTATAAACCAGTGTAAGATAAGCAGTTTCAATTTTTTCCAAAATCTGTTCATGAACTATAGCTACAAGTCCCCGTACAGTATTTTGAAAGTTTGTCAAAACGTTGGGTAGTAAATAATGCGGTTTTGCGTGTAATTTTTATAATTTATAGATAATAATTAATACACTCTTGTTTCAACACAACGATTACAGCCCCATAGCAGCAAAACCATTACAGAGTTACTGCTGGAGATCGTTTTTGATGAAGAAATGAGAACTACTTGGGGTAAAAAAGTTTCTACTATTCCCCTTAACTGCATATATACGATAGATTTAGTCCGTTTGACTCCGTACCATTGGCAACCCGGCATTTTAAACTTTCGTGAGACCAGAATAGGATGACTTCGCTGAACTTCTTGCAGAATATTAAACATCGTGTTGCTGACTCTGCAAGAAAATTTGAAAAGTCATAAAATTTAGTTTGAGGCTGCTGGCTTTACTTATAAATTTTCAGACTAATTTTTTGTTCTTGATTTGTTCTCAAATTTTATTGGGAATCAGAGTAACACAAATTCATGTTTGATGAATTGAAGAATCTTCCTTAAATGTGAAGTACTGTAATTTGCTTTGGCAATTGCTTGCGTCTGTTTCAGATTTTAAGAAATATTGCAGGTTAATGGACATCCAATTACCTTAAAATATTGTAAAGTTATAGGAGATCGATTTTAGCTCCAAAATGGGACATCATCAGTCTAAATGTAAAAAAGGTCACACCTTTATCGATTTTTTTTGACTGATGATAGCCTTTTTCGGAACCGAAATCAATTTTTTGGAGTCCTTCTTTGCATTAACGAATATTGGTTCACAGGTTTGTGATTTGAGGAACCCGTACACTATTACGAACGCTTCGGCTTAGTTTTATTTTTTTTTGTATTTAATCTTGAATCTCGAATATTAAGAAATAATGTTTCCGAATACACAACACTTTGCTGGAGAAGGGAAAGACATGTAAATGATAGTAATGCGTTCAAAGTTTTTGAACCCACCCACTTGTAATAAATCTTCAATTCTACTGCCTTATAATACACTCAAAATTTTTTTAATTACCAAAGAAAAGGATCACCAGTGGACTCATTGAACTTGGTGTCAAGGTTTTAGCATGTTCTGCGAGATGAAGCGGAGCAGAGCTTATCATATGTCGAAAGACTATTAATTTCTCAGTCATAACACTGGTTAATCAGTTTTCATCATATTGACCGGTGAACGACACATACCATACGACCTTTTGTGGCTTCTTCATGAACTAAATGCAATAAAAAACCAAGGCAATTTGCGTAAATGTGTACAAAACAAAAAAAAAATTCAGGCATTTATGCTCAATTTTTTCAGATAAATTACAGCTGTGTTTTTGTTCAAAAAATCGACTATCTCTGTCTCACTCTGATGACCAATACAATGCTTATGCTTTGTTTGCAGCGCCTATACAGTATATCCTTATGTTACCGGACATCGTCAGATGCTAAATAGTGGACTATCCGCGCACTTTTCATTGCTGTGACTACTTCGTGCTTGGAGGAATCCGCTTAGGAGTTTTCAGTGATCCAATGATCTTGTGAATTTCTTCCAATTGTTGTCCACGAAACTTGCTGCATGTTCGAAGCCACCAAGCAGAGATAATTATCGTAAAGCATCTTATTTAAGGACGCAACAACGTGACCAGGGTGCGAGTTGAGCCCAAATTAAGCGATCAGGATCGTAGTAAAACAAACACCTTTACCTTCTCGGCCAATGAAAATCCGTACGAGACTGCAAATTAGACTAAAACTGCTGTTCACATTCATCAGATTGACTTGGCTTGCTTTAAATAACTGCATTTCAACGAACTTTGTCAATTACATTATCACCACGGCTGTCGCTATTTCCAGGGCCTACGAAAGGGGGCTTACGGGGTATCGCGTGTGGAGTGTTCTTTGATAAAAATAATTAACGCTCATTTTTCATTAGGGGCCCCAACAGTCCATCCGTCGTGATGTTGCACAGCGAATAGAAATCTAAAGTTAGAGTGGTTAAACAAATATGAGAGCTGAATAAATCTAATTGCAAAATTACTCCGATTTAAATGCACGAACTCTGAAACTAGCAATTTACAAAATCATTGTATCAAGAATTTATTGCTGGATTTATAAACTGACAAATACACATGACGCAGTACAAAAAGTTGTCCGGAAAAATAAATTTCACAGTATCAGTAGTTTATTCTTTCAGCCTGCACAAAAAGAGGCACTCAATAATATCTGTAAAAGCTGAACAATGCGAAACCACAGTCTATGCATACTGTCGATGAAGCGAAGGAGCAGTGCTCATCAAGTCAGCTTCATCCACACTCCCACTTCATACTTCAATTCTAAAGCAAATGGCGATAAGAACAGCGCAAGCAAAAACAAGCTAAAAAAAAACAAGACATCGAGTAATAAACATAGTAGTCAACTGCTGCTGCTGCTGCAAAAAAGCACCATATACAAGTTCAAAAGACAATGAATACACTGTTACATGCAGTAAGTCATAAATATGTAATAGTCAGCCTACTGATAATTCAACAGTAATCATACTCTCCTTTTATGGCAACAAACTTAAAATATAAATCAAGCCGTACAGAGTATTAAATTTAATTCAGGGAGCACACACACAAACTTCAAAAAAAACAGACTTAATTTACTGATAATCTTCCATCGAAATTTTCTCACAAACAAAAAAACATCTCCTTATGCGCTACCAGAGCATCCGACCCACTACGTAATAACTTATACAGTCCCCGAGATTCGACCACTCAATCTCAACAATGCATTAAAGATCAAGAAGTCAAAACCTAGAACAACATCCCACCAAAAATTTAAAATCCCTTACCAAGGCTCTTCAAAAGCAAACACGAGAAATATCTTTCACCAAATTATAGTTGAAAATTTACGTTTCATATGATTGCATTATCCTGTTTTTGATTTAATAAATGAGAGGTAACCTTAATAAATTAAGTTTTTCTCTGGATGAACATGGGGGCTGCAAAATCACATCCCGTTTGAACTTCTCATTACACGTCAAGAATAAATCACGCTTACTTTGGAATAGCTACACAAAGACTGCAAAGTGTAAACACTACTAACAATTACTACAGGGGTTTCGAAATTTGAGCTTTCCCCCAATACATCATAAACTAGAATGACAAAGTAATTAAGACATAACGATTTAGAACGGACATAATACTTAAGTTTTCACCAAACCATTCATATTCTGTGAAGCCTCCAACTGCCAGCCCAATATACTTTATTTGTGAGAGATATAGTCTTAGCAAATCGCGAAAAAGATGGAAAATCAAACTCTAGTTTCCCAAGCATTTCCGCTACAAATTGTCGATAATTCCGCAACAAATTCCCAAGCATTTCCGCTACAAATTTCCCAAGCATTTCCGCTACAAATTGGGAACAGCTTTGTCAACCAGCGCAGTTTTCTGTACGCCCAACAACCGATTCTTGAAGGTGACCACCCAGTTTTTTTTAAAGTTCTAGGTCAGAGGCGCTAAGAACGCACAGGCATTTTTGGCTTTGCCCAGATTTGCAATCCAATCTATTTTTCATCTTTAGCCATGCGGGTTTGTATAACTCAGCTACTTGACGTGAAAACACAAGAAGTTTGAAATGAAAAATAGCTCAGTAGAAACTTACGGCAATAATTAACTCAGTGGAAACTTACGGTAATAATACATTAATTACGGTAATAATCAACACAATACAGAGAACTTCTTTAAAATTTTCAGATAAGCTGCGATGGATGGCCCTGATTCGAAATACCAAGTACTTAGCAAACGGTTGACAAAACTTCAGAACAATTTACCGAGTTTTACCCATGACAAAAGAGCCTGAGGCAGCAATCTTGCACGTTTCATTGAAAACAATAATTTGAAAACATTACCCATTATCAGAGGTGGGCAGTATCGAGTACAAAGTATTGGTACGTTGTCAAAATTGATACCGAACTACCGGTACCAATTGAAAACTAAACTCCCTCTTTTTGGAGTGGAGCTAATATAATTTTCACTCCAAAATATTCCGTAACGGTCCGCTTATTTTAACACACGGACAAACTTTTTGATTTTTTTTTTATACAAAACAAACAATAGCACTTGCCGAGACTGAGCTACAAAGGTTTTTGAAAGTTTCACATCAATACAAACGCCTGCACTTTGTACAATGCGTCTGCTGGCTACGACGTTGAAAAAGGGACACTAACAAATAATCAACAATAATATTTGAAAACTATCATAACAGATTTGATGCGTAATCTAAACCGTCTCGAAAACTGTGATATTTGTGCGAGTTTTGACATGAACACATGCATCGTTAAACGTTTAGCACACGTTGGTCAATTGATTGGCAGAACAATAGTTGAGACTGTTTTCTGATATTGAAGTCTTCTGCTAGTGAAATCTCGGTGTTTATTCAAAAAATAGTATCGTTTTCAGTTGACAAATCTTTTCAGTAGAATAGCACAGCATGTTATTGAAAGTCTGTCATCATCCGCCACCGAAAGATTGTTTTAGACGCTTTTTCATACCCTGAAAAACATTAAAAAATATTTTACGAAACCACAAGAGTTTTAATTTCTGCAGTTTACAAGATATTCTCGTTCACAACAATGATTTCCGTTCTTGAACTTGAAAATGCATTCATGTTGGAAGAGTTCAGAATAATATGACAAAAAGAAATTAGAGGCATGAAGGGTAATCGACTTCTGATGCAACTTTCTGCACTAGCATTTGTGTCCGCAATTTTCGTTGAAAAATCTTTTCTTCACACAAAATTTCTACTTACATCATTACATTCATTTATCATGCTCTCAGTAGGTTTAGGTTATCAAAACCATTTTTAAACATGCTAAGTTCTTAATTAATCACTAAATGAGAACAGATAGTTACTAAAAATACCAGCATAAATGGACAACTAAGGCATATTTCTCACAATACAAACGTAGCAGTATAGTTTATGCATTAGGGTGGAGTGAAAAAAAAATTTGAAAAAAGTGTAGTTCTTAAATCCTGACAAATACCCTAAAAACCCCCCAAAAAATGTTTTTGGGCTGTTGCCACTTTAGGGGGGCTAGCAACACCCCCAAATCTGTTTTAGGGGGGCCAATTTACCCCAAAAGGCCATAACTTGAGAACCGCTTATCGTAGAGACTTCATCTATAGCTCAAAATTTGCGTAATTGCCATGTTTGTATCAGCTCTAAGAGAAAGTTTTAGTCTATTTTAATCACAGAAAAAGTTATGACCAAAAATGTGTTTTTTCTGCCATTTTGTTGAAAAATCATGTTAATAAGCTTGTGTTTATGCACTTATCTGCCCACATAGAATCTAGATTACCGCCATTATTACAAATGAGATTGAAATAGGACAGATACCAGTTAACGCTGATGTATATTTTACAACATGCTGTAGACTAAACTTTAGAGAAATGTGGAATATAAAATAGCTATTTAACCAGCAGAGAAACTCTTCACCCAAGCATTTTGTCTGCATTTCTTATGAAGCAAGATGTAATAAGTTTTACAAACAGAAGCAGTTTGGTGTACCGAAATGCATTTCAAATAACGTTTATCTAATTACAACCACTTACATTTAACAACATAAACTTTACGCAATATTCAATAATATAATGACGTTTACCCATGTAGGTATACAATATCAATTGAATCTAAAATGTAAACCCAGAGGCATAGTGATAAAGAATTTTCCCATTATAAAGCAAGATTCATTGCAATTTAAAATTTTATAATCCACACACAAGGGTTCTATTAATAAAAAAAAACACTAGTCCGAAAAGATACCACGCAAGTTTGTCTGTACTGTACACCTTCTCTAGTTTACACCATTCCATTGCCGCCCAGCCGCCCACAAACATTAAACATAAGTAAGCCCGCTTAAGTTTTCGATTATCCGCTACCTACACAAAATAAAAAATGTCAAAACTGCATTTTAGTATTGAATGTTTTTAGAAGTTTACGAGATTTAATCTTCTGCCGAATCATCCCATCTCTTCGTGCAAAGCCTTCAACTTGAGCTGATGCCTCTGTTACCAACTTTACATGGCGTTCCACAGACTGATTATGACATGGATGGTCAAGCTTCAATGGCCTTGCTCGGCATTGTTCAATTTCTGTATCCGTTAAGTGTTCAATTGCAGGAGGCTGATGTTGCCAGGAAGTCAAGTCCACCATCTTGTCAAACGAAGTAGCGGTTAGATTGATTACTGGCACATTAAATGGGCGTACTGACAGAGCCGAGGATGTATCACAGGTTAATTCTGAAGAATGCTCTTCATTAACACTCATAGCAAGGAGATTCGACGAATCAGCTGATGTTAATTCTCGACGAATTGAAAGAACTTTGTTCACTCCTAGCATTCTAATTTTCTCATCATCATCTCCTAACATTCCAACCAAAATATTTTCCTGGTGAGCAAAAAATCCGTTTCGTTGCACCACTTTTAATGCAGTTTCCCTAACGATTTCATTTGGAACATTAAGAATTCTTTGGACTAAATTGAACAAATTTTTAGAACCACGAGTTAGTTGACTATTTGACTTGATTTCAAACCAACTTGGGAAGTAGACTTGAAGACAAAACTGTGCTAAGATTTCTAAGTTAGAGGAGGGATTATCCATGGAAATGTAATACCTAAGAATGCGACAACCGAGGGTAAGCCATCGCGAATGAACTATGGGACCAACTTTCAAATATTGCAAGTCGCTGTCAACAACTCCTTCGATTACAGCAGAACATATCTTATACGCATAATGCTGGTCAGCACTCAAATCTTCTATGACAGATACAGGCAACTTTACAAAATGTGGATTTGGGATTGATTTAAAATGAGCAGCAACAGGCCAGCTTGAAACTTCTCCATTTAGCGATTTTCCAATTGGACCTGAAAACGAGTCGGGGCTCTTAGTGGTACCATCAAGCATGGTAAAAACATGCCGCAATGGAAGTTCATTGGTATGTAACAAACACACCACCCATTGCAGTGGTTTGTTGAGCAGCTCTTCCAAACTTCGAATGCAGCCATTATATTTGCCAGTCATCGATGCAGTGCCATCTGTGCCAACTATGGCAAGCTTATTATGTAATTCCGTGTCAACAATGTTGTTGAAAATCTTCTGTGCAATCGTTTTTCCTTTGCCATCCTCGGTGGAAAAGTGTGTCAGATAGTATTCGCCAGGTTCTCCAATCAGTGTATAATGATCTTCAAGTTGTACCGATTTGTAATACTTGTCATTTGGTCCCTGGATGGTGACTTGCGTGGCATCCTTTCTGCCATCAAAGTAAATGGCATTCACTAGCTTGAAATTTTCTTGCTCCTTCTCCCTGATTTCAGTCCGACATCGCTCTCGTTCTCGTCGAAGCTTGCTGCGATCAATAACGTAGGTCTTGTCGTTTTCCGTTATGAAACCCAAATCCTGCATTACACTATTGGCAATCGCAGCAGCAGCTCTGTCTGATACTTGAAATCGTTCGCTCATTCTAGCAAGGTTGCTCCACTTCATTCGATTTTGACTAAATGACTCTGCATCCGGAACGAATTCGGAAGTAGTAGAAGACTGTGAATGCTCTGTTTGCACTGAGCTGCAATCTGAGACATAACCACAAGCTGACGTGGAAGGGGCGGCAGTTTCAGTAGAAGAACACGTCGGTTCTGTTGATTGAGGGTGGCGCCTTAAAAACATCTTGTCAGAAGAAGATAAAGGAACAACAGTATCCATACATTTGCCAACTCGTTCACTTTTTTGATCTTGGTAAAACGCATAATCTGCTTCTGCCATTCGTAAGCCATGCTGTTTCTCCAGATTTTTTCTCTGTTGATCATCAACACAAAAGACATCAAACAAACTATCAATTGTCTGCATAAATTCGGATTCTCTTTGCAAAAACGTATTTCCTCGTCTTGATTTTGTCCAACGGTCAAGTGAACTAAATGAAGCGACTAAGTTCTGAACTTTTTTTGATATTGTGTACTTATGAACCGGATACACATTGCACCAAATCCATCTGTCATGAATTTCTTCAGCTATGTCATTTGCTACGGTCTCAGTCCGAAAATTTTTTAAATGAAGAATTCGCTCTATCACTTGTCGTTTTGTAGGCAACACACCTGGAGGAAAGCTGTCGCGACTTGTAAATGTATGGCCACTATGTAATGTCTTCACTGTATTTGAACTTCTTCTTCGCATTCTTTAGAATTCAAGTCAATTATATACTACAACGTGATGGCTTAACTGAAAATATTTTAGCTAAATTCTGTAAAATAAATACAGTAAAAGTAAAAGTCATGTTAGAATTTATACAATAGACGATTTTATGCTAGGGCGCAAAATGTTTCAACTGATTTCTGTTTTTCTTTTCTCACAGATTTGGTTTTGCTAAGGAAACCAGTGGCTATCAAACCAGCTTCAACCTATTTGTAATAATGCCTGTAATCTAGATTCTATATGGGCAGATAAGTGCATAAACACAAGCTTATTGATATAATTTTTCGATAAAATGGCAGAAAAAACACATTTTTGGTCATAAGTTTTTCTGCGATCAAAACAGACTAAAACTTTCTCTTAGAGCTGATATAAACATGGCAATTACGCAAATTTTGAGCTATAAATGAAGTCTCTACGATAAGCGGTTCTCAAGTTATGGCCTTTTGGGGTAAATTGGCCCCCCTAAAACAGATTTGGGGGTGTTGCTAGCCCCCCTAAAGTGGCAACAGCCCCAAACCAATTTTTTTCGGATTTTTAGAGTATTTGTCAGGATTTAAGAACTACACTTTTTTCGATTTCGAAAAAAAGTTCTTTTTCACTCCACCCTATTATGCATGCAAAATAATCTCTAGCTATTAAAGGGGGGGGGGGGGGGGGGGAGGGGGGCAGCCAGCAAATTCCGGTAGTTTACAAATACAAAAGCTCAAATGAAAATATAATTTTAAACTTTGGTTCTCATTTTGGGGCTGCGGTAGCAAAGATATTCAACAAATACAAACAAATATCCCCTAAAAAGTTTTTAAAAACCATGAGTTTGTTCTCTCAGCCTGAGCTTCCAGAAAAGAAAAGGTTTACCACAATAGGATGTCATTGGAAGATCACAAGAGACTGAATAATAATACTAAATAGTATAATTCAGTCTCTCTTTTTCCCTACAATTCAGGTTGAAAGAACAAACTCAGGGTTTTCTAAAAAATTTTAGGGGGCATATCTCTTTGTGTTTCTTGATAATCTTTGCAACCGCAGCCCGCGAAATAAACAACAAAAAAATTCAAAAATTATATTTTGATTTTAACTAAATTATAAGCTACCACAATTGCTGAATGCTTCACCCCCTCAATAGCTTTTTAAAGTTACTTACTATAGAATTTTCCAAAAACTGGTCTTCAAAGGATTGATAATTTGCTGCTTGTGAATTCGAGTCAGTGTCATTTTAGGAGAAGCATTTGGACCACTCACAAAAGCTCCGTTGCTCTTCATCATTTCTTAAACCAGTTAAAATTTTCTTTGAATCATGTTAAGAATAGTACTGTGCATTGGAAGGCAAGCAATACTTCAAGCAAAAATGAATGATACTGGTTAATATTACAGTACATTTGTCATGGAATACAAAGCTAAATTATTCCTTGTTCAACAAACAATCTGAAAAACACAAAACATTTAGCACTTTATCGTTCAAATCACTTAATGCACACACAGCACAAAAATCAACAAGTAAGCACTGAGAGATGAAAACTGAGTAGTTAACATGAATGCAAACAGCCAATGTTAAGTGAAAACTTCTTTTTCATAACTTCAGCTTATAGCCAATCTAGGCATTTTTCAAGTTTTGATAAAGAGCATAGTAACTCTTACCTGACAGCTATCTCACATGTCCTAACCATTAACCACAATGAGGATAAATTTGTTTAAAATTTCATCACTTAACTGGATTCAAAAATAAAACCATTTGAAGATGTTGAGAAACATTTGGCAACCAAAACATACCATCAATAAGACAACATGGAAATAGCAGTAGATCAGAAAAGATATATCACTTAATTTTCAGAAAGATTTGCATACTTTCATGCTAATAGCTAGCATGTAAAACTTTGTATATAACACAATATTTATTAATGCACAACAATTTTGATTAACTAAACCAAAAAGTTTATCACCAAAGATACTGAATTGGCTATGGTTTGTGACTTTTGGCCCATCTTGTAGATACAGTAGATTAGTACTTTTTAGCATGTGATGTAAACAATGGCATTCAATGAATATTTGAGCAAAGACTCTATTAAACGATTCCGATTCCATATAAATTCTGCATGGCATAATTTTCAAATCTTGAAGTTTAGCTGTTGTTGTTGTTCTTTTTAATTAATTGTCTTGAACGAAGTAACAAAAAACTTGCGACAAGTATTAATTCATGACTTCTTGAGATAGTGAAGTATTAGAGGACCAAGTGCTTTGTGGCAGTGATGTAAAGGGAGTTGACCAATTGTCATGATCTTGATTGAAAAGCTTGTTTATTTTGCTTGAATACTTTTAGAAGTACTTACAGTTGAGCACTTCTAAATTTACTATGTTTTTTACTTTTACTCAAGTATTTTTATTGGTTAATACTTTGCACTTTATTTCCTTACAAATTTCAAGTACTTTTTACACCACTGCTTGTGACGTTTCAATTTACGCAAATGTTCCTTTAGGTTTCCCAAAACTGTTGTATATCAATACATTCGCCAGGCAAAAATGTTAAAAATGTTTTTGCCAAACATTGTCTAAATGGTCAATTCCCGATTTTGTCCAACACTGATAATGTATGAATACCTTACGTATTACTAGATGATATTTTTTTAAACTGAATGTTTGCATCAGATGTACACTCAAGGTTAATAATAAACAGACACAATTAACTTTATGTGGTGTTTCAGAATTAGAAAAAAAATCCAAAATACTTTTGAACTGCAATAAACTCAAAACCACTACCATCCATGGGGGATAGACTACATTGGCTGTTTATTTTTCATTGCAGTAAGTACTTTAGGTTTGTAGGAATCCGTATTTGCATAAGAGTTTCGACAATCATCTAATGTTTCTGCGGATTTTTTTCAATTCTTGTCCACTGAATTTGCTGCTTGTTCAAAGCCACCAAGCAGAGATAACCATTATACTGTACAGCATCTTATCCAAGGATGCAACAACGTGAGCGGGGTGTGAGCTGAACCGAGATTACTGGATCAGGGTCATTGTAAAACGATGCCCTCAACTTCTTGGTAACACAGCCAAAGCTTTGATCTGCCACTTGCCCACCTGCTACAACACATGATGTCGATGGAAGTATCACTCCCTTTTAATTTAATGCTAAACCAGAGAACATTAAGCAGGGAAGCTTTGGTATCAATTTCTAAACTGCAGTCTTTAACTTTACCAAACCAAGAATCAAACCATGGTCTACTGTTTCAGCAGCAGATTGTCTTTCTGTCCATCAACTCATTTTTATCTAAACTACTAAAATAGTTTATTACTATACTTAAAAAAATTTAATAACTGACTAATTGGGTCAAAAGTTGATTACTTGGCAACCCTCATTAATCATATGATATTATTAAGCAAGTATTCATATTCATTCATAGCCTATTGACATGGACGTTTACAAATATTGGAAGCACAAGCTTAAATGACTAAAGTAACCCTACCCTAGTATATACCCTATGTCATTGTGATCAGGGCTGGGAAGAAAAGAACTTTTCAGTGAGTGCAAAGATTGATACAGACATCGACACAGCTAGGGGAGGGGATTAGGGAACCAGTCCTATCTTTTGAAAGTGCCACACAATTTCACAATAATTATTTAAAACATAAATAATACAAAAAAAAGCACCGACCTCTGAACACCAACAAACCCAAAGGGGAGGAATGCTAGCAATCATTATCAGTGTTGACATTTAATGAAAATGTTTGATTATTAACAGATTAAACGATAAATAAGTTTTTGTAGTCTGTGACGCACTTTCTTGAAACAATAATGTCTTTCAAGCATGTCGTTTTTGGTTTGCATTTGTTGCTCGATAGTTGCGTGAGCCGTACATAAGAAAAAATTGATTGCTGATGCAATCTTGCTTGGTTAATGCTCAGATTTGTATTTTTTATCAACAGCTATGAACTTTTCAAGTCATCAATTTGTATGGGGCCATACTAAGGGAGGGCATTAGGGGCAATTAATTTCATTTTGTTTTGAAAGTGTGCAAATTTTTACCACTGCTACTGCATTACAGGTGGTAATAGCAACAGGTTTTCATAACATGTTTCAAGGTGCCTTAAGCATTTATGTGGTGTATATATTTTTTACTTAATGCTCAATTTGCTAATCTTTATGTTAATGCAGGTTTTGGAAAACTTTCCTATTGGTGGTTGGTGGTGCTATCTTCGACATAACTTTAGATATTTTGAAAACAAAACAAAATAGTTTTACAATTTAATGCAAACATGTTGATTAACGGCCATTATTTTGGTAAAAAATTGTGAAGATCACCTAGCGCCAGAGAACTTCGCTAAGACTCGCATTAATTTGCCATTAGACTCTGATCTATGATTGTTGTTGTCTGTTGCTGTAAGTGCATATTTAATCTCCTGCTACTGGACTGCATCGGATGCTGACTATTATATGATCCACACAGTTTTCATTGCAATAACTACTTCGTGTTTGGAGGAATTTGCACCTCAAGCAAACAAGAGTTTCCAGTGTTCCAATGTTTAACTGGACCTGTGGGATTTCTACAAATACTTGTCTTGTCCACTAAATTTGCTGTTGTTTGGAACCACCAAGCAGAGATATTAGTCATCTTAACGCATTTTTAACCTAGAACGCAGCAACATGACCAGGGTGCGGGACTGCCGGTTAAACCCAGATCATGCGATCACAGTCGTCATAAAAACCATGCCACAAAATTATGCCGACAAAGTTTACTCGACTTGCAAATTCATACAAATCAGCTACGCCATCTTTTACTTTAGTAAAACATGTTGAGAGCCCCCAACTACTTTGGGTGCCATCAACCCCCTGATTCATTAATAATAATAGGATCTCGACTTAGTATTGACAAGCTACCATACAATGCAATTTCTTTGTCAGTTTGAAAAATCCAAACAGCAGCATACATGGTGGCAACATAAATAACGCAGCTAGTAATTTTTCGTTGGAGGCGTGTTGTTTTAATATTTTGTTTTGCGAATTGTCTGCCTCATTTGTTATAAACCTTGTACTATGTCAGCCTACTATACAGCAACAGTATATAATCCATGATTCTTGCATCGATTGCTTGCACATGCGATTTTTGCATCTGCTACTGTATTGTGAAGCCACAATTTTTGCATTCTCTAGCTATTGTTGTTTTTTTGTTTTAAGGAGTCTGCTGCACAAACAAGAATTGGATTGCTGCCAGCTATACCTAGAGGTTGCATTTCATAATTTCACAATCTGCATAATTTACAAATTTTGGAAATGCGTGTAAGTAATACTAATAATAATAAAAATCAATTTGTCAATCCCTTGACAGTTGAGATGAGATAGCAAGAAGCTAACATTTGACTAAGGGGCACTCGATGCTAAAGCAGGTGAAAAAGCAGAAAAATAGCAGATTACAAAATGAAAAATAGGATTTGATAAAAGATTATTAAGATTGTATTATAATATACAGTGTTAAAGCATACTAAACAATATTAGGCACATCAACAAAGGCCATATTGAAAAAGTGTATTTTCAATCTATTCTTGAACAATGAAATGCTGCTACTTTTCCAAATATCAAGAGGCAAATCAATCCAAACAGTAACTAAAGCATGTGAAAAAATTGATCCAGATTTGTTGTAGTTCCAATTGACTGTTGTTTTTTTTTTCAACTAAAGCACATCGCAGTTACCACGAAAACCATAAGCTCTAAGCAGCAGTTGGCTTATGCAGGGCAATTTGGAAGTACCTGTTGAAGGTATTCAGGAGCACATTGCTACTGCACAATCACAATCATAAAAAAATTTTGTCACCCCTTTTTTTAATTTCTGGCTGGGCCAGCAGATGTAGAGCTGCCCAAATATTACTGTACCAACTCCTATGTTGTTGTCAAGATTAATCACTATTCATACCAATATTACGAATGTACATTTCCATTTGAAAGCAATGGAATGATGACATTTGCATCAACTAGATGTCCGGGTAGTGCTGTAAGCTTACTTTGCACGGTTTGGGGCAGAGCCCTGGAAGCTTTAGCCCTTTTAATGTTTGCCAAGGGTAAAAATACAGCATTTAATCAGTCAATGGGCCATGGCCCCCCCTTTGGATCGCCAGGATTGCAAAATTGCATAGAAAAGTGAGCAAAATTGGGGCAGGGCCCCCCTTTGCAAGTTGGGCATCAGGCTTTGGGCTCGAAATCACCTGATATATTGGGCAAAAAATGGGACAAAATTTGATTTTGAGTGAAGACCTTTATTTTGGTTTTTTGCTCTTCACCTGATTTTGGGCAACAAAATGGGACGAAATTGGAGTGTGACAATTTTAAATTCTGCTCTATGTTCCTCTCAAATTTTCTGAAGTTTCAGACTCCCCCCCTCCCTTTTTTAAATCCTGCGTACGCTACTGGTCCGTGAGCCTTACTCTTTCTAGGCCTAGGGCATGGATACCCACAATATCGGATAGGCCTACCGTACTACAACAGGAGCAATTGCTCTGAGCCCAATTCCAAATTAAATCCACAGCTGCCACACTGTCAGGTACGAAAAGACAGAAATGCCAGAAAATCCCTACCATCACATGATTGAAACCTGAAGCATCTGACGAAATTGCAACTTTATGTCTACAACAACTACCGGTAGTCCATAGTGGAATCGGTAATTTTGTTCCGCCAAAGATTTCCGCTAGCTTAAATAACGATTTCCGCCAGTTTAATAACCATTTCCGCCAGCTGGAATAACGATTTGCGCCAGTTGAAATAGTGGAATCACGATTTCCGCAACTACGCCAAAAAGCAATGTTAATCATGTTGTTGGACTTTCACAGTTCCACGATTTAAGGATTTTCACGCTTGGCTTGTTTAAAAAGATCTGCGCTACACTTCAAAAAAAAAAATTTTGTAAAAATATGACTTTCATTTTAGCTTAAAATTTAAAAACAAATGAAGAACAACGCCCCGCCAGGCATGCAGCCAGAAGTCTGCAATAGGGGGGCTGTTTTGGGAATCTGGGGACAAAGCCCCCAACCGCTGGAGGCCATTGGAGGTCTGGGGGAGGGAGTCCCCAGCGCTACAAAAATTTGAATTTTTTTTTGCAAAATTGCTTGATTTTGGGACTATTTTGATTAAAATTAATGCTATCAAAACATGCTATAGAAATTTAGCAACGCAAAAACATAATCAAACTGGTTGCGTAAATGGGCTATGTGGGAGGAGGCTAATGGTAGCCTATAGCGTCCGTTCTCTTAATTAGAATCTGGTAAATCATAAAATCCTATCGTTCAATAAAACTTACAAAGTAGTTATCTATTTGACTATTTCGTCTATAAGTCATAGAAAGATAATTGATACTTTCACTCATTTCCGTTTTTCGTTATAAAACAGCGAATATTTTAGCCGAAGATGGATTTATAATAATACTGTATGCTAGTGAGCATTGTGCTGCACTGGCTAATATATAGTTTTAAGCTGTAAAATATACACATTTGAATTTCCTTGTCCCACCACTGATGATCCTTTTCACTTACTGTAGTTTTAATTATTCTTCGCAACCTGTTATTCTGTGAGCAACACTCAGTGGCGTACGCAGGATTTTTCAATGGGGGGGGGGGTTCAAACGTGACGTCAAAATTTTTTTCGCGATCTATACTTAGGCGAATAAATAACTTAGTGCAATGTAACAAAATGGAATCAAAGTCACACACTGCGTAATGCAAATAAAATTTTTCAACCAAAAAACATTTGAGCATTAAGCTTACATTTACAGTTAACATCATAAGGTTTGCAACTGCACGATGAAGAAAAAATTGTTCAAAACAAAAGCTCCCCACCCCCGTATAATTATAAACATTGCAAAGTGTGGCAGGCGCGTAGCTAGAAAATCGCAATTGGGGGGGGCTGGGGGCAAAGCCCCCAGCCGCCGGAGGCACGGGGGTCTGGGGGCGGAGCCCCCAGCGCTTGAAAAATTTGCATTTTTTTTTCAAAAATAACTTAATTTTAGGGCTTTATTGATAAAAAATAATGCTTTTAAAACGTGGCATAGAAATTGGCAGTGCAAACCTGATTAAACTGTTTGCATAAATGGGCTATGTGGAAGGTGGCTAATGGTAAAATTTTTAGCTTTCTTGCTTACATGCTGGTAAATCATAAAATCTTATAAAGAAAACTCCCACGGAGTGATCTATTTCGTCTATATTTTACAGAGAAACATAATTGGGAAGAGACTAATGAAAAAAATTTTGAGGCAAGTGAATGGTAATTAAGTAATACTGAATAGCCCCCCCCTCTTCCTAAGTTTATAATATGTTTGTTGATGAAACCTATGTTTAGCATTTTTACAATAGCGATCAAATTTAATTGCTTGTTTTTGGCCATTTTCAGAGTTTTTATTGATTTGTGGGTTTTATTTTTGACAAATTAGCCCCCCTTCTAAATTTATGCTTCAAAAAATGTTTTAAATCACTTTTTAGTCCATTTCAGTGCAAAAACCAGTCTCAGAAGTGCTAAAAACGTGTTATTTTCTTTATTATGCATTTTGGTTGACAAGCCAATGCGGAATCTATACCCCCCCCCCCCCCGCCTACGCTACTGAACTCTGACTCGTAACACGACATTCCAGATTTTCAGTATTACACTTAGTCGCTTACAATGTTGCATTAAATAACAAAAAGATATTTACTATAATTAAATATTTCGCATTAATATGAGAAAAGAAAGAGCTTGTTTGTTTTGGACAATAAGACGTTATTTCGAATGATACACGTCGAATCAGTAGGGACTCAAGGGAGGATAGTTTAAACCCCCATCCCTTTTTGTTCGCCTTTGCGCATAAGTGAGCTATGTGGGCGGTGGCTAACGGTAACATTTCAGTCCTCTAATTTACAAGCCGGTAAGTCATAAAATCACAATTTGAAAAAACTCACAAGCATTTATGTTCTGCAGTTTATGGAGTGAGACAGTTGGGGATGGGGGCAAATGGAACGAGATTTGAGTGGATTAATGATTAACTGATACTGAAATCCCATCTCCATATTATTGATGAAGAAAATTGCGGTATGTCAAAAGGGAGCGCACTCCAATTGCGGTTAACCGGCTCGGTTGTACAGCCTATGAGTTGCTATGATCTGTTGAGTTATAAAGCTATCGGTTCCAATTATCTTTCATTTGTGGTTACTTCCATGCTAATTTCCACATCGCCACTGGATGAAGCAGGAACTGCGACAAAATGTTAAGCATTTTTAGCGGTGAAATATGCTAATTTTGGCAAATTTTTTAAAGTTGTTACTAAACTATAAGTTATACCTTTGACAAATAAACTTCCCCTAAGAAACTCTAAATGCTTCAAAAGTTGCTTTAAATCATGTTGGAGTCCATGTCATTGCAAGAAAACAGGATCAGAAGTGCTAAAAACGTGATATTTTCTTTATTGTGCATTTTAGTCAACAGACCAATGGGGGAGGCTTGAACCCCCAACCCCCCCCCCTGCGTACGCCCTTGGCAACACTAAACGAAAAGCTTCTCGCTTAATTACTGATACGTCATTACAAAAGAACATTAATAAAAAACTTTTCAAAATATAGCCCCGCAGAAAAAGTGTAAACTGAATCTGTGTTTTATAAGGCAAAAAAGCAATGCAATCAAATTCTTCCGCTAAAATTATGAATTTTTTTGGTGAGAGAGATTTTTTTTGGTTGAAATCGTTGCGCCATATTAATAAGACTGTCTATAGTTGAAGGACCATGATGTGATCATACGTAGCGGCTCACAGTCAGTCTAGAGCTGCTGACCCAAGAACTCTCAAAAAAAAGTGGGCAATGAAGAAAGAAACTCTCTTTTACCGCTTGTACCCTCTACATTGCTTTTTCAGATAAATATCTATCAAACTTTCTGTTTTAACTAATTTGACTGTGAAACTTCAACAAAAATAAAACGTCATGATAATGTTTTATAACACCTTACAGTTTTACATAATTGTCTTAAATTCTAGCTCAGCGCTCTTTAACTGCGTCATAAATTTAACCTAACTATAAAAGCAATAAGGCTAACGGGCTAACCAATTACTCAGGCATTCAGCGCCTCAGCGGGTAGGCTGCCTAGAAGGCAGTAATACAGAAAACAACCCAGCGTGATGTCTAAGGCAGTGAAGATATGCTTAGCAATCTGAAAACTGCCAATAAAAGCCAGAGCTTGCTCTCGGCCTCAACAATGTCATGCACATGCCATTCCTTGTCTGGAGTTTGATTTTTAGAATGAAGTGGGATTATCATCTAACATTGCTATTGTGCATTTTTGTGCTTGTAATGTTGATGCTTGATTGTTCATTGACTTTTGAGAAACAAAATGACTTTTCTGTTCTGTTTCGAGGCCGACAGATTTATTTACTGCTAATACCGCAAATTAACGGTGTCATTCCAGAGGCATCACAGTTCAAGGAACAATTAAAAATAACGCTAATTTTTTGGGGAAAACGTTCTGGCAATATCAACGCTTGACAAACTAATGTAAAATCGTAACATGTTTTCTTTTCGGTACTTATTAATACAGAAAACACAAAAAGCGCCACATGAATAAACGCTTGAAAAATTAAAGTCATATAAATTTGAACTGCACTCAAATCAAATCAATCAGACAATCAAATCTTTTATAATTTTCGCTGTATTACGCCGAAGCGTATAACGAGTAGGCGGGGTTCATCTTTGCATCATTGCGCCCGGACAACAAAGCTCATTTCGAAGAAACGTCGCAGCGGTGGCGATAAGTTAGCAACACTTAAACAATTCCGATTTGACCTGCCCTAGATTTGAACCTCAGACCTCCCGTTCCAGAGACAAATGCGTTACCGCTCGAACAATTTTAATTTGGAATCCCTTTTTATGTTTTTAATATATCTTTCAGCAGCAATATAATATTGTTTTGTTTTGAAATAAAACATTTCATTTTTTAAATTTTTGTGTAAATGGGTCTATGGCAGACGTGTTAAAGTAGCAGCAGGTACCTTATAACCACAACATTTCAAAGCAGCACTTATAGAAATAATGTTGCATTCTGCCCAGGTAGGTTTAGTGTTACAAACTTAAAAGGCTGCAATATAGCAAAGTAGTGTAAATATGACTTTAAACCTCTTTGCTTTAGAGTAGGCCTGTAGTATGGAATCGAACTGAAAGCAGAAATACACCATCTTCGCCAAAATCGTCACTCAATTTAATTCTTACGTCAAGATCGCCGATATGAGACCAATTCAATGAATATTAAGTGCAATTTTCGCAAGTCAATCATACCGGCTGCGCAGTTTTCTTAAATTTCAGTTTGTTTTTCAATAAATCAACCAAAAAAGGTGATAAAAAATGAACAATGATGGATAAGACTACATAGAGCAAGAATAAAGGCTACAGTGCAACGGTGATTGTAATTATACTAAGGCATTCAGATCTTTATTTATCGGTATCAATTATACGTTGCTTGGCCAGCTTAAAACAGAAAGACCTTTCGGTCTTGACTTCAAGAATCCCAGCAGTTTTCACTCTTTTGGTTTTCCATCACATGCTACGAAAGTCTATTGCACTTCACGCTGTCTCTTGCAATACTAAATTTAAATATCAAACGGGAAAGATATCATAAATATCTTTCCTGTTTGTACATAACAAGAACATAACAATTTGTACATAATAAGAACATCATAGATAGATAAATCAAGATAGATAAATTAACGGAGAAATACAAAAAGTCGAGTAGTTCATAGCAAAATAAGCTTATAAAATTAACTTATTTTGCTCTAATACATAACTGCCTCTATGGTCTACTCTTGTAAGTTAGGACCGTTATGACTAAACAGTATACTAGTATGCTTATATATTGTCCTTCACGCGTTCGTTGGTTATTTCTTAATTTTTATTGGCATAAAGGATTAGGCCCGTTCTTCAAAGGGCGTAAAATAGTGTGCATACGAACGTAATTCCAGTATTATAAGTTTTGTTTCTAACAACTACAGTTTGTACGCCTGTAAGTCGGCACCCCGTGGATATTGAATTTTTCTTCAAATTTTTCTTTAAAAGATCAAAATTCAAAATTTCAAAATTAAAGAGTTATTTGCAGTTTTGAACAAGTCAAGCTAGAACCTATCCTCCAGTTTGCCACAAAGGGTGGATAAGATTGCATTGAATAGAGTAAAGTAAAATAGAGTAAAGTTGGAGAAGTAATCTGTTACGGCAGTGACGCCAAAGTTAAAAATCAGTTGAAGATTTCCGCCACTTGGCGGAATTACGCAATAGTGTCCCAAATTGAAAGCTATGTCGTGGTCTCTTGCCAAAAAGCGGTTGTTTAAAACAAACTTAAAATTAGCAGCGTCGGGGTGCATGTCGCGTACCGTGCTTATAAATACAAGTTATTGTTGGATCGCTCACTTCTGTTGAGTGGTTAATATGCTTGATAACTACCGTAGTTAATTTTGCATGTTCATTCTCTTCAACTTTTCCGTAAATTTCGCATCTTAATTTATGAATGTTCGCGTAATGAATTCTTTCGTCCTGTTTTACACACTTAATGACTTTGCTCTTGCAATATTATTTTTTCAATCATCTTATGATGCTTTGTATGTAGTTTGTAAACTATTGGTGAATGGTAAATAAGCAAACGCATTATTTGCCAAGTTGTCAATGACATCAATTTTGACGTTTTGTTTGGTAGCGCTGATCTATTTTATCATGAATTTTCGACTCTACGTACTGTAGCCTACGACTTAGCAGTTGACGTGACAATCGAACAAAGCGTGGGATTGACAAGATAAATTAGTTATGAAGATAAAGTTGGAAAAGTAGTCTGTTACAGCAGTGACGCCAAAGTTAAAATCAGTGGACAATTTCCGCCACTTGGCGGAAATCGACGTCAATTGGCGGAAATTTCCGCCAAGTGGCGGAAATTAAGTTTTTTTTTCCGCCAAAGATCTTTGGCGGAAACCCCTACGATTCCAGTAGGGCCGGTAGTTTACCAGCCTGCCAGTAAACTACTACATATGGCTATCACACTGCACAGATTACTATTAGTATCCCTTGAACCTGTACCCCCAGGCTTGGGCCCAGGTACATGCAACCACCTTATGAGGCTCTAGTACTAGGCTAGCCTACTGTACATTAAGCATACCTACCATATGATACAACCCCTTCAGTAGTCTACCCCTAGCCTCCATAACTGAACTGATTTCTGACAAACAATGATAAACTCGAGCCTACTAGCACTATAGATTAATACCAGTAGGCCTAACTAATCCTGAATTATCCAAACGACAGTGCGTCGCTATCGAGGAATTGAACCCAAACCCTCAGCTCTTCCTGACCTGTGTCCATCACGGTAATCTGAATTACTATGAACTTTCTGCAAAAGTTGGAAACAAGTGACACGCTTGAGCAATCACAGCGGCCAATCAGACACGAGCTTTCTCTTTTTTCTCGTGATTTGTACTTTCTCTGCATTAAATGCTAATCCAGTGTACCTTAAGGTACGAACGTGTACACGTTTTCTGCATTTGAAAGCCGAAGGATTAACGTACTTTTTTGCATTAAGAAGCCTTGATCCAAAACTAATCGGGTGAAATTTCTTACTATTTTCGTAAAATATTCATGTTTTTACCGAGTCAAACATAAGAAATCAATTTAATTTTTTCGAGTTTAAGTTCGGCAAAAATATCAAGTTTTTCGAGTTTAGGCTGACAGAAATACTAAGTCTGCTTTTCGACTTAATCGGTTTCTTTTTGTTGACATGCTGATTGGTAACGTGAGAAACGAATACATGCCGCGTTCTCATCTTTTATGCAAATAGTTGGTTGATTTTTTAGAACATTTTAGAAGCCCCTTTTGTGCTTGTTTTAAGAATCTTCTAAACTGCCTTTGTGGTAATTTTAACTGTATTGTCTTTAGACCTTTAATCTCATAATCTTTAAGTCTGCAACTAGTGCTCAATTAGATAGTCTTCGACAGATCGAGTGATATGGTGTTTCAAATTTTCGCAGTTTAGTGCATCAAGTTAGCTGTGTAGTAAGTTGGTTGCTGATGTTTCTATTTCTATAGTGCGACCTCGAAGCAGTTTTTTAATAGCATAGTCTAGTAAAGTCTAGCATAGTGTTAGTATAATCAATAGCGTAAATTTTGGTCCAGTAAATTTTAGTTAATTGATATTGATTTGGCTAGCTGATAATTGACTTCTTGTTTTGCCGTGCTCCTTTGGATGAATCAAATTTTTGGTGTTCTGTGAGGAATAACATTGTTATATTTATATCCAAAGTGAGGTATGACTGCAGAAATATGAAGGATACGGCGCGCGGCGAGACAAGCTATTACAAGCGGGTCTAACCTGATTCAAATTGGAGTCAACACTGTTTTCTCGAGTTCGGCAAAACAACCGACTTTTTTGGGTTTAAGTTCGAATTTGCAGCCCTGGTTCAAAGTATGGCGTTGTTGTTTTTTACCGTGAGTTCACAAAATTAGCCCCGGGGTATCATTTTTTTTGTACTGGTAGCCAGTGCCGTCGCTACGGTGGGGCCAGGGGCACCGTCCCCCCCTAACGACTGCTTGTGCCCCCCCATTTTGGTTCATTCAGAATACTTTTTTGGAGCATCGCGTTACGACAAGACAACAGACAAAAATGGAAAAAGGAATAATAATTTTCAAACATGATTCTCGTTTGAAGTTTTCTCGATTGTTTGCAAAATTGCTGGCCACCAACTGCTTTACATAAATGTGACCCAATAATCCGTCTTATTAACACGCCTTTACGGATGTGTCGCGGAGTAGGGATGTATGCCTACAGAAGCGTTACCGGTATTTCGTTGGTGATTATCACCTGAAACAATACTTGAAAAAACATTTCTTTAAAAGACCAGCTGTTTGTTTTTAGAGCACACTCAAGATTTATTTTAGGTCGCAGTCAGTGGCACAATTAGGAGGAAGGGGCAAAGGGGTCATCAACCCCTTTAACCAAGTCATTTAGAAAATATAACCAAAAAAGAATAAGCATTTAAACGTGTTTTGGACTTGACCTAATGTATATGGGGGCTCAAGAGGCAAGACAATTTAAATCGTTCAATGACTTCTGAATTTTAGCAATTTACTGTAATTATTGAAATGGTTTTAAAACGTGCGAAATGTGATTCAAATGGCGTTAAAATCGCTATTTTTGCCGCAAAATTGCAAAAATCACCCAACAGCTGAGCCGCTTCTGTAACACGCTTGATTAGCAACGGTTTGTTCAGCAGGGGATCTAAATTAGACAATTTTTGTACAAAACACATTTACTTTTGGTTCAAGCCCCCTATATCTTAACAAAACCCTGGTTGCGCTTCTGGTCGCATTCACTCCTGTAGACATATTTTTCAAGCGATTATACCAGCCGCATGCGAAACGATCTAATAAACGCTGCGGGGCTTATATGTATCTTTTTCCAAAGATGAATACAAAATTGTAGCTTTAAAATATCAGTTTTCATGTGCAAAAGTTCAGTCCATTCTATAGTGCCCCCTTCCCCCAATTTTCGGCTAGGGCCCTCTCACTTCGTTTGGTCTGGCGACGGCACTGCTGGTAGCGTGTGCTTATTTATCTCATTCCTAGAGTATTTATTGAAACTAGGGACTAAAACTTTAGTAATACGATTAGTGATATGTTTTTTTGCCTTCTACTGCCTCCAAAAAAATTTTTTTTTTTAGAATATATTGTTGCAAGCGAAAACGCGGATTGTGCTTTGCTATTTGATGGCTTCTCACTGTAATCCAATGGCTTTTAATCTCCAAATCCCGAGCTTCATTGTAGCATTTTTAAGGGATCGCCGGTGGGTTGTGCATTATGCTTCTACGCAGTTTAGGCACCTACTGTATAAGCAGAAGCGCAACCAGGAGAGCTGGGGGCTAAAAACCCTCAGCCAAGTCACTTAAAAAGTTTAACCAAAATTACAAGCGTTTGAATCTATTTTGAGTTGGACCTAAATGTAAGAGGGGCTGGGCTATTCTTAAGTTTGCCATCCGAAAATGCAGCTCAACAACAAGGCATACTGTGGCACATTTACTACAATCAACGATTGTGAGTAATTTCTTTTATTGCGTGGAATGTATTCACCATACGTTTGCTATACTTCCCACATGTCACAACTTTTGACTTATTGTTGCCAATCAACTCTGAGCAGTTCACTTCGGGACGTGGTTGATTGCAAAACTCTTTCACTCGGTTCATAAAAAGTTGCGGACTTGCGATGCAGACTTCAAATATTACGAAGTTGCGGACTTGCGGTTGCGGACTTCAAGAATTAGGAAGTTGCGGACTTGAGGTTGCGGACTTCAAAAATTAGGAAGTTGCGGACTTGCGGTTGCGGATTAAAGAATCCTGAATAGTCGCTGCGGTTGCGGACTAAGCTTTTAAACGTCCAATTGCGGACTTGCGGTTGCGGATTAAGAAAATTGAAATTCGGTTGCGGATTTGCGGACTGCGGACTTAAAAAAAAACTTGCAGTGCCCAGCACTGGATCTAGAACAAGACATTAAAAAAACTGATATCTTAATTGTTGGATTTTTTTCAAGAGTTTTGAAGTCTTGATTTAGCCTGAACAAGAAAAATTATGCGTATATTTTGAAAAAATTTGTCACTTATGAAGAAGCAGTTTCTGCACCTTTATAAAATTTCAGACCATATCCAACTTACTAAGCAAAAAAGATTTGTTTCAGTTAAAAGCAAACAAAACTTCAACTGCTTGGGGTTAAAAGTTTAGAGCGAAAACCTTAACGTGGCTGCCGTTTAGTGCTGCAGACCTCCTTCCCACCAACAACGTAAGAACACACTAAATTCTTATTCAGGCTGAAACGAGACTTCAAAACTCTCAAAAAAAAATTTAACAAATTTGTCATGAACATTTCTAGTCTTTTTTTCTAGGCCAAAAGGCAACTCAATTATGGCATAAATTCAATTCAATTATATGTGGATGACTGAAACAGTATTGTCATAGCAACGTTTTACAGTAAATCATGGTAGTTTTTCTGTTTCTTTCTTTAATTATATTTCACTAAAAACTTATTGTGAAAAAAATTTTATTGCCAACTCAGCCATAAAAAAAATTTTCATATCTATAGTCATTGGTGGGCAAGTTAATGCAACACGTTAGCTTCGTTAACCTCTAGTCCGGTAACAAACTTCGCACCTCCGTTAACGTTAATTCGTCATTTTCAGCTTTAATTAACGGAAGTTAATAAAGTCCGTTAATTCGTTAGTATTTTAAGTGTAATTTGCATTTCTTCACATTCACTCGTTTTTAAAACACGTATTGACGCTGTTGAGCTGATTGCAAGAAAATATTTATTGCTATGGTGGTCTTTTTGTGCTTTGGAAGTTACATTGTACAGTCTAATCTAACTTCATGATAAAAGTAACTTCAAATACACCAACGAAGATGCAATCGGATAATCTTTGGAAATTGCGAACAGCGATAATTAATAGACCAATGAAGTTGCAGCTTATTATTTGCAACAAAAAAGAACTCCTTTCTTCGCTTTCTTCCATAAAACTCGTGCTAATACGCAACAAGTGTTACCAGTGTAAACTGGTTTGTACCGGTAGATGAACGAATGGTGCAAGATATTAAGCATAAAAACCAAAACGGAAGTTAGCAAAACTTAACAGAAGTTAATTTAGTCCGTTAACATAAAAAAAACTTTTTAACAGATTAACGAGTTAATGAAAAAGTTAGCTCCGTTATTAACGGATTAACGATTAACGGACTTGTGCCCACCTATGTCTATAGTATATTAGCCCGTTAGTTGATAAAATGCATTTTTACAGAAATTACGTCTTTATTCACATAGTTTCTTTGGCTAAGAGACAGAGAAAAGACAATTTAGTCTTTAAGTCAACCTGCCCACCGTCCAGTCTACCACACACTTTGACATGCTACAGGCAGAGTCGGATTTAACTTATGGCACTTTGGCGCGGTGCTATAAGGAGCTCTACGCTTGGCTGGTAATTGCAACCAAAATCTAGCAAATCCTTTTTGGGGGTCTTCACCTCTATTGGGCATGATAGTCTCATAGAAAAACTCGAAAAATATTTGGCTACAGAGGTTTTCTCGCCAGGGAATCAAAAATGTCAAAAGCCCCATGCGATGAACAGTAAATCCGGCCGTGGCAGAGCTGGATGATCGTGTGGTTTTCCAAATAAATATCGACATTTCAAGTAGGAATCAGACGTACGAGAAAAAAACAGACGTACAACTACATATGAAAAATAAGAAAAGAAAACTTTCGTTGTCTTAGGGAGTAAAACTAATTTAATGAACTCAGTTATTATGAAATTAAAATACGAAACTTAAACTCAGCACAATAGCACCTTTTTCGCCGTGACAAGCGCCACATCTGAAGTTGACATTTTGAAATTAGTAAAGAAAATAATAAAAACAGATACTTGTTATTTTCAGTGGCGTATAAGCAGGAGTTAATTTAATCGCTAGTGTAAAAATGCTAAACATAGGTGTCATCAACAAAGATACTATAAACTAAAGAATAGGTGGGGGCTATTCAGAATTTGCTAATTAGGCTACCAATCATTCTTCTTAAATTTCTTTTTATTAGCCCCTTCCCAATTATTTTTCTTTGTAAACTGTAGACGAAATAGATTATTCCATGTGAATTTTATTGAGCAATACGATTTTATAATTTACCAGCATCTAAATTTTACCATTAGCCACCTCCCAAATAGCTCATTTATGCAACCAGTTTAATCATGTTTGCACTGCCAATTTCTATGCCACGTTTTAAAAGCATTATTTTTTTATCAAAATAGTTCTAACATTAAGTTATTTTTGGAAAAAAATGCAAAATTTTCGAGCGCTGATTTATGATATGCCATAAGCAGAGGTGGGCAGTAACTAATTACTACAGTAACTAGTTACTTTTTAGTAACTGTAACTGTAATGTAGTTACTTTTTCAAAAGAGTAACAAAAGTGGGAACTAGTTACTATTTGGAGACATTAAAAAGTTACTAGTTACAGTTACTTTTAGTTTTGGTTCTGTTAAAAAAGATTCTTTAATCGTTAGATTTTGGTTAAATGAAACACTTCTACAGTATGTAATCCCTGTTGGCGCTATGGATTATGGATTTTTTACGGTGCGCTAACGTGACAACCCTAAGCATGCTGTGAGAAGATATTAGAACGTTTTTAAATTAAAGACCTCCTTTTAATGTTCTAATAAGTTACGTTCTAATATCTTCCCTGCAAGGATTGTTTTGATTGTGTAATTTTTGCCAGTAGCGCGTAGTGTTCGTTCATCAGATAACTAGAATGTGACATCGCAAGCAATATCCGAGGACTTCGCGAAAGTATCTAGTTTTACTGAACTAACGAACTTTACAACTGCGTTAAGCATGTTTATGGTTGTTTATAGTCAGATCTGAAATACTCTGCTTTTGAATTTCATAATGTTCCAATAACTTGATTAGGTTTGTGGTTAACGGCTTTCAAAAGTTTGCGTTAAATTCCCATAATTACTCTCCATAATTAAAAACACTATTAATTAGTGAAGTATTAAAAACTATAGGATACCAGTAAATTAACCCAAAAATATTGTCGACCACTATCAAGCTATTCTTGCGTCAACTAATACGTCTTTTGTGCACGAACTTCGAGTGGTTATGTGTCTTTGTTCAGATAAAAACTACAAATTATTGTGTATTTACAATCGTGTTGACAGATTAGGGCATCATAATGACGGTATAGAGAAAAAGCTTCCGACATAAAATGATCGATTTAGTAAATTCTCAGACAAGAATGACAATTAGGAAACCATAATGCTTACATAAGTTATACACTGAAAAATTGGAATGCGATTAGCTTACAGGGCCCATTTGGCATGGTCTTTTCAATGTGGTCTCTCAAATTTTGTTACCTTTAATCTTGGATTCATATTAACCTATTCAATAAATTTAATTTGTTTAGTGTTTGTAGTTAATGGGGGCAGGTGTCAACATAATTGGAGGACCTCTATAGTACGGCATTCCAAAAATTTTTCATGTTATCATATTACCTATGTTGAAAATTTTGTTTTTGTTTAAGCTTGAGTGGTTAAAAATTTTGAAAGACATATTTGAGGAGAACTACCCAATTTGTGGCAACTGAAATTAGTCATAACTTTATCTTTCCTTTCTGTTCTTAATCTTTCTTATGCGTAACTTAAATGGTTGAAAAGTCAAAATTTTTAAGGATCTATTTGAGGGACCCCCATGTTGGTTACTCCAAATTTTGTCATATTATAACTTTCTGTTATATTTACCTATCCTAAAAATTACATGCGTCTCGCTTAAGTGGATAAAACCTATTAATTTTGGCAGTGCTATTTGAGGAGGACCTCTCCAATGTGGTACCCCAAAGTTTTGTCAAATTTTATTTTTTCTACTCATTTATCTCTCCTGCAAATTTCATGTGTCTGGCTTAAAGCGATTAAAAAGTGTAAATTTTTGCATCCTCGTTTAAGGAGGACCCCCCATTATGGTACCTCCAAATTTTGGCATATGATATATCTTTTACATATATTTACCTATTCTGAAATTTTATCAGTCTAATTTGAGTGGTTTAAAAGTTTGAATTTTGGCTGCCCCATTTGAAGAGGACCCCCTCATTTTTTTATTCCCAAATTTTGTCTAATTTTATTTTTTCTTTGTGTTTGCCTACCCTGAAAATTTCATGTGTCTAGCTTAAAAGGTCAAAAAATTTAAATCTTAGCGGCCTTGTTTAAAAGGGAACCCCCTCATTCGGGTACCCCCAAATTTTGTTAAATTTCATATTTCCCTTATTTTTACTTATCCTAAAAATTTCATTAATCTAGCTTTAAAAACAAAAAAGTTTAAATTTTGGAGGGCACGATTGGGGGGGGGACCTCCCCATCGTGGCACCCTCGATTTCAGGCTGGTATACCAGTACTTTTGGATGTCTATAAGAGCTCATAGTATGATCCATGTGCGGTTTGTGGTATAAAAGGAGCTAGTGATAAAGCAAAAAAAAAAAGAAATAAATAAGGAAAAATTTTATCCAAGGCAAAATAAATGAATATGACCTAGGTTCCTCAAAATTGGCATACATGATGCTTTTAGTTATTGTCATATTATATCCAAAATTCAACTTTCTACGTTTAACCGTTGTTTGGTTATAAGCAAATCAATAAATTTCGCTGCTCATCCATCAAAATGGCCGAGTAAAAACAAAGGTAGTACGCGCGCGCGCACTAAGTCCCAATTAAATTTATTAAAAGTAACTGTAACTGTAGCTGTAGCTCTAACTAGTTACTTTTTCAAAATGGTAACTGTAACTGTAACTTAGGTACTTTTTTCCAAGTAACTGTAACTGTAACTCAGTTACTTTTACTAAGTAACTTGCCCACCACTGGCCATAAGTCTATACAAATAACAAAATTATTTGGACATAATAAAGATGACTCACCGATTTGGTGAGATAAGCAAAAAATCAGTATGCACTATGCAGTTGTTTAATATAGTGTTTATTTTAAGTTTTCCTGTGATTAAAGGCTAAATATGCACTACACAGACAGATGTATCACGTCAAACCATTAATAGCTGGTCTGGGATAGCAGGTATGTGATTAAACGTTTAACATATATAACGTTTTCCACGGGAAGCACTGATCTAAATCTTTATTCTAACACGGAAAGCAAGAAAACAATTAAAATGCACCCTCTATGTGCCTGTGAACTAGGCAGGGTTTAATGCTTGCTTGTCATCAATCAAACCAAAACTTCACAAGTAGGAAACAAATTACCTAAGAGCGATTACAAAAGCAAAGGCAAAAGTTTTTTTTCTAGCTTGACGCTGAAATGCACAGCTAGATGAAATAACTGCCCAGAACCAGCAATCCTTCGACTGCCAACCTTACGCTATTTCTCGTATAAAACTGAAACCTGAACATTGAGCTCAATAGAACATTACATTTTAGTTTTAAGTTGTCATAAAATTACTAAAACATTTATTTGGAAAAACTTATGGCACTTTTAAAGCATATATAATCATTAATCACTAATACTGATGAAATCAGGTTTGCTGCCCCCTAGTGGCAAAATTCTGTAAAACTAACAACTCCATTTAATTCTTTGTCATCAAAAATGTAGGATTAGACACTAATTTTACACAAATAACCCAAGTACTTCAAATAATAGAGCATTTTGAATTTCTGCCACTGGAGGAAGCATTGTACAACTATAGTAATTAATCGTTTATATCTCTGACCCCATAAGCCGATTTCGACCAATTTTTTTTTCAAGTCCATGTATGAGTAAAGGTCATCCCCCAAAAAGGGTATCAAGCATGTTGTTTGAGCCAGTAAAGCACTGCAAACAAACGAGCACAAAATTGGAAAAGTTCATCCACTGGCACTTTTACTGATGTTCAAAAAAAGTTCATACACAAAAAAAGTTCATCCACTACATAATGAAAAGTTCATCCACTGGCACTTTTGCTTCAAAAATTTTTTTTTAGGACCGTACTATTCACCTGACACAAAGTTTGTCAATACGCCTAACTTAGCCTGTTAATTTTGGAAATTTTTTGGATTGATGCCGCCAACTGCTCAGAAATTTATGGCATTTCTTGAATGAAATATAGGCTAAGCATTTTGACGTATCAGCTGCATAATACACAAACTTTGGAACAGGGAAGTGGAAGCGCCAATTTTTGAATCGCTTCCGCTTTCACTGCTTCCACCACTTGATGTTACAGTTTTTGCTTAAAATTTTTTCATCCTAAAAATCTTGGCAAAGTTTTTTTCTAAATAGGTCAAAATAAAACAGCTTTGTTATGATCCTCTTAAACACATCATAAAAAACCAAATAACTGTATTTAGTGGTTTGTCATTGCAAGGATCTATGCTTGGGCGAAGTCAGGAATTTGGATTGGACAGTAGAGTGGAGTGAAAAGTAGGAAAAAAATGTAAAAGTTATATTCTTATAGTCTAATAGAAACAAAAAGTAGTCTTTGACCCTAAAAATCCCCCAGAAGAAAAATTAGCGGCATTGGTTAGCATTTAGGTCTGCCCCCACATTCTTTTGTTTTTCCCATAATTAGCTATAGTCACCCATTCGCTGGAAATACGGTATTACGTAATACTAGTACAAAGCCGTCAACAAGAAAGATTTTATTCAAACCTACTAACATTGGTGAGTAAAAGAAACAAATGCTGTTACACGGTGTGTTCGCAATCCCGTAGATTTGTTGCCGATTACAAAGAAAGTTTGAGAAGAAATTAGCAATTGAAGTCCTTTTTAGTGTCAATTTTTTGGCATTTCGCTCCGCGACATGAGCTTGTTTTTTTATAATGCCTTCTCTTCGTTCATAGCCACAAACTACCCTTGATACTTTAAGACCAACTGTACCGCTCGTTTAACCTCCTGAGAGTGGCATGGAAATTTGGGAAGTGATAAAGATGTCAGATCACTGTTCGCTATATAGAGCATCAGATCTTGCTCGCTGATGTTTTTAGTCAAAGGAGGCTCCACTCAAATTGTTTTCTGCCGATCAATCAAGTCAATGTATATTGGTCAGCTTGAAAGTTTACTTTTGGCACCTTGAACAATCGTACAGAGCAATTTTGAGACTGGCGCTTTCGAGCAACTAAAATTCTGTGCAACGTTATTGTCAAATGCTTGCTCTGTCATCAACTAGCATTGCAAGAAGCAAATTTTCTTCATGTGCGAAGTAAGCATTTTTCTGAATCACAGCATCAACTTGCTTTCTTATTTCTGCCTCTAAGTAGTGACTTCTTTGTATCAGTTGATGAAAGTGCTTACCTTCTTCACTGACAGAAGTTTTATTTTTGATTTTAAACCACATTGGAAAGTAGACTTTTCAAATATAGTTTACTAAAATCAAAAGGTTGTTGGAAGGTGATGTTTTAGAAATATATAAACGCAAAATATGATTAGCAGTTGTAAGCCATCTTGCATGACTTAATTTTCCAGGACTGTGATCAGAAAGACTTAATGAGCAATGACCAGATGAAACAGCGGTAGCAATATTGTATGAATATTGTTAATCAGTGCTGAGAGCACTATCGTTGGCAGGAAATTGTATTTCAATGGTTCAAACTCAGTACTGTACTTTGTTCCTGTTCGCAAGATAATGATGTCTAGTTGCTTTTGTTGTTTCTTTTCTGCAACTGAGCCGTTTTTTCCTGTCAATGCTTCCAATTATCATTTTTCACGACTATCGTTGGTCTACCAAAACTGCATTTTCAAATTTGGAAACTTTCAGCTCCGTCGGGCAGCTGCAGAGTGCTTTCTCTTTGCATTTGCAAGCACAATTGTCAAATAGACTCTCTGCTTCATGCTGAAATTTTGCAATCCTTGCTTTGTATTTGACGTTATTTTGCCTAGTTTTGTTAGGTTTCAGTTAATTTCTGTGTTTATCGTGATAGTTCTTCACTTGTAGAAGAATTCTTGTTCTGGATACCATTGGAATAGATGCTTTCTGCCATATTGCTTCAAGATTTTTTGCTACAATAGTAGCTACTTTGGTAACGCTGGACTGTTCTTTACTATTCATTTTGTTACTGTGTTCTAGACGCACATATGTGTAGTGCTTCATAACATCACGATATGCCGACAAGTTCATTTCAGTTAAATTTTGGGGCAAACCAAACACAGCACGACGGTTAGTTGATCATGTAGCCTGATTAGCTTATTGGCTGGAGGTGCTCATAATTGCAAATCTCTTCTTATTTATATGCAAAATATACTTCACCAGTAAAACAAATAGCCACTGAAGCAATACTGGAGTTGAGATATCACTAGCGTTAGTTCCAAAGTCTTTCGCTATTAAATCAGTCTAGGACAAGCCAAAAATATTTCTGGCATATATATACACGTTTGGCTAATTGCCACTATCCTTTTTAGTACATCGCTATAAATGGTATACAGTAATCGTCATTAATTTGCTATGGATTTTCAGTATTCAGACAATTAAATTGCTATGGATTTTTCTTCTTGCTGAGTCTGCTGACTTATAACTCAATTTTCTGATCTTCTGGCTACTGTGATCCATTTTAGCTGCCCACTAACAAGTGGTAACAGACCTGAAACAACCATAGAGTATAGAGAGATAGTCTATCTGCTTTGGAAGTTGTTCGGTTTCTGACCCTACAATAACATGATTGGCAGGACTTTTTATTCCTATTAGTGAAGAAACTGCTGTATCCAACTGTGTACAGTATTAATTTTAAACAATTGACTTCATTAAGACCACTAATCCAGTCATGCATAAGCGCAGTCAGTCAAACTACTAAACCGATCTTCATTGATTTGGCATAGCCCACCATGCAGTAAATTCACTGTTATTTTAATTGTCTTGGGGCAGACCTAAACATTAACAAAAATCTTTCAGACTTCACAAAACGTCTTTTCCGACCAAAAGACAAGTTTTTTGCGCTATTACGGATCTCAAGTACAAATTTAATTTTTTCGCTCCACCCTATTGGACAGCCCTGAAGCAAACAGTCCGATTACATGGTTATTATGTTTCAGCGAATGCAAATTTCTTTGAACGCGTTCATCCAGAAGTTTAAAATTTTAAACGATTATTTGGGGATAGGGGATGGACTTCTAAGGGCTGGGAAAAATAACTTGTTTCAAATGTCTGCACTGTTAAGCGCAAATCTTTACTTGGATATATGATTAGGTAGCCGTTGGGCGAATCTTCCACATTTGCAGATTTTTTTAATAACTTGTTTGTGTATGTGGTTTGCTACAAATTTTTCCTAGTAACGTATATTTTTAGAACAAAATAAAAAGAAACACTGCCAGAATTACGCGGTCATGTTATACATAGTAGTACCTGTTAAAATCATTAAAAATAATCTGCCCCTCTTTCAGCTAATGACTGAAGACCCAATTTTAAATCTTTGTTTGTGCATTTGTGTCTGATTAATTATTGGACTTTGCAATCTTGTGACTTAAGTCGAAAAGATTAATTATTTGTCATTGTCTAATCGGTGTTTAAGTTAAATTAATGAGACTTAATTATTATCCTTTGTTAGAAATAAGCTGCTAATTAGCACATCTTCAAAGGCGCATCTTCAAAGACCTTCAAAGGCTAATTAGACTGTATTTAGAATCGTTGTGTTCTTTTTGTGCATTATTTGCGTAGACTGGCAGCTGTAGACTAGCAGCTGACAGTCTTTGTTTCTTAATTTCTGGCCTTTGATGCTAGACAATAGGCGATGCCATGTGTTTTTTACTACTTGGAACTATTTAAACCTGCTTTGGGCCTGAAAACTGAGTAGTGACAAAAATGAGTGAAGTGAACAGTGTCAGTTTTTGGTGAGACATGTTAAATGCTGCTTAACTTGGGTCAATTGCGTTTTGCGACCCTTACCCTTCCCTTCCCTTCATCTCCATTTTGTTTTATGGATTTGATTATTGACTGTGAGGGGACAGTCTTGTAGATTGGAAGAAAGGCCCTGAATTGGCCCTTGCATCGTAATGTGAGACTACTTCGTTATTTTTTCTGTATTTTTCTTTGTTCAATATAATAATAAATTCCATTCAAAATCAAGTGCTCAGTTGTGAGAAGGAAAAAGGGATTGGGAGAGTTTGGCATAGCTCTCCTACACGTTATTGAAGCTGGCTATAATACTATGCATCGTTGCCGTGCAGAAAACACAAAACGGTTCGGATTGACAAGTCTTGGCAGATATTCAAATTTAAGAATTAATCTTTAACGAGTTGTGGATGAAGTAAATGATGCTCTTCTACGAGCATCAGCTACTGAATCTACAGTCCTTATGGGGGATTTTAACGCACATGTTGGAACAGACACAGATACGTGGAAAAGTGTGATCGGAAAACATGGAGTCACTGGACTGAATAAGAACGGAAGGTATTTATTGCAGCTCTGTTGTAGCAACGGAATCCGCATCATGAACACCTTTTTCCAACGCAGAGAGGTTCACAAGTATACATCTGACCATCTTTGACAAAAAGAAGTAACCCACATTTTGTAAAAACCGAGATATTGAGCAAAACGCGTTTTTATTTTGACACACTTTTAGAAGATAGTGATAGGTTAGAGTTGGTCTTCAACCTGTAGATATCTTCCCAACTTAGTTTTTCGCATGGAAAAAATAAGCCGTGCTCACCACTAGAGGGAGTTTAACCGCATACTTCTTTTTCAATTCGCGAAAAATTGGGAAAAATTTCTGACGAAAGGAAGTAACCAACTTTACTTCCTTTTGTCAGAAATTTATTTCAAGGTTTATCCTATGTATTTTCCGATTGACAAAAGTAAAATAAAAAATCACTGCTTGATGGTTCCTTATTCGCATTCAAATTTTTAAGATTCACTCTATTTCGGCGTAAGACACAATGTTGTTTCGTTTCTAACACTAGGCCTTCTAAACTTTACAACTAAGCTGCAAAAAAATAAAACACAAGTCAATATTTGCAAGAGTTTTTTGTTTACAAAAACGACATTAACAAAATTAAACAAAACTCAACGTAAACAACGAACAACTAAACACAGTTTATCACGACACTCCGCTGGTAGGTAACAGGTCTGGACTAAGCTGATACTTGCAAGATGGTCATTACGTCTTAAACAAAAAAAACTTCTGGCAATACTCTGACTTTTCCGAACTCAAGCAGCATTACAAAACTACGAAAACAATACGCGAACCATAACAGATATTTGCAACTTGATTTTGTTTTATAGAGAGCTTCCAAAATCTTAAAATTCATTAAAACACAGCACATAAATCTTGAGTGGAATAAAAATTAGTTTTTAATTCATTGAATTCAATAGTGCATCATAGGAATTTGTGCGACAACGGTTAGTTTGAAAACTATTTAGATTGCACTCTCACGACTGAATAATTTCTCACGTAACTACATTGTCTACCTATTAAAAAGCCTACCAAATATGCAAATTCATCAGATATGCAAATTCGCCTAAATCAATACCTAAAGTCAACTATACTGTTTGATAACCTTAAACAAATCGGATTAACATTTGACAAACATGACCTCTGACTGCTTTTGGGTGAGAAATGTTGGACAACAACACAGTGAATACGATCTAATTGCTGGCTCGCTTAAGTATACTCGTGAAGAGAGGGCATAGATCCCTAACTTGTAAATACGAAAACCAACCCAAATATGAAGCAACAGGAATACACCATTAACGAGTGTTAAGCATATCATCTAATTGGTCTACACGTTTCAAGTTGTAATAGAAAGCCAATCTAGAAGGCTTCATCAGCGACCCGAGATTTGCAATGATGTTGTTGACCTTCGCGCTGTTAACTCCACGGTCTCCAGATTGACTTTCCACAACATAACTGCTACCACTGATAGCTTCTTGCACCACTTTTTTCAAGAAATTAGCTTCTTGAAAATCTTCTTCTCGATGGCCACGTTTAAAAAACATTAATATTGATCCCTTGCGGAACTGGGCAACAGCAACATTTTCCAACTTTGGTCGTGTTGCTCTTGACTCTCTGCCCTGACTCAACCCACTTTCGAACTTTAAAAAGTCATCAGCCTTCATCTCAACCACACTACCACATCGACTGACGCACTGCACAAAATCTCTCCAGTCTCCCACCTGCTTCATCCTCTTCATTTCTTGTTCCACCATGTGATGGAAACTGTCAGCCGACATGAATGTGTACCCAACCGTGAAATACTTTAGGGTTACTTTTTGAGGACCTGTAGGCAAGTTTACCAAATGCACAAGTGCTGTGTAGAGAGTCCAACATTTATTTTGGCCAGCACAGTTATCTAGCCACAAAGTAACATTGGAAAAATCTCGAAAATGTGTTGTGAGAGCTCGAAAAAAGGCGCTTGCCACATTTTCGTCATTACGCCCTGCAATGCCCTCATGCCATAAAACCCCCAAAGCCTTTTTCTTCTCGACTTCCAATTTATTTATAGGAGCAAAGGTTTGGTTTATGGTCACAAGCCGCTTGGTAAACAAATTCGCCTTGAAACCGGGAATCCGGGGTAGCAAAATGACTTTCTGCATATCCACTGATAAATAAATGTCAGTAGCATTCTCATCCTGGGCAACTTCTTTCTGCTTTAGCTTGTCAGCTTGATAGGTTTCTCGAGCTTCCAAGAATTTTGAGTTATGATGTAAATAATGCTGGCACTTTTCACATGTCTCATCTCCGCATATGCTTACTGAACAATCTGAGAGCTTTTCAAGCAGCTGACCAATATGAAGTTTTTGACTGGAACAAATTTCACACTCTTCATCGCCAAGACGGGCAAAGCTGATATTATTTTCAGATACAACCCTGCAATAAGTGGCATACGACACTGCAAACTCGTTGATGGCGCTGCAATGATTTACGTAATCTTTGTGCATCTCCACAATCGTCAACTCAGATGGCAAGTATAGACGATTGGGGGCATGCACTCGGCGGTAGTGAGAAATTTGGGGGTTATACTTGAATATGTGCTCTTGAATGGATTGTTTCTTTTCATTCGACAAAGCATGTTTGGACACATGCTTTCCTCGTTGATCTTTCGAAGTGACGCCAATGCATGATGGATCTGCCAAACTTGTAGTGACTACTTTGTCACTTGTGTACCCAAGAGCATTGAAAAACATGGTTTTACACACATAAGCCTTTTCGTCAGAAGATAGTGGCAGCCAATACTTTCTGGAAAATTTTCTTCGGGTTGATTCACCAGAGTATCGTTGCTTGAGAACATCTTGCTCAACATGGGTGTATATCCATTGCTTTCGTTGATTGTAGGTCAATTTCCAAAACGATGAGTGTATTTCCAACCGACGTTCTTGAAGAAGAATATTAGTGCAGCCTTTTTTACACTAGCAGGAATTTCGGAAAGGATGTTTTTCAGAGGTTGATGGTGAAGAAATTCCATCATCTTCTGCAGCTGATGGTCCAGACAATATGGTGGAAATTGGAGCAATGATTTGGTGGGCGGAGGAGGAAGTAGCTTCTCGGTTTTCATCTTGGACTTCTAGAGGAATGGGGTTAATAACCCCAGTTTCAGTTTGAAGGAGTGCAGATGCTTCTTCAACGTCAAAAGTGGCAGGTGTGGATTGCATTGTATTTTCAACTTGAGAAAATGGAGTTGAGTACTCACTTTGAAGTTGAGATTGAGTGGATGGAGTTGCATTTTCCTTTTCAGCAGCTGAAGGTGCGGGGGTAATCAGGTCTTTAGACTGACTTTGAAAAGCCATCGATGATGAATTGGCATCTCCATTTTGAGTCAAAAGCAAATCTGATGCTCAAGATTTATGTTTACGTCGTTTGGGCTTTAAGGGTTCTTCATATTCGGATTCGAGATCTGACGAAGAGAAATCATCGCTGTTGTAGTCGGAACTTTCTGGAGAAATTGTAATATCATCATCCGAGCTATTTTCATGTTCTGTCACCATAATATCTGCACTAAGTTCCAGTTCTGGTATAGCAGTTGTGTTTGCAACCTAAAAAAATAACGCACTTTTAACAAACTCGAGTGATGTATTGGAGACGAAATATATATGTGAAATTCCATAGTTTTAATAACGTTATTGCAAAAGCCTTCTAATTGGTCACCAACGAATATCATTAAGGAATCAAAGCTGGCGAATGAGAATACGAGAGCATGATACACATTTACTACGGTACTACGGTTGATTTTGCCAGTCAATCTGCGGAACAGAGATTGGTGCCTTTTACTTTTAACTTAGCATATATATTTGGACAACAAGACAGATAGAAGAAAACACACCAAGCTTAAGTAGCAACATATTCTTACCTGTAACAATTCGCGATTTTTGCAGTTATTGCATGTTAGCCCTGTACAATCCATTGTTTTTAAATCTTTTTTTTCATAACCTCCACATTTTGAATGTGCCCATTGCCGACATTTCACACACGCAAATGTCCCACTTCCTGCTTTCTTGCGACATACTGGGCATTTCCAAGGTTTTCCCGTGGGCATTTCCACTTGTATCACCACTACCGGTACTAATTGTTGCAAATAGGCCTACAAACTAATGGTTAAAAATGATCACAAAAGCAGCAGGCTGCAAATTGCATTAGGCAATGATTGCACTGCAATCAATTGGCATAGAATGTTTGAAGGTTAGCTGTTCTGTATGAAAAGTTGAACTCGCTTTTGATTGTCTATTTGCACCATTCTAAAAGTAATTTAGTTTGCCAAACTCTGAAAGGATAACAGCATGGATTATATCGGCATGGGTAGACTACAGTTTTAAACGTAGAGAGGAGCACTGCATTCTGTCTTGTTAATCTCGAGTTCAAAACTTTCTTAAGTTTTTAGACCAATTAGGCTACTAATCACTGTGCTGATGGCGTTTTCCGGAAGTAGGCTAGCCTAACTACATTTTGCCGATGGCGTTGTCCGGAAGTTGGCTAGTTAACTACAGTAAGCTGATGAGTTTTTTCCGGAAGTAGACTCGCCTTACTACACTACGCTGATGGCCTCTTCTTAAAAATTAATCTGACTAAAATACGTTAAGCTTATGGCATTTACAGCCTACCGTAGGCCTGCTACTTTTTATGTAGCGTAAGCGCCAGAATGTTGCAACGTGGCATATACGTTTGTTGCGTCATAAAAATGTTAAAAAATCTCAAATAGTGTCATAAAAAAGTGCCATCACTGGACCTCTTCCAAATGATAAGCACCGTGGTCACACAATCTTGTATACAAATTGTGCTGGTTGATGCTTCCAGAAAACACTCATGATGTCTCGGAGCGTACCTATTTCAATAAGCTAACATCCCGCAGAGCAAGAAAAAACATGCTGTAAAGAGGTTTAGCGTAATTTAATGCAGTGGGATTTACAACAGGTAACATCTTGCTGATACTTCCTTTTGTGAGCCAATCTAACTCAAGAAAAAAAACAAAAACTTCCCACAAAAAGAAGTAAGCAACAATTATTTGATAGAAAGAAGTAAAATTTCACATACTTCTTTTTGTGGGAAAATGCTTTGGAAACATTGTGGGTTGCTTCCATTTACAACCCTGTATCTTCGGATCTGATTATCACAGAACCACCATTTTTACCACAAGTTTAAATGGCACTGTCACAATCCTATTGCAATCAAAAAACCATTTTTCGAGATTTGTGGGTTACTTCTTCTTGTCAGAAATGGGCAGACATGGTATCGACCTAGCATAGTTTCGTCAGATTTGTTTTCTGATGTGCTGGACGTTCGAGTGAAGCGAGGTGTTGAATTGTCAACTGATCACCATCTGGTAGTATGTTCCTTACTACTTTCGAAACCTTGGCCAAACAAGAGATCCAACAGGTCGTCTGTGACTTACCGGATCAAATGGGAGGCTTTGGAGGACAAAGAAGTAAGAAAACAGTTTGAATCCAGTATATCATCTAAGTTCAGACAATTTCCAGATGTATCCGAAGACATCGAGAGGGAATGGCTGCTTTTCAGATCAGCAATCATTTCATCAGCTGCTGAAAGTTGTGGGCGAAAACGGCTTAGAGTGGCGGGCGATAGTAGAAAAGAACACCTTGGTGGAACCAAAAGGTTAAAGAAGCTATTCGAGCAAAGAAAGATGCGTTCAAGGCCTGGCTACAGGACAGATCGTCATCTGATTTGCAATCCCGGTACACTGAGGCGTGAAAAGCGGCGACTTCGGCAGTAAAGAAATCCAAGGAGAAGTCATGGGAAAAGTTTGGTCGTCGGTTGGATTCCAACTATTTTTCGGCAAACAAAGTATTTTGGCAGACCATTCGCCGTTTACGTGGCAAAAGATCGAGTATCACGTACTCCATCAAGGATTCTGACGGTAACATTCTAACGGATGAGAATGAAATCCTTTCACGATGGAGAGAATACTTTGAAGGTCTTTTGAATCCTGTAAAGGCATCGACTCGTGACACACACGAAGTGACACATCTAGGGGAGGACGAAGTTTTCACTGCAGCAGAAGTGGCAACTGCAATTAAAGGGATAAAATCTGGAAAAACTGCTGGTGAAGATGAAATCAGACCCGAGTTGTTGAAAGTGCTGACTGGAGAAGGAATTCTCTGGTTAACGCGAGTGTGTCAAGTTGCGTGGAAGCTTGGCAAAACTCCCAGAGATTGGCAAACAGGTGTGATTATTCCGATATTCAAGAAAGGAGATCGCAAGCAATGTACAAACCACTGAGAGATATCACTCCTTAGTTTGCCAGGGAAAGTATATGCCAAATGCCTTGAAAGGAAATGCCGAGAAATAGTGGAATCAAAACTGGAAGATGGTCAGTGCGGTTTTCGTCCGGGTCGCAGCACCACGGACCAAATCTTCACTCTGAAGCAAATCTTCGAGAAATCTTGGGAGTATGGAAAAGATCTCTTTGCATGCTTTGTCGATCTTGAAAAAGCATATGACCGAGTTCCTCGGAATAAACTTTGGAAGGTTTTGCAGGAGTATGGCGTTGATGGTCAATTGCTACGCGCTATTAAGTCATTCTACTGCAGACCGGAGGTTTGTGTTCGGCTAAATGGCAAGCAATCAAAGCCGTTCCATGTGGGCGTTGGACTCCGGTAAGGGTGCGTTTTGTCTCCTCTCCTTTTCATTGTTTACATGAATTGGATCGACAAATGCAGCCAAGCTGATGAGTGTGCCACAATTGGAAATTGCAAAATTAGTCGTCTGCTATTCGCAAATGATTTGGTTCTGCTTTCTTCCACAGAATCTGGCCTCCAGCGCGCATTAAATAGCTTTGCAGATGCATGCAACACCGCCGGAATGAAAATAAGCACGGCCAAAACTAAGGTACTTCATCTTTCAAGAAACCCTGATCAGTGCTTATTACAAGTGAATGGAGCGACACTGAAGCAGGTAGAGAAGCTCAAGTATCTTGGGGTTGCATTTACGAGTCACGGAAGGCAAGACGAAGAACTCGATACCCGAATAGGCAAGGCTAGTGCAGTAATGCGAGCTTTGCACTACTCGGTTGTCATGAAAAGAGAATTGTCAAAAAAGGCAAAGCTCTCAATTTTCAAAGCAGTTTTTGTCCCCATTCTCACTTATGGTCATGAATCTTGGGTAATGACCGAAAGAATGCGATCACAAGTGCAAGCGTCCGAAATAAGGTTTTTACGAAGAATTGAAGGAGTTACACTGTTTAACAAGGTGCGTAGCTCTGAGATTTGAAAATCTCTTAACATCGAACCGTTACTTTTCCAAATTGAAAGATCACAGCTTAGATGGTTTCGCCATGTAAGCAGAATGCCTCAGGAAAGACTCCCCAAACAAGCTTTACATGCCAAAGCAAATGGGAGAAGACCAGTCGGACGACCTAGAACTAGATGGACCGATTACATTGAGGATCTTGGATGGAATCGCTTGGGACTTCGCCCAAGCGAAATGATGGAGGTGATGGAAGACCGTGAGGTGTGGCGGCTTAATCTTGAGCTACTGCCCCAGAACCGTCACGGAAAAGCGGGCAATGAGGAAAGAAGAAGAAGAAGCTTTAACGAGAAACGATTTGGCAAACTGACACATATCACAAGACCGGGTTAGAAAGACTTTATCGTTTGTAACAGTACCATATTAGAATAATTCTTGCAGCAAACGGTACCTATAGCAATAATTAAGACAAGCCTTATAGCATCATGATTATTAAAAAGTCATGCAATATTAAACTTTGTTTGAGAGATGTTATGATGCTCTTCTCTGTTTGCTTTTCATGAGCATATTATCGCAGTGAAAGAATTAAAAAAGGTGGAGCAGAAACTTTGCTTATGTTGCAGTTGGTGAATAATGTGTTATACAAGCATGGCTCCAAATTTTTTTAAAATGGGCAAAGCTCTTTATAAATGTATGTTTTAGAAAATGATTACATTTTAGGACTAAAATAGGGAATTTTTAAACACTTATAGTTCGAAAAATGAGTTGGTTGGCTACATGGCTCATTTCTGAATTGATAGGAACGGGGGCTGCCCCAATCTAAGTTTCTTTGTAAATGATGGTTTTAATGATGACAAACCTTTAACAATGTTTCTTTGTAAATGATGGTCTACCAAAAATTCATTTTTTGTCATATATTTTACAAAAAGTTCTGCCACATTCAAGTTTTTGATGTTCGATATAAATGGCCAAAATGGAAGCGGAAGCGGCACTCTTTTACTGCTTTCAGCTTCCGTTTCCAGAAAACTTTGCCGCTTCCGCTTCCATATCCCTGCTTTGGAAAATCAAAAATGCATAGTTGTATTATGCATACATCATCAAATATCGCAAGATTTTCCAGGGTACGGAAATTGAAAATATTGGTTGATCTGCAGCTCTTTGTTTGCTAAACATGCTGGACATGTTACTAATTTTGTCTTGTGCAACCCCTTGCCACTTAAAAAACAAAAAGTCTCAGTTTCTCTTCAAAAGAACAAGCCGTTGGATGTTTCTTGACATTACGCTTGCTCGTTTCGCTGTTAGAATAGCAGCAACTATGGAAAACAATCCTGCCTCAGCAGCATAGGCGTAGCCACGATTTTTGATTGGGGGGGGGGGCCAAACCACAAATCACATGCAATGACGTCAGCAGAAATTTTCAAAAAAGGAAGTTTTTGTGGGGCAAAGATATCGTAGAATGGAAGATCTGAAGCTGTAGTCTGTTGGCACTTAGCCAGGATTTTGGTAAAGGGAGAGAGCGAAAACTAATCGTTAAAAAATGCAAATGTCTAACTTAGGAGATGTGTTGAGTAAGCTAGTGTACTCAAACGTACCACAGACGGGGGTCTTGGGGGCGGAGCCCCCAGCCGCCGGTGGCTATGGGGGTCTGGGGGCAAGCCCCCAGCCGCTGGGCGATTTTTGTAAGTTTTTGGAAAAAAAAGCCACTTTAATCCCGATGGATCACATTTCGCACGTGTTCACAGCCATTTGAAAGAACTAAATTTTTAACATTTGAAATCCAATCGAAAAAATGTTAATTGTTCAATCCTTTTTTTACTTGCAATTAAATTCCAAAACACGGTTAAAATCTTGCATTATAGTGTAAAACTTTAATGGAGGGTGATTTGGTCCATGTAGGGGAAGTAAGGCACATTGCCTCCTGCAATACTTTAGCAGTGAATAATAATCCACTTGAAGATTTTTCTTAGAGGTTTTTGTTTTGTCATGAAGTTAACCAGTTACAGGAGTACATGTACGGCCAGGGGGCCCAGGACCCCTCAATTCAATTTCAATGATTTGTTGAATGAGCATTTTCCCTAGCTATTTTTTAAAAATCTTTTGTGCGTAAAAACTGGCGAGTTGATACGTTGGTTCAATAGATAGTTACGCTTACTAAATACGTTATTCCCGGGCCGGATTTACATTGCGCATTGCCTCCTGCAATATAGAGAATTTTTGCAACATCTTCCTGGCAAATATAAGTGAAGATTAAAAAAAAGTCTTACCATTTGAGGGCCGGGCCCTGGCACTTAGCCATATGGCAAATACGGCGCTAGTTATTGCATTACGTTCATAAAAAGTTAAGATGAGGGCCTGAGATAGCAACTTTGGGAAAAAAATCCTAGATTTCACCCTGGTTATAAGTTTAAATTGGTTGTAAGAAATTGAATTAAGGAGGTACGTAGGCCCCCTGGTCGTCAATATTATTTATTGTTAATTACTGTTGTACGCGTGTACTGTTGTATGCAAAGATGATCAAAGAAACTGAAAATGAAGAAACAAGTTTTTTTTTGTCAAATTTTTGTCACTGGTGGCATTTCAATTGAGGGGTCCCGGGCCCCCTTGGCCACTCCTCTGGCTACGCCTATGATTTTGAAATAAGATCACGCCCTAAGCTCTTTCATAAAAAAAACATTTAAAGCAAAATTAAAATAACTTTTTTTCCAAAACGTGGAGGACTCGAGTCAAGTCACCTGACAGTTTTTTGAAACCTCCAGGAATTGCATGACATTATTCTGACGTGGACAGGTGGTCGTCATTATTATTACTTGCTTTTGCACGCGTAAATCCTAAATTAAAGAAACTGCAATTCCGGCCAAAAACAACATACTAGCTCTGCTCTCATTTTATGTATCATTGGTAGTATTTCAGTTGGGAGTTTGCATTACCGCCTGTGTCATAGCATTAACTTAACACAATAACGTTAAACGAGGGCCTGGGATTATGTATTGTTTGATTTTTTCAGGCCCCAACTTTAGCACAAAAATTTTCAATTTTTTACAGGTTTTGCATACTTATTGTTAAAAATTTGAATTGCGGGGCTCCTGGCCCGGGACCCTTGGTCATCAGTTAAGAGCTCCAGGCTCCCGGGGCCCCTTGGTTGCTAGTTGTGGGCCCTAGGCTCCCTGTTCGTTAGTTAGGGGCCCCGGGGCCTCCTGCTGGTCGGTTAGGGGCCGGCCCCCTGGTCCTCAGTTAGGGGCGCTGGGGCCCCCTGGTTTTTAGTTAGGGGCCCCGAGCCCCTCTGATTGTCGGTTAGGGGCCTGGGGCCCCTTGGTTGCTAGTTATGGACCCTAGGCCCCCTGGTCGTTAGTTAGGGGCGCTGGGGCTCCTTGGTTTTTAGTTAGGGGCCCTGGGGGCCCCTAGTTGTCAATTAGGGGCACCCTGTTTGTCTGTTAGAGGCCAAGGGGTCCCCGTTTTTCACTTAGGGGCCCCGGGGCTTCCTGGTTGTTAGTTAGGGGCCCATTGGTCGTTAGTTAGGGGCCCCAGGGCCCCCTGGTTGTCGGTTAAGGATCCCCTAGTTATTACTTAAGGGCACCCTGGATGTTAGTCAGGATCCCCTGGGCTCTCTCGTCGTCCGTAATTGCAACTAAACATCGCTAGGCTATGTTATCATAATTTTATATCATTGGTGGTATTTCAATTGGGGGGGGGGGGGCCGGGCCCCCTGGCTCCCCCCCCTGGCTACGCCTATACTCAGCAGCGAAACTTGGTAAGGGGGTTTTGTACTTTACAGATACTTCCACCCAAATCTGTCAATACATTGAACAGAAAAACATACTTTTTTTGGAAATCGCAATGATACGATCCCAGCGATGTTGTTGCTTTGCGTATTTGCGGTAGTTACAACTTTTTTACCGCAAATCCGCTAATGACTGCCGTAAGAAATCGGTTCACAAATCTGCAAATCAAAACCTTGAGTCCGCAATTTACGGAACGATTCGTGGAAGTGCCCAGCACTGGGCTTGAGAGGTTGACTTACAAGCTTGAAATCCGCATTGTGTTTTACCTAACATTAAATGTCTTTAAAATTTTCAATATCGAGCCTTTCTCAATTTTTCAAATCTTTGATATCGATGTTTTTCAATATCAAGCTTTAAGGAACTTTGTTTTCTACCATGTACAATTTGGATGTTTTCTTCCCCATTTTGGTACAAATTATTCGTCGTCTAAGATAGGATCGCAATAGATTGAATGCAGGGGCTCAAAACCCATAACGAAAAAGTTTTTTTAGTAAAATACCTATATCAACTGAACCAAAGGCATTCTTTAAATCAAGGAAGATTGAACATGTAAATATTTGCCTTCATGAATATTAGTGAATAGTTTATCTAAAAACGTTGTAATAGCTAAATCACAAGAGCTGTTTTATCTAACGCCAAATTGTGAGGTTGTTAAAATTTTTTTTTTGTTTACAAATTTTATCATATTTGATTCTAACAAAGCTTTCTCAGATATTTCTGAAAAAACAAAAAGTAGAGAAATAGGTCGAAAATCACCAAGTGATTGGGAAAAAAATCTTTTGGTACTGGAACAACATACGCCATTTTTAAGGAATTCAAAAATGTTTTATGCACTTGTTGAACAACTCTGTAAGTATTGGCATCAAAGTACAATTTGTTGAGCTGGTATTTCATCCACACCATGTGTAGAGTTAATTCAGTTGCTGTTTATACAGGCTCTTACGTATTCTTCAGTTATAAAAGACAAAAGAATAGATGCATGAATTACTACGAATTTTGAAGAACAAAATATTATTTGCTGCACTGTTCTTAAACAGGGAGACAGTGGCAAAATAATCCCACAGTTTGTCAAGAAGTGGTTTTGAATCTGAATTATAAGGCTGATTTTAATTGTTGGGATAGAAGGCAAATTAAAGTTGTTACAAACGTGTTTACAATCGATGTTTTCTTTGATAGCAGTCCAAATTTGTGCAGAGTTTTTTAGACTTTGTTTCAATTACTTTTTCATTGTAATTGCGTTTTCAGCATTTTTTACGTGTGTCAAGTTGTTCAGATACAGTACTTTTTATTAAACATACAATTAGATTGTTATTTTAGAAAAGTTTTCTAAAAAGTTTGTTTTTGGTTTTTGTAGATTTTAGCCTAGATGGGCAAGTTAATGCAAAACGTTAGCTTCGGTAACTACCAGTCTGTTAACAAACTTCATACTCCGTTCAAGTTAATTCGTTGTTTTATTTTCAGCTTTAATTGGCGGAAGTTAATGAAGTTCGTTCATGCGTTAACATTTTAAGTGTAATTTACATTTCTTTTTATTCATTTACTTCTAGAACACGTAATGACACTATTGAGCTGACTTTAAGAAAAAAAGTTTGTTGCTATGGTTATCTTTTTGTGTTTCGGAAGTTACATTTTACTGTCTAATATAATTTCAAGATAAAAATAGGCTCAAATGCACTAACGAAGCTGCAGCCGGAAAATCTTGGGAACTTGCGAACAGCAATAATTAATTGACCTATGAGGCTGCAGGTTATTATTTGCCACAAAAAAGTTCTCCTTTCTTCGCTTTTTCTGTAAAACTCGCGCTAATATGCAACAAGTGTTACTAGTGCAAATTGATTTGTACAAGTAGGTGAATGAATGTTGCAAGAAATTAACGATGAAAACGTTAACATAAGTTCAGGAAACTTAGCGGAAGTTAATTTATTCCTTTAAAAGGGCATTCAAGTCAAAATTTTCACGCTTGAGCAAAATATTGGGATAAGCCTAAAATGCATGCTCACCAAATTTGAAGTTTTGACGCCTTCCCATTTTCAAGATACTGCAGTTCCAAATTAGCCATTTTCCACTTACTTTAGTGTTGCCATTTTGTCACTATTGTGACAGAAGATTACCTTTGGGAACGTTGGCTCGAATTTACTTGAAAAGCAGCTAATTTTACAGTTCTAAACCTGAACTTTGTTTTACGATAACTCTGCCACAAAATATGTATGTAGAATCAAGAATATGCAGTGCCTTTTTGACATTTTGTTTCTAATTGGCAACCCCGGCAAAATTTCTAAGGGGAAAAAGCTTTTCTAAGGGGAAATCAAATCTGTTGTATTTTAGGAACGAAAGGTTGTAGAAACAGGGGCGTATTTAGGGGGGGGGCCATTGGGCCATGGCCCCCCCCCTTTGGGTCGCCATGATTGCAAAATTGCATAGAAAAGTGAGCAAAATCGAGGCATGGCCCCCCCTTTGCAAATTGGGCATCAGGCTTTGGGCTCGAAATCACCTGATTTTGGGCGAAAAATGGGACGAAATTTGAGTATGACAATTTCAAATTCTGATCTATGTTCCTCTCAAATTTTCTGAAGTTTCTGGCCCCCCCCCTTTTCAAAATTCTGCGTACGCTACTGTGTAGAAAGCTCAAATTTGGTAAAGTTGGTCTTCAGATCTGGCACAATTTTTTGAGAGAAAATCGAGGAAAAAGTTTCCGACCTGAATGCCCTTTTAACATAAAAAAACTGTTTAACGGATTAACGAGTTAATGAAAAACTTTGCTTCGTTATCTACAGATTAACAAATTTGTGCCCATCTGTGGATTTTAGGATACCTTGTGTTATCCAGGGTTTTTTGTTTAGTCGCTTCTTATTCTTGGTCTGAGGTCTCAAAGGAGCGTGTTTATCAAGAAATGATTTAAAAGGTAAGTTATGGGTAAGTGTTAGATTAGGTCTACTGTTTTTTTGCGTTAGTTTCTGATTACAGATCTGAGATTAACCTACGGTAAATATTCTGTTATTTCATTGCGTGTTGTACAATAACTTAGCTTAGCGAAAAAGAGTTGGCTAGAATAGAACTGTTAAGCCAGACTGGTGCTAATTCAGGGCTGCATAGTAGGCTATAGCCTAAGTCTGAAAAAAAATTTCAAAATAGTTCTTTTGTGATCTCACAAAATTGGGAAATGCGGGGTTACTTGTGGTGAAGTCAAGCGGATTAAATCATATTTTTGCAAATAAGGGGATTTGAGGAAAAAATTTTTGACCACCTCTTTATTACTCCAAGTAGTTCTCATTATTTTCTTTGATAAAACCGATTACGAGCAGTATTTTTTTAAGTATTCTACCGGACCTAAATCAAATTAAGTACCATAGACTACCAAGCATCTCATATTAAGCAACATTGGGGCCCGCAAAGGGCCTCAAATAAAAAAAAAAACAAATCGTGAACCGTTAAGATCATATAAAAATCACTTATTTGTTTTAAACTCAAACAGTTTGCGGAAGCTTTACTCTCGCCTTGATGTGGTGTCAGAAAATGTATTCGATAACCTCGTGATATATTTTGAAACGTCAGAAAAACAGCTAGTTAACTGAGTGCTGCAGAATCTAAGCTTTAAAGGCCTATGTTACAGCAGTAAGGCAGGCCAGCGCTGAGCTGGTCACGATTGTTTGATCTCAAGTGGCGAGCTATATTTGAATTGAAGGTTCTTTGGTCTAGCAAGGATTTTTTTTGGTAAGTTTTGACTGCTTTTGTTTGTATTTGTCATATCGTAGCAGGGTAGCCCTGGCTGATGGCTTGCTGATCCAATAATTTCAAATTTTTTTTAGCAGGTTAATGGCGTCAATTTGTTTGTGTGTGCCAGCTGTGTTATTGTACTTGTCAAGACTCTTTTTGTGTAATGTTGTGTTTATGCTTGAGCAGAAACCGTCACCAACGAAAGATGCGTTTTCAAAATATCCCATTAAATCAACATCCTGTTAAATGAGTGTAGACTGCGACATCGCCTAACCTGTCCGAGCTCAGTCTTCCCATTGTTTCAAACGTGATTGCAGGTATGGTTAGGCCCATAAGTGGGCACAAGTCCGTTAATCGTTAATCTGTTAATAACGAAGCTAACTTTTTCATTAACTCGTTAATCCGTTAAAAAGTTTTTTTATGTTAACGGACTAAATTAACTTCCGTTAGGTGCTGGTAACGGACTGAAGTAACTTCCGTTAAGTTCTGTTAACTTCCGTTAAGGTTTTTATCGTTAATATCTTGCAGCTTCGTTGTGCATTTGAACTTGTTTTTATCTTGAAATTAGATTAGACTGTAAAATGTAACTTTCAAAACACAAAAAGACCACCATAGCAATAAATATTTCCTTACAATCAGCTCAACTGCGTCAATACGTGTTCTAGAAGCGAGTGAATAAAATGAAATATAAATTACACGCAAAATGTTAACGGATTAACAGACTTTATTAACTTCCGTTAATTAAAGCTGAAAATAACGGATTAACGTTAACGGAGGTGTGAAGTTGGTTAACGGACTAGTGGTTAACGCAGCTAACGTTTTGCATTAACTTGCCCACCTATGGTTAGGCCTATTTGTAAGCTTGTACTGAAAATAATTTACTGCGCGGCAGAGTCTAAGCTTAAAAGGCCTATAGTAGTTGAGCAGTCCTCTAAGCAATTGCATATTTTTTGAAACAAAAATACAGTAAACCATCGTATTTTCGTAATTTAGAGTCTGCGGCTGCTTGAGGCCCACTACCAGACAATAATATGCGCAAGCAGCTTTGTTCTTCTTTAACAAAACAAATTTGAAGATATTTGCGCTTTATTAGTTTCATCAAAAGCAACACAGTCACTAAATCCACACGCAGACAAACTACGTATTTAAACGTTATAATAATACTTTATTAAACATCGCACTTTTGTCTAAGGACCGAATTGTAAGCGAAAATTTATCGCTGCCCACGAAAACCTTACTCATATTTCGTTTTGACATGCAACTACAAAAAACTGCCGACCTTTGGTACAGAGCGTCAAGTTAGTGATCGAACGGTTGCTGATTTCTGGTTCGATTCCCGAACTGGTAGTGCGTGGTTGTGTGCTTGAGAAAAACACTAAGCGCTTTTTTGCCATTGGGGCCGAGAAGTCTACCCGTTGACCCAGCCTGACAAAAGACTTGCAAAGAACCAAAAAAACTCCATAACGTTGGTGATAAGGTTAGATGCAAACCCAGGGTCTTAGTTCAAGCGCATGAAGTAATGTGGCATTTTTGCATGTTTTTTTGAGCGTTTAATTCAAAGAACATTTGAGTTCTTTGAAAGTGGTTTCATTTTACGAATGAGTTCTGTTAGGGCATACATTTGTGTGAATTAGTAGATGAGTATGAATTGAAAATTTTTTACTGTTTAATATTTCCTTCTGCACCATTATTACTTTTACGACAGTTTGCTTGATTATTTGAGTCTGGCCATAACATACTGTAAAACTTTCTGAAAACTTCTGCAGTCAAACACGGAAAAGATTTCTATAGTGTTTAATCAGCTGACGCTAAATGAAGCAACTACAGCGTTTCCATATTTTCTACTTATGGCTAAGCTTTATTACGCAAGTAGGATAAGACATTTTGTTTACTTACTAAATTTTGTCCTTTTGACGTCATAAAGCTTAGCCATAAGTGGACCAGGAACGCACTTAAAATTGATTAAGCACAGGCACAATTGTTTATAAATAACAACAAGGTAAATGTATTATTTAAAACTAAGACCAGCAGTGTTCCCAAATGGTAATTTTGCACACTCAAGCACTATGATAGCAAATATTGTTCAAATTTTTATTGATATGCAGTATTTGAATAGGGATGAGCCAAGCATTTTTTAAAAAATTTTGGCAAGTCAACATGTCAGATATTCCAAACGGACAGCTGGGTAAGCCACCCATGTGTTTGTGAGGAAACGAACAAAACGAGCTGTGATTGGCTCTGGAAAATTATTGATGACGTAGTCAATATTGTTGTAGTTTCCTTGGAACACCTGTAAAATTATAATTGGGTAAGACGACTTTTACCGATCACGCGTATCTGCATGCCAAAATACACGTGGCATTTAACAGCACTGATTTACATTGTAACAGATATCACGCGTATTTCCGCTGGTAGGTACGCGTGATCGGTAAAAGACGTCTTAAGCATTAATGCACATCATTTTGAAACTAGACAAAACATTCAAAAATATCCATTGTGCTATTTAAAATATCCTTTGCACAATTTAAAATAATGAACAACCTTTTAATGCACTTTGCAGGTATTTTCATTTTTGAACAGCGTACATTTTATTGCAATAATTCACCAAACACTTAACATTTGTTATTTTAAAGTGAGTAACTTTGTGCTGCTAGTTTGTTTTTTACCAATTTGTGTAATAGATGAACCAGCCTGTGGTCGATATCAAGGTTTCAAAAACTGTTCGATAACAAAGAGTTGGAGCAAACATTACTGTACATTACCACATTATTAAAACAATAAAAGTTTTAAAAATTAAAGCCTACTGTATAAAATCTAACAGTCGGTTTCATGCGTTAAAGAAATCAACAGACTCATGGGTTTTACAGGTTTTAATTTTTAATGGTTTAGCATTGTAGCAATCTAATGTAATAAAAATGTAGTTCGCAAACGCATCTATTTTTCATTGTATCATCAGAAATTTGCAGTTACTAGACCAATTTGTACATATTTTTGTCGGAATTGGTTAGTAGTACTGTAGATCATTAAAGGAGCACATTATTTTTAAGGCGTATATCAAAAAATAAAAAAATTATCAATGAAAATGTATTTTTTCTTGAATTTTTTAAAAGTTTTTGGCTGACGCTTTGACTTGTATTTTAATTAATTTTTTACCAAAATTTTAAAAGTGTGCGTGTGCATTATAGATGCATTTTTTTATTGCTGTTTTGTCTTTCAGCCAACATTGAAGCAGAAGATGATGTTAGCAAAGATAGTGGGCAAAATGTATGAGTCAATATGCTCAAGAATGCAAACATAGATTTAGATATTTTGTCTGTAGCCCTGATTTTGCACCAAGCTGAATCACTAGCTTTAAAGTAGTTACCTTTTCATGTCCGTTTTCATCTCTTCTTATTTGCATTTGATCCGTTGAATTTCCATAAGAAATTTTGAAAGAGGTGGCATATTGCATTCCGTAATCTACGTCAAAGCGTCCTTGCGTCACAATCGCGGTCAGATATTTTGGTCTCAAGAAATCAACCTGTAACCACTCTCCAGGAGTGCTCTCTGAAGACAATAATATACAATAATTTCAACGAGATAAAGTATCCGGCTAAGATTAGGCACAAAAGCAAAGAAACATTTAAGACATATTTTCATCATATTTCAACTTTCTATGCCTTATTGTTTTTGAGATATATTTTAAACTTTAAGAGATCTTAAATTGTTTCCAGTTAAAATCCAATTTGCCATAGGAGTTGGAATATATTACCACACTTGTAAAAGTGTTTTGCTGCCAAACTAATTCACTCTAATGCCTTGCATTCTGGTGCTTTCAAGCCAGGTGTAAAAGAAAACGTACCTATAGCATAATTGTAAAAAAAGATAAAATTTTTACGGACAACATTGTTGAGGAGATTTCCTAAACTTTGAAAAAAACATTTCTAAAACGATAAGTCGTAGAAATCTGAATTTTGGTGAAGATATGTTTTGAAGCATTATTAATTTTTTCTGCACATAATCCCTTATTGGATGCTTCCTTAACCCTCTTTAATTTAATATCCGCTGAAAGTGGGTTTTGTCTTAACTTTTCTAACCTAGCAATGCATTTGAACTTACGAAATAAATTTATACATTTTTGCTACCATGCTATTTCAAACACTAGAACCAAAAGCACCAAATTCTTTGAGACCACATGAGCCACATACTAATGAGTAATGATGCTGTTGTTTTCGAAAAAACACGAATGCTCGTGTAGCTGAGTTAGAGAATTTAGTTATACGTTGATGACGTTATATCATAGTAAAGTCACGACCACATATTTGAAAAATGACGTTATGTTTCAATAACGTCATTACCCAGTCAAAAATTATCCATGGATTATCCTCGGCCCATGCTTGAAAACACAAAAATGTATAAATTGTTTATAAAATGGCTTGTGAGCATGAAATAAACCTCAAAAATTATTTTTGCATGATTCCAGTGAGGTTTTCTTAGACTTGGTTTTAACTTAGTTTGGCCAAGCATAAGATAAACCATGCATATATCAAAGGATTATATTCGATTTATCTAGCATGGTAACAGTAGTATTGACCATGCATGGACACATCCAGCATATATGCTTGTTCCATACTTGGAATATCTAGTAAAAACATTGAATAGTTATAATAGCAGTAATGTTTTATTTCAGGCAATTTTAAGGACATAAAAATAACAGTTTCAAAAAACAATTTCCCTGGAAAGACACTCATCAATGTAAAACTTGGGCCACACATGTATATTTCAAGCATAAATGCTTGATTGGCACTTGGAAATCTTGGAAATACTTAGCTCGGCAATAATGTTTGGTCCATGCATGAAATTCCCTATGTATATGCTCCAGAGATCCGAGTTTGGACCATGCATGAACCTTTCAAGCATATATGCTTTCGACATTAATGGCTAGGACTAGCATAAACAGTTGAACGAATCCAATACATAGGCTCGCGATATCAAGGTTTGAACCATGCTTTCAAGCATGCTTGGACCATTATCATTGGACCACGCTTGAACACTTCAAGCATGTATGCTTGGTAGAGCATTGGTTGGGCCATACGTGAATTTTTTCACTATATATGCTTAGTACATCATTGTTTGGGCCATGTTTGAATTTTTTTCGCTATATATGCTTGGTACATCATTGTTTGGGCCATGTATGAATTTTTTCGCTATATATGCTTGGTACATCATTGTTTGGGCCATGTATGAATTTTTTCACTATATATGCTTGGTACATCATTGTGTGGGCCATGTATGAATTTTTTCGCTATATATGCTTGGTACATCATTGTGTGGGCCATGTATGAATTTTTTCGCTATATATGCTTGGTACATCATTGTTTGGGCCATGTATGAATTTTTTCACTATATATGCTTGGTACATCATTGTGTGGGCCATGTATGAATTTTTTCACTATATATGCTTGGTACATCATTGTTTGGGCCATGTATGAATTTTTTCACTATATATGCTTGGTACATCATTGTGTGGGCCATGTATGAATTTTTTCACTATATATGCTTGGTACATCACTGTGTGGGCCATGTATGAATTTTTTCACTATATATGCTTGGTACATCATTGTGTGGGCCATGTATAAATTTTTTCACTATATATGCTTGGTACATCATTGTTTGGGCCATGTTTAAGCACTTTAGGCATATATATAATTATGGTTACAGCGTCAATGGATGATCCATGCACGAATACATTCGGTTATACAGTATATTATGCTCGAAATGTCAGTGTTTGGCCATGACTGGACCAAGGTTAGCTAAGTTTGAAAAAAAAGTATGTCCCATTCCGAAAATATGCTTTTTTTGCCAAAAATATCTTGTCATCCTGCGGTTGTTAAGGTTTCTTCAATTTTTTTTTCTGCTGATGTCTGGCGTGGCTCCCTTGCCCTTTTTTCCACTGCATGGATCAAAAAAAATTTTAAATGTTAGTTTGTTCTAATGGGGCATACACAGGAAAAAATAATGGCTTGGATCAAGCCATTGAAGTCATTTACTGGCTATCTTTCAGCCGATAGCTTATATGTAGCCAATGACTTCTTTTCAGCCAAAAAATGGCTACGTATAAGACAAATTTATGCAAATATTTGATTGGCTTAAATATAGCCAATTTTAAGTCAGCTTTTTGGCTTATAAAAATAATGGCTAAAATTAAGCCACTACAGTTATTTCGTGGCTATCTTTAAGCCATCGACTTACATTTAGCCAATGGTTGTGTGTTTAGCCAATTCCTGGCTGTTTATCTCGCAAAATTGATGCTTGCGTTTGTTTGGCTTAAATCTAGCCAAAATTGTTTCAAAAAAAAGCCATCGTGTGGCATACACGTTACAGTCGGCTTTATAATAGCCATTTTTTTGTGTGATTTTGTGAGCCACAAATTTGACCAAACATATGGTGATACGTGATTAGTGGCTAACAAAGAAACAGCCAAATAAATCAATAAACTATTTATAAGCCATAAAATTGGCTAAAAAAACTAAACAAAACAAAAAATTAACTCTGGCTATTTGTGAGATGAAGTTTATTTGACCATCGATGAACTTCTTATTTAGTAGACTAGAAACAGACGCGCGGAGAAAAAGAGGAGAGCATTGAAGAAATAAAGGTTGGTCTTGTACTTGCGAAGGTTTTTTGTGGTCACGTGTATTCGACCGATTTGATTCCACATATTTGCAGAACATGTGAACCGTGAAAGAAAAAAGTCATGCTGATTGAACGAATCGGCACATTCCAAGAACAATAAATGAACTGTAAATCAAAAAAGATAAAACTGTCAGTTTCCAGTCTACTAATAAAGAGTCTATGGTATGACTGAAATGAAGCCAAGATTGTTCAAAAAAACAACCCATTATATGGCTTACAGATCCGATTTAATAACCAGAAGAAGAGTCCTCGAGGACGCATTTTGATGTCCTTGGCCTTGAAGGTCAAGTCCTTGGTCTTTGCTTTGGCCTCGAAGCCTCAAGTCCTTGAAAATTGCCCTATCCTCGGCTCGAGGACAGCAGTATTTTTTGAATTAAAATTTTGTAGATCGCGTGAAAAGAATTTTTGAAGACCTTTGTTTTTGGAGATCGCCTGAAAGCTTTTTTGAAGAAGACTTTTTTTCGGAGAACACTTGCGCTTGAGTCCTTTGTCCTTGGCCTCGAGAGGGCCTGTCCTCGGAAGGGCTGTCCTTGGCCTAGGACTTTTTTGTGTCCTTAGCCTCAAGCCTTGTGTTCTCGACTCCACCTTTGTTAATAACAGTCAACTTGTTTTATGGATTTATGTGAGCCATTTCCAAATTATGAATTGTGTAAATTGCATAACTTCATATGTTGATTTATTGGAAAAAAAATAACTAAACTATAAATATTCTATATAGGCCTAAAGCTGCCATTGAGACATATCGCTGACCATCCGATGAAAAGTGATTTAAGCAGCCAGTTGGTCGAGCGCTAACGCGTTCGTCTTTGAAGCAGGAGGTCTGAGGTTCAAATCTTGGGCAGGCCAAATCGGACACAGTGTTGCCAACGGCTCGCCACCGCTGTGACATTTCTTCGAAAGAAACTGTGTTGACGGGTTCAATGACGCGGGAATGGGCCCTGAAAACTCGTTACACGCTTTGGCGTAATACAGTGAACATAATGAAAGATTTTTGATTTAAGTTTATTGGCCAAAAAATGGCAATAATAGGCTGAAAAAAATTAAGGCTTTAATGGAAAGCGAAAGCACGAGCAAAAATATGGCCTTACTTGACACAAAAATTATTAAAAACTCCATGGGATAAGCAAGCCGTTTCGCCACCAACAGACTTGGTACCAGGGCCTCAGAGAGAAATTTTTCCTGGGGGTACGAAGATCGACGTCGGGCCCCCCCCCAAAAAAAAATTTGTCTGGTTTTTTGCCCAAATTTAGTCTGATTTTTTGGCCTTAACTCAAATTCAGTCTGACTTTTTGCCCAAAATTAGGTGAAGAGCAAAAAAAAAAAGTCTTCACCCAAATTCAGTCTGATATTTTGCCCAGAATTTGGTGAAGAGCAAAAAAAAGGTCTTCACTCAAATTTAGTCTGATATTTTGCCCAAAATTTGGTGAAGAGCAAAAAAAAGGGGGTCTCCACTCAAGGAAATACGCTTCTGGGTGCGTACACCAAAACTTGACGCAGAGACATCTGAACTCTTTCGGGCCCCCTGAGTTCCCCCTGTACCTCCCTCTCGAAGGCCCTGCTTGGTACCAGTTAGCTTTGGTCGACCCCCAGTCTTACTAGCTGTCGGGATTTTTGCGACACATCTTTCTGCAAACTCCATCCGCTAGATACCCAATCCTTCAGCTTAGGAGGCTCTTCGTCAGCATTAACTTGAAGTTGGCTAACGACATCAGATATGACTGTAAGCAGTGGAAAACATGCAAAAAATTACTACACACTAACACCTATAAGTTACTGGGTTGCCATAAATTAACAGAGGTGGAGTCCTCGAGGACGTCTTTGGCCTCGAGTTAAAATTTTCGTTTTGGCAGTTTCGCTTATTTCGAATCTTAGAAGGAACACTAGTTGAACCTAAATCGCTTTTGCAAAGTGATGTACAGATGTATTCCTTTTTTTTTTTAAAGATAAAGAAATCAGTCAAGCATAAAATTGCTTTTTTTCAAACTTTTGTCTTTCACGAAATGAAATGCGGTCAGAAGCGAAATTACTTAGTAAAAAGGCGAAATCACTGTGACGAATTCACTTTGTGGCAAGGTTACTGGCAACCGTACGGATATGCCTATTGTATTAAGCGTAACCACTATGGAAAAGGTGTCACTTAAGCAGAAATCAGTTGCTTTTTTCAGGTTTGAGTGAGATCTAATTTACCAGTAGTTTAGGCTACACAAGGTAGGTACTTTTTGCTATTGCTAATCCAAAGTTCTTGTGAACGCCAAATAACTTGCACTCTAATGGTGTGAATAAAAACAGCGGATATAGCATATTAGAGTGATAGCAGATATAGCTCAGCTAGGTGGTCTGGGGAAGCCCTGGTGTGCTCCCAGATCCCCTAAAGTTTTAGCCTTTTAATGTTCTTAAAAAGCCTACTGGTAGGTTCTACAGTATTTTGTAGGCTGTTTGTTTAGAATTACAGACTGTGTCAGTAGACTTTGAGGACTGCATATTGGTAGTCACTTCCAGCTTCAACTGACTGGTGGTGTGGTACACACCACAGAATCTTAAATTACCATACCGGTATGTCATAGAATAGGCTATCAAATAAACCCATGACTTATCATTTGCTGTTAATTGCAGGTAACAATTTCTGCCTGCATTTTCAGATTGTAATGTTGTTTTTCATTCTTGTTGTAAAATTACAAGATTGTGCAGGCTAAGAAATTTTGATTGATAATGGTACTGTAGGTACCTGCAAGTCCAAAGCATAGGCTACTACCGTACTGTAGCAAGCAAAACAGTTGTGCAGAAAAAAAAAATCTGTAGCTCAGTAAATTGAATTTTGAGAATGTAACTATTTTGGTCAATACCAAACCTCGTTTGGTAGCCTATTGCTTACAAATGTGTTGCTTTTTTTTTTTGGCTTACAAATGCAATTGCTACTGTTAACGTAATAATAAGAAATGAGTATGTATTTAAGAAGATTCACGACATAAGAAATAAGTAATTGGTGGCGATTTCGCTTTTGCATCTTGCAAATTAGACAAGTGCGATAGTTAATTAATTACACTACAACCAAAAATAACTCAAACGAAAGATTTGACAAAAATAATTTCGAGTTTCACAGCATTCGAACTAAAAGCTTTATACAAAAGTTTTTATAATATAATTATGTTGAAACACAGAGCAACAGTATTGCGCCTTTATGAAAGCAGCTTTTTAAGAAAATTAGTGCGGTTTACTCGTGGCAGAAAAGTACACGTTGCTTATCGCATTTCATGAATTCAAAAGCCTATACTTTGTTTTGAACAGAATATTAAACAACATGATTTATGATAGACCTTAAACTATTATTTTATTGTATCATTACGTTTGCAGTGGCAAATTATCAGTCGAGTCGCCAGTAGTGTAGATCTAAGCCTATGGGGCACAATAGCCCCCATTGTTCGGTCGACCAAAATGCAGACTAAAAAAACACGACTTTTTTGGCCCTTCTGAGATTGTGTTTTGAAACGAAAAGGACTCAAAAATGATTTAAAGCATCTTTCAAAACATCTATTTAAGGGGTGAGTTAATCTGTGAAAAATAAAAGTCTCAAATCAGCAAAATTTTGAAAAATCGCCAAACATACGCAACCAAATTTCATCGCTTCTTGAAAATTGCTGAAAAACATATATACTGTACATCAGCTCAGGAATTAGATGGGGGGCTATTTAGTATTGATTAATTACCATTCACTTCTAAAAAATTTCATGCCATTAACCCACCCCCTCTCAATCGTCTTTTGTATAAAAAAATTTTGACGAAATAGATTGCGATACTTCTTGTGAGTTTTATTGCCATCTGATTAGAAACTTGATTTGAACCTCAGACCTCCTGCTCGAGAGACGAACGAGTTACAGCTCGACCAACTAAAGAAAGTAGCTACAGGAATTTAACAACTAATCAGCTATAGCGAATACAATTGATGTTCAACTACAAACGTAATAGCATAGCAAATCACTTTAAATAGTTCGTATATTCTCATTATCGAATTTTTAGTTTCTTTAAGTTAGTTTATTGCAAAAGACTTATAGATTATACAATGAAAGAGTTTGTATGCGTTAAGTGGAGTCAGGGAACCAATTCCATTGTGTGGCAAAGATGGATGCTTGGGGAAGATTGCTGCATGTGGCCACCTAGTGGTGATATAGAAGAATTAGTTCGTTCCAAAATTGTGCCGAAAAAGAATTGGAGAACATACAGCTGCACCATTTTGTGCGAGGCCAGTAAGTTTCATAATTATATTCTGCAGCGTATTGTTCTTTACAATTTCAGTCATGATTATTCAATTCAGCATATATCGCCCTGATTCTGAGAGTAGTGACACGTCTGGTCCAGGAACTTGGTTCGATTGTTAGCTCGGTTAATTTTACACAAATTGTCAGCGGCTTGCTATTGCTGCTTCAGCCCATTGCATTATACGCTTTGGCGATGGCCGAAATAATAAATCCTACTAAATCGCAAAACACGCAATTAAACAATGAGTATAACTAAGATTTAATTAGATTATTTTTTTGTCGGTTATGATAGTTGTAGCCCAATGAAATATGCAGATTTGGCATCATAATCTGTAATATATCAAGAGCCAAATTGTGTATTTTAAATCGCTTTTAAATTTTAAGAGTAAAAAACGAATCAATCTCTTAGAACTTCGATAAAACCAGGCGATGAGGATATGTAAAATAAGTTATAAGTTTGAAAACTGTATCAGCCTGGCACACTAGATCTAAAAGCGCAGCAATTATACTTCACTTAAAAGACATCCTCAGAGCTAAACAGTAAAATCGCAAAAACAGTGCGCGGTAACCAATTAAAACAAATGTAGAAGAAAGAAAAAATATAACGCCAGTAAAAAAAAGACGACTTTGGAAATTGAAAAGAATATTTTTAGTTGATTGCAACGCACTGTTTTTACAATTTTATTTTTTAGCACTGAGGATGCCTTTTCGGAGAAATTTTGCTGGGTTTTTAGATCTAGGGGGCCAGGCTGATACGGTTTTTAAACTTATTATTAATCTTTTACAAATATATATTTCCAAAAACTTTTAGTTTTTGAAAGCTTTTCATTGACGCGTTATTTTATCCTGAAACCAAGATTTGAACGATTTTCAACATTTGCGTAAACCTTATGATGCTATTTTGCTTTATTTTCACTAAACAGCAAACATCAAAACTTACAGTGAATTAGCAAGCATAATTAATCAACAATATTGTGCTGAAAGTTTTCTTAAATTGTGTTAAAAGCAAGAAATTCAACATTCTATACATTGTCTGATGTAAAAGTAATTTGACTGTGGAGCGATAGGCCTAGGATTCGGATGCTTGCACTGAGCGTAAGATTCTTTTTGAATTCGTATTATAGTCATAGTGCCATCTGATGAGTCATTTTGGCAAAACAAGCCTTCTCATGGTTTTTAGATAATTTTGCTGTATTGATTTTATTTGGTTAATTTTAAAACTTAAATCAATTTTAAGCTTTGTACTGTGTTTGTGGTACAATTTGGGGTATTCTTTAAAAACGCGAAATGAAAGGAAAACAGCATGGATGCAAAATCATGTTTTTAAATGCTACCTTTGCTAAATTCAAAAGAGGCATCCTGTTATGATGCACCTTTACCTAGAATTAGATACTGTGTGGTGTTGTGTTTTCTAAAAAGCTATTATTTTGTAGATAATTACGATCTATGTGAATCGAGAGCATATAGTGCTGGTTTTAATGCTCTATCGAGCGCTTCGGCTGCTGAAGAAAATGCTCCATTGGATACTTCGAATGCTGAAAGAAATGCTCCATGGGAAACTTCGAATGCTGAAGGAAATGCTCCATGGGACACTTCGAATTCTGAAAGAAATGCTCCCTTGGTCAATTTGACTGCTGAAGAAAATCTTCCGGATCTGACCACATCAAGACGAATCACTGTTTCACAAGAAGATCTACAGAACCCGGCATCAAATGCCCATGCCTTTGAGCTAGCTCACTGCTCTTCTGCTTCATCTTCAATGCAGTGAGTAATGTTTGCATATTGCAGCCTATGCATTAATGAAAGAAAGTTCTTGTAATTCAAGCTTTTTTTTTCAAATACATTTTTTAAATTTAATTTCCTTTATTGTATTTTCCGCTCCATGCTCGCAGAATTTTATATTTTTACAGTAAGCCAGACGTAAGCAATCTGTTGCGCACGCGAAGGAGTTGCTTGTGTAATCTTTGCACACGGAGCAAGGCGCATGACATTTCATGGTTATTCTAAGCCTACCTGAACCAAACAATACTGACAAAGTTTTTACGACGAAAGGATTCATCTCCCTGCAGATTCCTATTTATGGTCGTTAAACCTTGTCTTCAATATAGTAAAAACAATGTTTAAATGGATATTTTTAAGTTTAATCATTACAATTTTTAAGTTTAATTCAACTCACAGTACAAACAGAATTCAAAAATGAAACAATAATTTAAAGCAGTATGAAATCCTATACAACTTAAAAAGTTGTTTATGCAATTTTGAAGAAGTTGAATGCAAGAATTTAACATTGTTTTTGGTACAAATTACTTCTACCAAGGTATAACGATGAAACTTAAAAGTATCCCTTTGTTTAAACATTGTTTTTACTAAATTTACAACACGGTATAACGATCATAAATGAGAATCAGCTGCGAGACGAATCCTTAGCTCCTGAAAAGCTTTGCACTGTATTGTTTGGTACAGCTACTGTAGGCTTAAAATAACCATAAAACGTCACGCGGCTTATTGCCTGCGCCAAGATTACACAAGCAACTCGTTCGCGTGCGCAGCAAATAACATACGACTAGCTTAGAACACAAAATTTTTTGAAAAAATTGTTTGCTTTGGCGCATAAAAGTCTTGGCGCCTAATAGTGTCGGGGCTTATCGGCGGTATAATAGTCCCGAGCCGAACAGTCACGGTTTGATACTAAGCTTGTATAACTTAAAATATCTAATCTGCGTGTAATAACTGATTTTCTTGAGACGGCTTAATGTGGATATGCAATTTGAACTAAATTTTTGTACCAAAAATGCGTGTGACTGATTATGGTTAACAGTTCAATGTTCTCTTATACCGTTGTCTATCAAGTCCGCAGCTATACTAAGAACAGATATTTTCTCAGTTTCAGCGTCAAGTAAAATTTCTGCTCATCAATAAAAAGTGACTCAAGTATTTTAAATGAACGCCATTTCGCTGCATTGAAGGTGCAGCCAATTGAAATGATATTATTTTTTTCAAAAATTAGTACAGTAAAGACATGAAAAAAAAACGTTTTGTTTAATTTTAACCGTAAAGGCTTTTGGGTCATAAGACAATGCACTTCAGAACCAGCCTTAAACTTTTGCATGTTTTGATGGCATGAATGCGTTATTTTAAAATCCATATTCTTTGAGCAAAACTAAGACAAAACTTGATGTAATCTACTGCTTTGTGCAGCCGATACGCTTCTTCACATCAAGATTTGCATTATTATCTTTGCACGAAAGCATGAGTGCTGCCATCAAAAAAAAAAGCATGAATGAGACTTCCAGGGCCAAGCTGGTTTTGAAATGCATTGTTTCGTGAATAAAAAGGCCTAACAATCTAAAAAAAAAAACTAAACGTTTTTTAGATTTTAACTAATTTTCTTTGTGATGTTTCATTGGACTGTATCTGTAAATTTGCGATTTCTTCTGAAAGTTGCGAAATCGCGCACGGGAAAAGTTCTAACACCTTGGTTGTATCTTTTTTCGAAAGATTTTCATATACATATTCCGGTAATAGTGCTGCTTGATATAATAGCATTTTAACGCATCAATCGACTTTTTTATGAGCCCACTCTGTGAAGGCCGGAAATACAGTCAACTTTCGTTAATCGGACCCCCTTTAGTTGAACACCTTCGCCATCAAACACAAATTGTCAAGGAACGGAATTGCTGCGTAGTAATCTACTCTGTTTTACCTCTATAATCGGAAAACCTCGCTATCCAACTATGACAGCAAAAATCTAGAAACAAAAGTTCAAAATGCATTAAAAAATTCCCTGTTAATCTGACATAACAATTAGACCGCAACGTTTCCCCAAAAGTGCATTACAAAACACTAGGAAATAATGACAATTATTGCATAGCTTTTTTAACACATTGGAAAACAAAATGGTTTTGTGACATATTTTGCAGTTGCGTTATTAATAATAGTTACCAGCGCTAACAAGGGCCATGCAGGTAACGTGCCATGCGCTAACAAGGTCGGCGTTGCGTAATTGACATACCAATATTACCAACTACAAACTAGGCTAACTCATTAATTTGATAACCTCTCTAATCTGAGATTATTCACTGGAACAAATCGAGTCCGATTAACGGGGGTTGACTGTAATTATAAGAGACCATGTCTCCTATTAAAATTTAGCACCCTCTTTGCCGCGAAGCCGCAACTAGAGTCTCTCAAACAAAAATTTCGTCGAAACTATAGATGATAACCAACAGACATTCGAATATAACATATTGGCATTACTGTATGATAAAAAGGTATTAAAGCTTTTGGTTGTTTGTAATCTTGTTATAGTTTAGTAAGACATATCTACGTCAATAAATAGAAATAAATATTGGGCTACTGATACTAACAATATTGCATTGTATATATCCATGACAATATATTGTTTGATTGTTGCTACAGAGTGCCGTTAACGGTTGGAATGTTTAAGACCTACATCGATAAGTTAAGCGAGAAGTTGAACGCAAAACTTGATCGATTAGATTCGCGGATGACCAGTCTTGCTCAAGATATAAGACATGACAATCAATTACATGCTCCTCTTTGCAGCGCAGCGACCGAGGAAGAGCTGCAAAAAAGCTTGGATTCGATTACGGTAAGTAACGTCATATTATTTGTACGGTAGCAACAAAATAACGTACATAATTATGGGCACAGCGGTGTTACACTACACCAGAGGTGGGCGTTTCGCAAAATAATTTGCAAGTTGCGCAAATAGCGCAAGTTGCATAAATGCGCAATTTGCGTTGCGGAATTATGATAATTTGTTGCGCTTGCGCAATTTTGCTTTTGCGGATCGGTAAATCTAAGATTTGTTGCCCTTTAATTGCCCATTTTTTTGCCCAAGATACGCAACCACAAAGCAATTTTTAAATGTTGATCTGCATGTCCCTGTCAAAAAATAAAAAAAATTTGATTTTACAGGTTTAAAGCATGATCACGTGACGTATGTGCCTTTAGTTATAAAAACTAAACGCATTGCAGTAGGTTAACTTCAGTGTAGCTTTACTGAAAATGGTACCATGTTTGTACTTTTGTATTTTAGTACTTAATACCATCGTCTGCAGCACGATTTTTAAACTTCAATTATGCAAAAATATATTCAAAAACTTTTTTGAGAAACGAATTTGTGTACGCTTCTGAAGCAATCCATTTGTAGTTGCGCTCAAGGATGGCAGTACGGTATGGTACATTCAAAATTTGAGCATAGCGTATTCAAAAATCTACCGTACCGTACTAACGTAACGTACCCAAAACAATTTGCTTGCGTACCGTACCTACGTACTTTTCATTGGATGGTACGCTCTAAACGTAACGTACTTAAAAGGTACAGTACGTAGGTCAATCAAAGCTCTAAACGCACCGTACGTGAATGGTACGGTACGTAGGTAAAAAAATGCGATAGTTTTTTCGAAGTTTACCGCGCTTAAAAAAAGGTTTGACTGTATATTTCTGTTCTAAAACAGAACTCATAAATATCAGTTTTGCCAAGTTTGGAGCTTTGCAACTCATGTGACGCTTATTGTTTTAGTTTTTGGGGAAGAAAGAGAAGGAGAACAAAATATCAGAAATCAGCACTAGGGTCAAAAAAACTCACAGACACGTAACAATGCATCATACTAACAAAAGTACGGTACGTACCGTCGTCAGCAAGTTGCAAACTTTTTTACATAATGTACTTGCATGGTGCGGTACGTTTAGTACGCTCATTCAAACAGCGTACTAACGTATTGTACCTTCACAACAAGCGCGTACCGTATAAGCGTACCGTACTTTTCAGCAAAAATTGAGGCGTACCGCATCGTTCTTACGTATACCGTACCGTACTGCCATTTTTGGTTGCGGAATTTGTGTTTTCGCTTTAAATCGTTCAGAATTTTGGCTACGGAATTTGCGCTTGCGCTCTACGATGTGTTTTTTATACGCCCAGCTCTGCACTACACCGTATAATTGAGCGTATGCGAAAAATTTTTCATATGATGATGTACGCTAGGGAAATGTTGCAAATACGCAATCGCAGGAATATGTTGCGCAAATGCAAAAAGTGTAAAAAGAGGTAAGCTTGCTTTTCAGCGTAAGCCGACGTATGAAATATACGCCGCAAATAAGTTTACAGTTCAGCATATGTTGAATATGCAAGACTGCCTAGAGGTACGCTAAACATACGTATCGGTGCTACTACATCGAATTGACCATAGAAATAGAGGTTGCTTTGCTCAAACAGCGAAATTTCTCCGTATTGGATTGTCGCATATTAACCCATGTATTGCCTTAGCGTACATTAGCAGTCAGAGACGCAGAAAAATGGATAGTCTCAAAAGCGTAACTCTTGCTTCAGAAAGGTTATATTTACCTGCAATGGTTACGTAGTGGTAATGAAGTTAATTCTCCTAATTCTGAAATTTTAAATCTGCGATTCATGTAAGGATTAACACTTACAAATGCAAGTATCTAAAACTGTTTTCATTTATTGTTTTGAAAAATTGATTTAGAGATGCAACTAAGCACCCCAATCAAAACCTACTCTTTTGATTTATTTTTTGGCCGTATTCACGTTTGAAATTTGTTACGTCCTTGAAAGGACGCGCGGGCACTCACGTCAACAATTCGCATATACGACTAAAATGCTAACTATCGATTTGTTTGAATGATAGAATCGATTAGTTTATGTTATTGAAGTCATTGATTGCCTACGAGTTAATAGTAGCGTTAATGTTCTAAGTGCTGGATACATTGGTTCAAAATCCCACATCAGTCAAATTACCTAAAATACCGTAAAAAGACCGCATTTTTTTTTCAATTCTAGTTTGTGGTTATGTTGAAATGCAGGTGTAGTACTATTTTATCAAAACTTGGTATCTATCCGATGCTTTGTAATAATGAAGCAAGTAATGTTAATTTATTTCGTATAATTTCTGCTCAAAAACCGAATATAATTAGATAATAGAGAAAAAAATCTGCGCATATTGAAGAAGCTTTACTAATTTTTAAAGAATATCTTTTCCTGAAACCTTACGTAATTTCCGTAATTCCAACTGCAAAAATCTTTCTGTATCTTTTTTCAGCCAGGCCAACCCCTTCAGAAGGATAGCAAAGACGAAAATCAATAAAATAATAGCAGCATTATGCTGCTCTCACACTTTGGCGAATTTGACTGCGACTCCACTGCGAATTGAACATTTTTCAGTTTTCAGAGTCTCCGCGCATTCGCAGCGCATTCGCAGGGCATTCGCAACGCATTCGCAGGGCATTCGCGGTGAGTCTCAGCGCATTCGCAGTGGAGTCGCCATCGATAAAAATTTTTTCAACCAGTTCAAAATTTTTTCAATTCGCAGCGCAGTCGCCGTGGAGTCGTACTGCAGTCTCCGTGGGTTCGCAGTGCATTCACCATCAAACTGACGGAGACTGCGCTGCGAACCCACGGAGACTGCAGTACGACTCTGGCGAATGCACGGAGACTGCGCTGCGAATCATATCAGGCATAACGGAAATGACGTATAGTTGATTGTTTTGCAATAAATTTTGTTTTGCAAAATAATGGGTGGTGGAAAGGTAATGGTAAAATAAATGATTCCTTGAATGTCAGCTATTAGGCAAAAGTAGGGTCTAAAACAGGGGTGACGAACCTATTTGCTACCACGGGCCACTTTGTAAATTACGTGGAGTAAGCGGGCCGCACAACTTTCTAATCATACTACGAAACCTGTTAAAAACGAAAAAAGAAATGTTCATAAAAAGAAAGTACAAATATCATCACATGTTCAATAATGGAATACAATGGATAAAACGAACATATTAAAACCCATCGAACCATACAGCTGAAGTTAATGCGATATTGAAGCATGAAATAATGAATAGTGATAAACAGTTTTATTGAATGTTTTTGCTCAGTGAGAAATTTGGAAATTTTTTTGCTTTACTAAGCGCTTAATATTAGGACGAACTGAAGAGGTGGCAACTCTCAACTGCATACTAAGATTTTCGTCTGTTACCCTTGAGCTTTTACGACTTTTTGCGATGTTCATTTTGGAAAAAAATTGTTCACATAAATATGTACTTCCAAAAACAGATGACCATTTGAGAGCGCTTGCTCTCAAGTTTGGAAACTCTTCCTTTGATACATAAACACGATAAAACTCAAGCAACGGTTTGTTCAGATACATTGCTTTCAGCGTGTCATCACTTTGTAGTTTTATGAGTTCGAGTTGAAACGCAGTGGGTGCAGAAGCAGCTGTAACATTGAAGGGAATAGAAAAGATATCAAGCTCTAGCTGCTTGCTTTTGATATCATGAAATCTAGTAGTAAAAGTTTCCAAGAGACTGGAACATTCCAAAGCATATTGAGCACAAGATGTTGGATTGTATTGTTTTAACGTAGGAAAATGCGTGCAATCGTTATCTTTCAACTGATTTTCCCAGAGACTCAGCATTGACGTGAAAGATTTAATCTTGGAAAACATCGAGTGGAGTAGTTGATCTGGTCCTTGAAGTTGCACGTTCAAGACGTTTAAATGCTTTGTCATATCTACCATAAATCCTAAGTTGCACAACTACTTTTCATCCTCCAGCTCAGTCAAAGGACATTTTTTCAAATTTCTAAATTCAATAATTGCTGGCAGAAGCGAATGAAAACGCTCAAGCATATTCCCACAACTCGTCCAACGAACAGCACAGAAATAAAGAAGATCATCATAATCAGCGTCAAAGTCTTTGAGAACTTGCTTAAATATGCGGTTGTTTAGGTCTCTTTTTTTAATAAAGTTAATACAGTCTGTAACCACCGATACCACATGATTAAACTTCACAGATTTTGCACAAAGGCTTTGTTGATGAACAATACAATGAAAAGATACCAAATTATCAGGCCCAATTCCTCTTGCATCCATTTCCTTCGTCAACAATGATACCACCCCTTTATGTTTCCCGACCATAGCTGGTGCGCCATCAGTGACAACACCACACAGCTTATCAAATGGCAAATTGAACTTGTCTAGGGCTTGAGGGAGCTTTTGAAGCACGTCCTCTCCGCGAGTAGTTCCGTGCATCGGTTCTAGAGACAGCAAGTTTTCATCAATTTCAAAATTTGATGTAACCCCTCGAAAAAATATTGCCAGCTGCACGGTATTCTTGATATCCGTTGTTTCATTGAGACAGACGGAGAAGTTCACGAATTTCTCGGCTCTTTTTTTGAGATTATCTTTAATATCTTGACCCATTTCTTTTATGCGTTCACAAACAGTGGGCCGAGATAAACTCAACTTCTGGTACAAATGAACTGACTTTGGAGCCAACTTTTCAGCTGCTTTTACAAGTAGTTCCTTGGCCCATGCCCCATCGTCATACGGTTTAAGCTTTTTAGCGATCATTTCCGATACTTCGCAGCTCGCAGTGAGCACATCGTCATTTGTACAGCAAAAGGAAGTCATGACACTTTGTTGGGCATACAAATTTTTCTTAAAATCTTCTATCTTCACTTTTCTAAGCTCCGCGTCCAAGTTTTGAAGCTCAGGATGGTTGGTCTCGTAATGACGTTTTAAATTTTCTTTTTTCATAACTGCTATCATCTTTTTGCACTTTAAGCAAAACGGTTTTCCTCTCTCCTCGATAAAAAAAAACTTTTCTGTCCAATCTTTTTGAAATACCCTTCTTTCATCTACAATCTTTCTTTTCTTGGCTGAAAACATTGCAATAAATGGCTAAAATTGGTTAAAAAAAATCGAATAGCTAACAACAACTTAGAAAACCTGTATGATAGTTCTAAAGTTTGTAGCACAACAGCGGCTACCTAATAGGCTAACTAACCCATCTATCCTTGCCTATGTGGTTAACCGCAGTAATATAATAAAACAAATTTACATTTCAAAGAAACGCAACGCTTCCGCAAGTACCCTGAATGCAGCTTAAGGCAAGCAAACCTCACACTTAAAATAGGAACTATTGTTTGTACTGAAGCAGCAACAGGGCAGTGCACTTAAAATAAATTATCATTATTACAAAACAATGAATGAATAGCAGAATCCTGAATGTGATAAAAGGTTTGTAGTCCTACTATGTTTGTATGATTCCTATGTGATATGTGCGTAATTCAATCGGCTTTTGATATCGCATCGTAAACATTAGAAGCGGATCATAAAAAGTTCAAGACTGCTGATCTCGCCTGAATGATGCGCGGGCCGCACGCAATTCTTTGGCGGGCTGCATGCGGCCCGCGGGCCGCATGTTCGTCACCTCTGGTCTAAAAGTAAATTATTCTTGCCTGAAGCTAATGAAACTATTAAAATAATATATGAAGCAGATCAAAATAAATAAAATCGGAAAAATTTCTAACAAAATGTTAATACGGAATCGGATAGCACAAAAACTTGGGTTTTTAATAGTCGGAGTCAAAATTTTCTATGATTTTGAAACTAAGGAATTCTAGTAATTTTGGAATTTGCTTTCAAATTTTTTTTTAAAAGTTCAGGTACAGTGCGATTGACAACGCAAAAATGTTAGCTACTCTGACTACGTTAATATGGGGCTATGTTTGGGTCAGATAGTGTGTCTGAAATTGGGGTCCACAGTTTGATTCTGGCAGTACAGTCAGTAGATAGACAATATAGCGCTGGTGATACGCTAGATAACTGATTGCTGGGATCCACTTTAATTGATGGGTGACTGCTTGGGTTTTTGTGGTGCTGGCGTGACTTTCGCTTTGTCACCGACTATTAAAAACGTAAGTTGTAGCTGACGGCATCAGGATGTGGATAATTTGCGGTTGAATGAATGGGTGCCGTTTGAAAGGATTCGTAACAGTGCAATTATAAAATTTATAGTTTCAGTAGAGAGGTTACTTTCAGTAATCATATTGCAACACAACTCAAAAACACCACTCCGTTACCTTATTACAAGGCTACTAAAAGCTAGACTAGCTTTATATTTTGATTATACTTAATTGAACTTCTAATTTAATTTAACTTATTACTATAGGAATTGCCTGAGACGTAAAATGCCAGTTTTGCCGGATGCAGCTGGAAATCCAAATTGAATGTTCGAAAAATGTTGTCAAATCAAATCTTTCATTATACTCGCTTTATTACGCCAAAGCGTGCAACGAGTTTGCGGGGCCCATCTCCGCGTCTTTGCGCCCGGGCAAAACAGCTGCGTTCGAAAAAATGCCGCAGCGGCGGCGAGCCATTGGCAACACTGCGTCCAATTTGACCGGCCCGAGATTTGAACTTCAGGCCTCCCGCTCCAGAGACGAATGCATTATTGCTCCACCAACTGGCCGGTTAAAAAATTTGTCGCTTTCATTTGCCATGATTTTAGTTTTTAATGGCGCTCAGTATAACGCCGAAAATTTTCGGGTTCAATTAAAATATTAAGCTTGCCTACAGCTGCTATAATACCCGAGTAGTATGATAAATGCATTGGTGTTGAAGAGCAGGGGCGCCGAGAGCCAAACGTGAGCCACGCGACAGTTTAAAGATTGGGACCCTTTACATTTCAATTCAACGTTACAAGCCACGGGTCCTGATTTTTCATTTAATTACCAAGCGGCGCAAGCATTATAAGGCTTTTCAATAAGACGACTTCACACTGAATAGCGACAATTGCAGCAAGGGGTGAGGAGCGAAGCTCCCGCCGGTGAAAAATTTCTATGAATTATAAGCCAAAATATGCAATTTTGAACAGTTTTAAACCAATCATAAGTGTGATTAAAGCTGCAAAAATTCTTTAATTGTTAGAAAATCTATCGGCATCGTGGCAGAGTGATTAAAAAAGAGTCGTTTTTATGACGACCATACGATTAATTTGAAAGTTGTGGTTTAGCCACAGCTCACACCATCGTCGGATGGGACTCTTTACGACACTTATTGTTGCTTGCTGTAAACTGGCGAACAGCAATAGAATTGCGATATCAACTCTCAAAAAATCAACAGAACACTGAAAACTCCTAAGTAGGTGCGGATTCGTTTAATATAACGCTATAATGTCGCTTTCTCGTGGGAAAAACAAACAAACAACAAACCGAAAGACTACCCAGCTATAATGACCAGTAAATTAGCGTTTAGATCACATTATAAACGAATTTGAATTGCGAAAACATTGTTGGCGTTTATGGTATTAAACCTTGTAAATTAATCACATGGTAAAGAGTTGCCAATCGGTTTTGGTTTGGGGTGGAGTTTAGTTTGTTTTACAAGCGTTTCTAAACAAGACATATGTTCCAGATGCATTAAAATAAACTAGAGCATCAATTAATGTATTAAAAATTAATAGTTAAAATTAATGGTGCTTGACTTCGACAGGTCATGTGTAACACATAACCGGTACTGATAAAGGCCGTAGATACCGGTACTGTTAAAGTCCCTAGTGTGAGACCTTGACATTCGGTTTTTAGCAGTTACATTAAACACTACCGCAATAATTAATCATCCACAATCGCGGAATCAGGCAGTCAGCGAGGCCCGTCCTGAGCTAGTCAGCTGGGGCCCAAATGCAAAACCCGCGGAGTCAGCAGGAGTTTATTCTTAGCGGTCCATCCATAGCTAGCCTACTTGATACTGTTAAAGGCCAATGTTAGACCTTAAAATGCCCTTTTAGCAATGACGTTAGACACTCCCACAATAATTATGCACAACCGCGGAGGCAGTGGGGGCCTGTCGGTCCTGAGCTTGTGAGCGGGGGCCTGTATGCAAAACCCGCGGAGTCAGCGGGGAGTCCTGGGACCCATATGCAAAACCCGCGGAGTCAGCGGGGGGCATGTTTAGCTGGTCATCAGGGGCCCATTCTTATCTAGTCTTCTCCCCGCAAAAGAAGACTTATTTGTTTGCAGAAAACCCTGTTTGAGTTAGAGCGTTGCTCCAATGTTATGATAATATCTGCACGTTGATTGCACAGCAGCAATCGTTGTTCACTTTTCAGTGTGATCTTGATGGGCCCCCTAAAGTCCATGGACCTTGGGGTCATTGTCCCCCCTGCCCCCCTCTCTCGGAGGCCCTGTTGAAGAGTAGTGTTGCAATATAGTTATAAAATTATTAGCTTACTCCCTTGGTTTGTGCTTGTTTTTGAAAGCAATAATGCCTTATACCGCAGAACAACAATTACCATTTCTGATTTATTTTGCTTTTGTGTTAAACTTGCACTTTGCAGGAAATCTATTGCCTTTGCGTGTAATTTGCAAATTGATAGTTAATGACTGAGTAGAAACGCCTCTCAAATAAAACGTTTTACGACAGCTTCGGCTATTTTATTCTCGGCAAAACTATTTCTGAAGTCCAGTTTTATGCTCTAAAGTTGGATATGTTTTGGTTTCATGCTTCAACAAAATGTACATTAAAGCAACAGCAGCAGTGTCAAACGATATTAAAATTGCCTATTTTAGTAAAATTGACTTTGAGTTCAATCTGTTTAACGAAAACTGTGCCCATTTGCTGAGCATATATCCTCGTCAATCACAGAAATAATACGAAATAATAAAGACTTGAACAAAAATAAAAATGATAATAATACACAATAATAAAGCTACCGTAATTCGAAGGTTATTTACCACTTTATTGCTTTTGTGATTTTGAAATTAAGTTACGACAATAAACGCAGAATAAAGAGGAATAATTTGATTGGCTCATTTTTAGTTCAAAATTTTGCTCTTAAAACATTTTGAAAGGTTAAATTTGATTTTCACGAGCGTAGATCTTGAAATTTACTCATAAATTACAATGCCATTTTAAAACATTTTTCACATTGGTTTAAATAAATTTTTTGCATTTGTATCAAGAACCAGTAGCGCCTTTAAATGGCAAAGCATCCGTGGTAATGAACCAACGGTACCATTGAAAAACTATGGCCTTACCGCTCAGGTATGCCATAATACATCATAGCTATGTCGCGAAGACTAACCGCTTTCAATCATTTTTCTTTCCGATTTTGATTTTTCGGACAACGTTCGTGCTTTTTGTTCGCTGCTAAATTAAAGCTCTCATTGAAATTTATATCTTCATCAGAAGTAATAAGCTTAATTAATGTTCTAAATTGTTTAAACAAACTTTATTTGTTTAATTTTACCTGCTTTTTTATCATGCAAAAGAATAATTTCTGTTTGTTCTACATTAGCAGAAATCAATTCGCAACGCATTCGCCATGCTCTGCGACTCTACGGAGACTCCACGGAGACTCTACGGAGACTGCGCTGCGAATGCGTTGCGAATGCGCGGAGACTGTACTGCGAATTGATTCGCAGTGGAGTCGCCGTCAAATTCGCCAAAGTGTGAGAGCGGCATAACCGTCGTACTTTATCATTCTTTTGTCTTTATAGCATCAAAACGCATTCCATAAGCGGAATTTACTAGAAAATTTGCTACAGCCAAATGAATAAGAGCCGAAGCGTCCTTACAGACTTCCTACTGGGTAGTACCATTTTTTACCTACCATTTTGGAAGCAATAACAAAAAAATTTTTCGGAACTTCATATTCAATCTCTGACAAGCTTCTATGCCAATTTTTTCAAAAATTTTGCAGTTTTACCAATGTCTGGCACTGATAGTGGGCTGCGTTCAGCATCTAATCTTTCTCTTCAACGCTTAAACTACAGTCCTTATTTTTAGCACTTTTTTTGTTGTAAGAGATGATGAATGATGAACTCGATGGAATTTCCTCTGCAGGAGCACGAAGTTCATCAGTCAAAACAAGTGAATTAAGAACATCATCTGTACATATCGCCTTTCGCCTTAGAATGTTGGCATTAACTGAAGAAAAATATGAGCTTTAACCAATGTTTTTCGCGCCATTCATGTAGTTTTTCGCGCGTTTTTTGTACGTTATTCATACGCTTTGCATGTCTTGTTTATCAAACGCAGTTTATACGTCTGCACGCCACTCATGCGCTCAATTAGCGCTAAGGATACGTTACGCGTAGGGTCACACGCTAGAAATTTTTGCGTTCATACGTTACTCGTACGTTCTTCTTATAACACTGTAATAAGAGAAGCAATTGTCAGAATCTTTCATTAGCATTATAAATCCCTTCGAAAGTTCATTCTCAGCAACAATTAAGTGGCGTTTAGAGCATTAATCTAGCGAGCGTACCTTTAATATATTTTATTGTCTTGTTACGTAACGTATAGTTAACTCCAATAATAATTGTGATTGAAAATTTTAACGGCCTTTACCTTTCTGATTTTTTTTTACTGTAAAATTTGTAAGTGATAAAAATAGGGCTGCATGGTTTATTTTAATTTTAAAATTTGTAAGAATGAAAATAGGGAAAATAGACCAAGAACTCAAAATTTTTGTGAGACCGGCATTTGCCGATATTGATACTCCAAAACTTTGGTCTCGAGATTGGTCTATCAAACTATGCTAAAACGTTAATCCAGAGTGGAATCATTTCTTTGCTAATCTGAAGCTGTGGGATCTTATCAAATTTTACGAATTTATAAAGCTGAGTGTGCAATCTTTCAGCTTTTTTTTAAAGTGAATTGTAATTTGATGAGATAATTAAGAGCAATTTTAGATTTAAAGCCGTGATCTAAATGGCTCAAGTTTCGAAACCAGAGCAACGATTGGGTGTGAAAAACAAGACCGAGACCTGAAAATCTTGGTTTGGGGACCGATAGGCTTGATAACTAAAACAGTTCTACCTATTACACAAATTTTTAATTTTAAGATCTTGAGGTGCGAGATAACATAGTCTGTTGCTTGAGCAAATTGACAAGCTATGTTGGCAAAAATCAAAAACAAAATGAAAACATCTACAGTAGATGTCCTAAAGCAGGGCTGCCCAAACCCCGTTTTGTGGGCCGCATGCGGCCCGCGTATGTATGTTTTGCTGCCCGCGAGTTGCTTCGAAATGAACTAGCAGAGAAATTTTTTGCAAGAAACCAAACCAATTTTTTCCTATTCCGTTTGGTCATCATCTAAAATTCTGGCAAAAAAGACATCAAAATACAGTAACGACTTTTTGGGGGGGCTTTAGTTAAATATCTGGCTAATTTCATCAAATCTCACTAGAAGTCGTTTTCACAGCGGCCCGTTTCTCCAAAAGTCAAGTCACTGCGGTTCGTTCATCAAAAAGTCGGGCACCCCTGTCCTAAAGCAAAATATGCTGAAATTAAGTATGAATAAATTTGATTCAAAGTCAATTTGGCTTGCACAAAAAAGCTTTTTTTTTGAAAAAATTCATCACAAAAAAGGATCGCGAGGAGCATTTCTTGACCTCTTTTCTTTTGAAGGCACTCTAAACATAATTTCAATGAAAAACTTGGCAAAATGACGTCGTAAAATCTTTTGATGACATAATCATCTTGACCAAAGCAAGCTGTCATCTGGACGCGAATGATATTACCTTTTTCCGATCTCGGTCTCTAAACCAAGATCTTAAAAAATGCTGGTTTCAGAAAAATGTTGCGGTCTTGGACGAGTCGGTTTCGATAATACAGCCCTGCTATTAGTGTTAAACACATGATATATTTTTAGAGTATTCGTGACCTTGCAAAGAGGGTGGAAGTGCAAGCATCTTTAAGAGCAACTATTCGCACTTTTTTGAAAATTTTTTTGAAGAAAAGTTTGGCCCTGAAATTTTCATGGAGTGGCCTCGGTACAAAACGAAAAAAAACAAAAATTGCCTTTAAAACTCATCGACTTTTTGAAGTTCTGAGAAGTAAGTTGAAGTTTTGGTTTCAGTATTTAACAGGTGTAATTGTGTGAAGTATTGTACGAAGCAGAGGATTTGTTGCATGATCTTGTCGTGTTTTAAGTAGTCGACTATCTGCTGTGGGGTGATTAAGGTGGTGTCCAAAACAGCGTTGAAGCAATGGTGACGCTACATGTTGGACGAATCTGTCCTCGCTTACGAGTTGCCAAAGTTTCAATTTTTTCCTTAAATTTCGTTAAGCGTTTTATTTACGGAGAAAACAACGGAATGTGGATGCAAGTTGAACCCCAGACATTTCGATCATTCATTGTGGTTGTCGTAAAAGCGATGCCTTAAAAAGGGCATTCAAGTCAAGTTTTTCACTCTTGACCAAAATGTTGGGATATGTCTAAAATGCATTCTCACCAAATTTGAAGGTTCTATGCCTTCCCGTTTTCAAGATATTGCAGTTCAAAATTAGCCATGTCCACTTATTTTAGTGCTGTCATTTTATCAGTATTGTAACAGAAGATTAACTTTCAGAAATCTGGCTTACATTTATTGAAAAGCAGCTCAATTTACAGTTACCTGCGCTCAGGGGCGGCGCCAGCCCAAAATGAGTGGGGGGGACAAACATGATCGATATTTGAATGCATAGTTTAGGGTTTATAAGATGAGTCCAGCCAAAAGAGGCACCTGAAGTCACTGGCCTTGGAATAAATTCACAACAGTTGGCAGTTTGTGGGCGATTATTTTCAGCTACATTTATTATGTAAGCATCAGAAAAGGCATTGCTATTGCCGCGATTACGCAAAAGTTACGCAGAAAAATTATCATTGCATACACACAAGCAGACGAACGTAAGAACATGTTCGCATCAAAAAACAACTCGTATTTACAAAGAATCAGTCAGTAATGAATATAGCATACATGCAAAGCCATTGTGAGTTGAAAAGTGTCTCATAAACGAAGCGTAGACCAGGGCCGGTGTTCAGCGCCGGAACGATAAAATCACTGAGAGGTTTTGTGCAGAACATTGCGTTTTGCAGTAGCATATACTTCTATAAGTGTAGTAGCATCTACTGAAATTAGTAGGCAGATAGAAGTTAGGAAGAATCCCAGATGGAAACAAGGACCAATCCACCACGAAAAATACTCCACAGTTTCAGTTCACCACACACTAATAAACGGCAGACATATTTACCACTCACCATCACTAGCAAGACAACTAGGTTCCATTCCCGGTTCAGACAATTGAAGACAGCCTTTATAAGATGCGACTGCAGTTTTGAAATCATAAGTAAAATAAGAAGGCATCGGTCGATAACTGGGTCGGCCTCAGAGGTTGCCAGAAAAATATAGTCACGTATGAGATGTGAACCCTAGCCCGCACCAGCCGGTGACATAAACCAGGTTTCTGAGGTCGCGGCTGCCCTTAACCAGAGGGATCAAACTTTAACCACTCCTCAACGTGGCACAGTGGACACGTTGGCGGAGTGGTTAAAACCTTTAGAAAATCTGTACTTTTTTCGACCTTGATCTGTTTGAGGAAAGGCTATTGAAGGCCGAATCGGACCATATTGAATTAAAAAAGCTCGATTATCATCGTTAACTTTTTCAAAAGCTGGATCTCTATTCCGATTGCTTGCAGCTTCAGACATCACTATACCTTCACTATATCTTTACGACTGGTTTCATTAAACATTGATTTATCACTGATTATGGCTCACCTCTACTCTTATAAATTAGAACATTAACTATTTCACACTGCAAGCTATTGTACCTTAACATAACATCATTGCTCTCAGCTTTTGATTATGACGTTACAATTGGGAGGAGACAATACGCAACCATAATGATTCAGAGTTGCTTTTTAATCTTTATAGCGCAATAAAAGTAAATTAATCTCGTTAACTATTGAAGCAATAAATTTATAAACAACCTTGCGCAATTGCAGTTTTTAATCATACAAGTGGTTAAAATAGAACAGCCTTGCTTGTGAAAAAACGATCGACTTCGTATTAAGCAAAAATCCAAATATGCTTGATGACGTCACCCCCCATACCGCCAAATTTTTCTCATCGGATTTGGACGATTCACAGAAATGACCTGATAGAGTAGTGGGGGGGACAGTTCCCCCCAGTCCCCCCCGTGGCGCCGCCACTGCCTGCGCTTTTTTTTACAATAACTCTGTCGCAAAATATTTATGGAGAATCAAGAACATGCAGTCAATTTTTGAAATTTTGCTTATAATTGGCAAACCGTGGCAACATTTTTAAGGGGAAAAAACTTTTCTAAAAGGAAATCTAATCTGTTATATCTCCGGAACAGAAGGTCGTAGAAAGCTCAAATTCGGCAAAAAAGATCTTCAGATCTATCAAAATTTTTTGAGAAAAAATCGAGCAAACACATTTCCGACCAGAATGCCCTTTTAACCACCCGGCCACGCTGCTGACGTAAAGGTAATAGTGGATTGACCTGGTTTTGTTGTCCTGTAGCAGCTGAAAATTCTTGAGGTTCAGGTTTAATTCGTACTTCCACCGGAAGAGCTCTAAGCAAGATCGTGTGGATAGGGAAATGGGTTTTTGCTTTTGTACATTTTTCCTTTTCCATAAAGAAGTATGCTCTTTTTCGTCCGCATTTTTATATTTATTTTCGCTCTAACCCTGCTGCTGTCACATACGGGACAAAAGTTTTCCGAAAAAAAATATTTTTCAAACGGATATAGCCCTAATTTTGAAATATTGCCCTCATCGTTTGACGTTCACGCACAAATTTTGTAAAACAATTTTTTTATCAAAATGTGGCAGTTTGCTTAGTGTGGATATGGGCTTATGAGAATAAAGACGAAAAATATTTTTTCAATGACAAGTAATGGCGTAAACAAAAACGGACAAAAAACGAATGCTGCGCATAATTTACCTCGATGCTCACCCTTACTTTATTCTAAAATCGGTTTTTATTTTTTAGGTGTTTTGCAACACACTGTGTTTGTGAAATCTTCTTATGAAGCTATTGCTCGAGAAACCCAGATTTGTTTTTTTGGGGTTCCGGACTGGGAGGGTGGGAGAGAAAAGAGGGGCAAGGAAGCATCTTCAAAGTCTCCGAGAAAAAGAAAACATAATACAGAAAGCGAATCAGGGTCCAATACTGATGAAAGCGATAGTTGATGTTTTCGCTTTTGCTGTACTGTAATTCTTTTACGTGTTTTTTTTTCAATACTGGTAATAAAAGAACAAGTTTGCGAAAACTTTATTGTGGCACATACAGTCTCAGCTTGATACGAATATACAACCAGGTTTAGTTTATTGCAAAACTAAGTACTGTAGAATTACGGCATTATAGTTCATGGCCATGCTTACAGGTTGACTTTCCTGCGCAACCCAAACCTGAAGATCACACTAGAACCAGGGTTGACTTTCTTGCCAGAAGCACACCTAAAATTTATGCTGGGACCAAGATTGACCTTTTCGCATGGCCCATGCATGAAATTCAAGCTAGGACCACGTTTGACGTTTTGGCACGGCCCATGCATGAAGTTCAAGCTAGGACCACGGTTGACGTTTTGGCATGGCCCATGCATGAAGTTCAAGCTAGGACCATGGTTGACGTTTTGGCATGGGCCATGCATGAAGTTCAAGCAAGGGCCACGTTTGACGTTTTGGCATGACCCATGTATGAAGTTCAAGCTAGGACCACGTTTGACGTTTTGGCATGGCCCATGCATGAAGTTCAAGCTGGGACCACGTTTGACGTTTTGGCATGGCCCATGCATGAAGTTCAAGCTAGGACCACGTTTGACTTTTTGGCATGGCCCATGCATGAAGTTCAAGCTAGGACCACGGTTGACGTTTTGGCATGGCCCATGCATGAAGTTCAAACTAGGACCACGTTTGAATTTTTGGCATGGCCCATGCCTGAAGTTCCATACCAGGACCTGTGTTACCTACCCAAGCATAAGCATAGGATACTCCTAGCATAGATACTTGGGATATCCTTGATTTCCAATGTAAGGGCCATGCATGAACCTAGGATAAACTATGTATGGCCCATGCATAAATTTTTGACTGGGTAGGAGGTTCAAATTTTGTACATAAATTTGTTTTTTGACGCTGAATCATCAAATGCCCAAGTCAACGTGATTCCGTCACAAAAACGTTTTGTAACGCCATTTTCGAAAAGTGACTTTTAGGAACCCTAGATTTGCGAAATTACTTTTTAATCCTTCAGCTACTTAATGTCAAAATTTCAGTTTTTTTGTGGATAAATTTGAGCCAAATCAAGTTAATTCAAAATAAAGATCTATTTTTTGAAAAGAGTTATCACGAAAAGACCATGAAGAGGCATTTTTGTCTCTCTTACCTTGTAAAATAAGGTTGAACTTACGATTGTTTTCGCTGTGAACCCAAGCAGAGTAAGTTGTACGCTGCAAGTCAAGCCTTCCGTGATGTGCTACAAAGTGATAACTCCACACCGATGAAGCTGTCATCTGACTGTCCTCGACTCTGTCAGTTCCAGCTGGGTAAGCTCGAACTCCTGCAGCGCATTCCACAACTAGAAAGCAAATAAAATCGATTTTGAATTGCAATACTTTGTATTAAAGTAATACTTAACGTGAAATCATAATTGATATGTAAAAGTGTGTGGTAGAGAGACAATTTTTTCTGGTATCTTCACAAACACTTAATAGAAAATGTAAAAGCAAGTGATGTCAGTAAGCTTATTCATCACTTGCAAGCCAAACATTGCTACTTCATAATTATTTGAATGTGACATTGTTTATCTTTCCTTTTTTGTATCACTCAAAGGGAAACTTTGGTTTTGAAGCACAAAAAAGGATACAAAATCTAAGTAGAGTTGCGTTAATCGAAAACCTACAAAAATCATTTCTCTTGTTAAAATTTTCCATTGCGTATAGCGCTCCGTACCCAATGTTTTGCAATACTTTGCATTTTCTGACAATATTGGGTTATTATGCGATATTAATTTTTATACTTATGATTGATTTGAAATTTAACTTTGTGCTGACCATTCTCAATGAGAGCAGTAAGTATAGCCTAGTAGGGTGGAGTGAAAAAAAAATTTGAAAAAAGTGTAGTTCTTAAATCCTGACAAATACCCTAAAAACCCCCCAAAAAATGTTTTTGGGCTGTTGCCACTTTAGGGGGGCTAGCAACACCCCCAAATCTGTTTTAGGGGGGCCAATTTACCCCAAAAGGCCATAACTTGAGAACCGCTTATCATAGAGACTTCATCTATAGCTCAAAATTTGCGTAATTGCCATGTTTGTATCAGCTCTAAGAGAAAGTTTTAGTCTGTTTTAATCACAGAAAAAGTTATGACCAAACATGTGTTTTTTCTGCCATTTTGTTGAAAAATCATGTTAATAAGCTTGTGTTTATGCACTTATCTGCCCACATAGAATCTAGATTACCGCCATTATTACAAATGAGATTGAAATAGGACAGATACCAGTTAACGCTGATGTATATTTTACAACATGCTGTAGACTAAACTTAAGAGAAATGTGGAATATAAAATAGCTATTTAACCAGCAGAGAAACTCTTCACCCAAGCATTTTGTCTGCATTTCTTATGAAGCAAGATGTAATAAGTTTTACAAACAGAAGCAGTTTGGTGTACCGAAATGCATTTCAAATAACGTTTATCTAATTACAACCACTTACATTTAACAACATAAACTTTACGCAATATTCAATAATATAATGACGTTTACCCATGTAGGTATACAATATCAATTGAATCTAAAATGTAAACCCAGAGGCATAGTGATAAAGAATTTTCCCATTATAAAGCAAGATTCATTGCAATTTAAAATTTTATAATCCACACACAAGGGTTCTATTAATAAAAAAAAACACTAGTCCGAAAAGATACCACGCAAGTTTGTCTGTACTGTACACCTTCTCTAGTTTACACCATTCCATTGCCGCCCAGCCGCCCACAAACATTAAACATAAGTAAGCCCGCTTAAGTTTTCGATTATCCGCTACCTACACAAAATAAAAAATGTCAAAACTGCATTTTAGTATTGAATGTTTTTAGAAGTTTACGAGATTTAATCTTCTGCCGAATCATCCCATCTCTTCGTGCAAATCCTTCAACTTGAGCTGATGCCTCTGTTACCAACTTTACATGGCGTTCCACAGACTGATTATGACATGGATGGTCAAGCTTCAATGGCCTTGCTCGGCATTGTTCAATTTCTGTATCCGTTAAGTGTTCAATTGCAGGAGGCTGATGTTGCCAGGAAGTCAAGTCCACCATCTTGTCAAACGAAGTGGCGGTTAGATTGATTACTGGCACATTAAATGGGCGTACCGACAGAGCTGAGGATGTATCACAGGTTAATTCTGAAGAATGCTCTTCATTAACACTCATAGCAAGGAGATTCGACGAATCAGCTGATGTTAATTCTCGACGAATTGAAAGAACTTTGTTCACTCCTAGCATTCTAATTTTCTCATCATCATCTCCTAACATTCCAACCAAAATATTTTCCTGGTGAGCAAAAAATCCGTTTCGTTGCACCACTTTTAATGCAGTTTCCCTTACGATTTCATTTGGAACATTAAGAATTCTTTGGACTAAATTGAACAAATTTTTAGAACCACGAGTTAGTTGACTATTTGACTTGATTTCAAACCAACTTGGGAAGTAGACTTGAAGACAAAACTGTGCTAAGATTTCTAAGTTAGAGGAGGGATTATCCATGGAAATGTAATACCTAAGAATGCGACAACCGAGGGTAAGCCATCGCGAATGAACTATGGGACCAACTTTCAAATATTGCAAGTCGCTGTCAACAACTCCTTCGATTACAGCAGAACATATCTTATACGCATAATGCTGGTCAGCACTCAAATCTTCTATGACAGATACAGGCAACTTTACAAAATGTGGATTTGGGATTGATTTAAAATGAGCAGCAACAGGCCAGCTTGAAACTTCTCCATTTAGCGATTTTCCAATTGGACCTGAAAACGAGTCGGGGCTCTTAGTGGTACCATCAAGCATGGTAAAAACATGCCGCAATGGAAGTTCATTGGTATGTAACAAACACACCACCCATTGCAGTGGTTTGTTGAGCAGCTCTTCCAAACTTCGAATGCAGCCATTATATTTGCCAGTCATCGATGCAGTGCCATCTGTGCCAACTATGGCAAGCTTATTATGTAATTCCGTGTCAACAATGTTGTTGAAAATCTTCTGTGCAATCGTTTTTCCTTTGCCATCCTCGGTGGAAAAGTGTGTCAGATAGTATTCGCCAGGTTCTCCAATCAGTGTATAATGATCTTCAAGTTGTACCGATTTGTAATACTTGTCATTTGGTCCCTGGATGGTGACTTGCGTGGCATCCTTTCTGCCATCAAAGTAAATGGCATTCACTAGCTTGAAATTTTCTTGCTCCTTCTCCCTGATTTCAGTCCGACATCGCTCTCGTTCTCGTCGAAGCTTGCTGCGATCAATAACGTAGGTCTTGTCGTTTTCCGTTATGAAACCCAAATCCTACATTACACTATTGGCAATCGCAGCAGCAGCTCTGTCTGATACTTGAAATCGTTCGCTCATTCTAGCAAGGTTGCTCCACTTCATTCGATTTTGACTAAATGACTCTGCATCCGGAACGAATTCGGAAGTAGTAGAAGACTGTGAATGCTCTGTTTGCACTGAGCTGCAATCTGAGACATAACCACAAGCTGACGTGGAAGGGGCGGCAGTTTCAGTAGAAGAACACGTCGGTTCTGTTGATTGAGGGTGGCGCCTTAAAAACATCTTGTCAGAAGAAGATAAAGGAACAACAGTATCCATACATTTGCCAACTCGTTCACTTTTTTGATCTTGGTAAAACGCATAATCTGCTTCTGCCATTCGTAAGCCATGCTGTTTCTCCAGATTTTTTCTCTGTTGATCATCAACACAAAAGACATCAAACAAACTATCAATTGTCTGCATAAATTCGGATTCTCTTTGCAAAAACGTATTTCCTCGTCTTGATTTTGTCCAACGGTCAAGTGAACTAAATGAAGCGACTAAGTTCTGAACTTTTTTTGATATTGTGTACTTATGAACCGGATACACATTGCACCAAATCCATCTGTCATGAATTTCTTCAGCTATGTCATTTGCTACGGTCTCAGTCCGAAAATTTTTTAAATGAAGAATTCGCTCTATCACTTGTCGTTTTGTAGGCAACACACCTGGAGGAAAGCTGTCGCGACTTGTAAATGTATGGCCACTATGTAATGTCTTCACTGTATTTGAACTTCTTCGCATTCTTTAGAATTCAAGTCAATTATATACTACAACGTGATGGCTTAACTGAAAATATTTTAGCTAAATTCTGTAAAATAAATACAGTAAAAGTAAAAGTCATGTTAGAATTTATACAATAGACGATTTTATGCTAGGGCGCAAAATGTTTCAACTGATTTCTGTTTTTCTTTTCTCACAGATTTGGTTTTGCTAAGGAAACCAGTGGCTATCAAACCAGCTTCAACCTATTTGTAATAATGCCTGTAATCTAGATTCTATATGGGCAGATAAGTGCATAAACACAAGCTTATTGACATAATTTTTCGATAAAATGGCAGAAAAACCACATTTTTGGTCATAAGTTTTTCTGCGATCAAAACAGACTAAAACTTTCTCTTAGAGCTGATATAAACATGGCAATTACGCAAATTTTGAGCTATAAATGAAGTCTCTACGATAAGCGGTTCTCAAGTTATGGCCTTTTGGGGTAAATTGGCCCCCCTAAAACAGATTTGGGGGTGTTGCTAGCCCCCCTAAAGTGGCAACAGCCCCAAACCAATTTTTTTCGGATTTTTAGAGTATTTGTCAGGATTTAAGAACTACACTTTTTTCGATTTCGAAAAAAAGTTCTTTTTCACTCCACCCTAATAGCCTAGCCAGTAAGTTTCGGTATAAGTAAGTAGTAAATTTCAGCAGTAGCTTTATAGCAGAGGTATATTTTGAAGGTTTTGAGTAGAGAGTGAGTGCTAGTTGGGTAGTGGTGGTGGGTAGTTGTAGGAGAAAAGTTTGAAGTCGCTATAGTGCAATTGGGAGACATATCGAAACGGTAAGGGGAGATTATTCCAATTACAATTTTTTTGGCTAATAAAACAAAATTGGCTTTTATGCCTGATGAGTTCCTTAAGCAAGGAAGAAACGCGTCGCAATTAACGGCTCAAATCCATTTATTGTCACTTTGTCTTTAAATCACTATCCATTTTGTGAAACAATGTCTCAAGTGCTCTTGTGCTAAACCCCCTTTACTCATTATTACTCAAGGCTTCTGAAGAGTTTCTAAAGCCCACGCTCGTTACAAACAGTACTTACTTAACTCTGGGCCCACATGACAGAAATTTCCTCGTTCGCTTTATTTAACGAGTTTTTTTTAAGAGGCCCTACCGAACGAAATACTCGCTAAACGTAAGAGGTCATTTTTGCACGTGTATGTAAAGCCTTGCGAAATCCGTTACGTCATTCTTTCTCGCTAACTTGCTTTGAGCGATGCGGAAAGCAGTTTGAGTAAAAAAACGTCACATTTTCCTCGCCAACTTATAGAGGATCTTGAAGCACTCTTTAAGTGTACGAGAAATCTTTTTAATTCAGAAATTTAATGGCGAAAAGTTGAAAACTTCTAATTCATGCGAATTTTTGCTGAAAATTAATTAAAATCGTCACCATGTTTGCTATCAGACTGCTAAAAAAAGCGAATTGCATTGAGAACCACTTGCTGTTTCGACTGATAAAGAAATGCTAAGTAGTGCCAGTTGACAAAAATAGCAATACACTTCTTTAAAAGAATGATTTTCTAAAACATGAGGCTCATTTTTGCTCAAAATTTAAGAAAAAATTAAAAACAATGCCAGCCTCGCCAGCAAAATAAACCAAAAGCAAACAAAAAAAAAAATTCAAACTAATCAAAGAAACTAAAATTTGTGCTGATTTAAAGCAATAAAATTTCAGTGATTTTTTGTATTTGCAAGCAAAATTGCAACTATTCAGATTATAAAGCTCTGTTGCTCTGCGCAAGCAATTGAGAATTTTTTTTGGCAGTTGTTCAACTTGAAAAAAGTTTGCTTTTTTGCTTTTTGCAATTTTACGATGCTGCAAAAGCAAGAAAAAAGCCTTCACTTAAGCAGACAGAGCAATAAGAATTAAAAAGTGTTTCAAACATGCCCGCAAAAATTGACATCGATGCTCTCAAAAGTTTTACAAAATCAATAACAAATGAGACTGAATATCGGCAAAAAATTAAAAACAGCCAGTCTCGACTCAGAATTTACCGGTTCTAAAACGGAAGAGTGTACTTCGACTTGCTCACTTTTGAAAAATTTTGAAACACAAAGACCTAGAGTTACTGATAACATTTGAGTTTACCCACCAACAACCTCAAGGGCGCTTTACGTCGTTTAAAAAAATTGTAGTATGGGAAAAGTTATTCTTATTTCACATTGATCTAAAGATATAATTAAATTCTGTCGTTCATTTACTAATTATTATCAGTTGAGGAATTTGCTTTCATAGAATCATCACGCATAGGTAATCTATCTTTTTCCATAAAAATGTACTACGTACAGTACGCTTGAACGCATTATTTTGAAGTAGAAATGCATGTGGCGTCACAATAAGATATTTATTATGTACTAACACAAGTTACAAACATCTCACAAAGAAATTCGAGAGAACTGTTTTAACGTGTGTCGGGCGAGACTGCTCAGAAATCGCAGTTTGTCTACGAAGATTTTTTGTTCGTTAGCGCTTTTTAGCGAACGAGAATGGCCTTTGCGATCTCGCTAACACGTTCTGTCATGTCCCCCCTGGTTTGCAATAAAACTTGAATTTTTCCTAACTCTTCCTGTGTGTTTTCGCCAATTACAAGGATGCTGTTTTTGTTTGCTCAACTCAAGGGATTCAAAAATGAAATGTTTTTTTTTTTACAATTTTTTTTGATATTTTGCCAATTTCTGGTTTTTAGTATAAAATTTTAATTTCACGCTTAATATTTCGGATGGAAATTAAGAGGATTAGAGTAAGTTGGTGTTCGAGATTATACAGATTGCAATAATTACCATGACTGCGTGGCGAACAAAAAGCTTCAACGCCAGAAGCAACAAACAAACATTAAGGTCCTTTGTTTTCAATTTTAGGCCAATTTTGTTTTTATAGATCTATCATTGGTTTGCAATGCGATGATTTTTCGCAAACTACAATGGAACAAAGCAATATTATAGCAGAAAACGAATACCGGTAATGAATGTAAACAACCACATGTTATTTTAGCTATACGCCACTACAAAAAATCAAAATCAATTTCTTATTAGGCTACTGTATACTAGTTAGCAAAATTATGCCAAAACGCGCGACGAGATTTCGGGGCCCAGCTTCGCGACATAGGGCCTGGGCAGCGCAGTTCCTTTTGATTAAATGTAGCAGCGGTGACGAACCGAAACTAAACTGTGTCGGGTTTGATCAGCCCGGAAAGTGACTTCTAACCTCCTGTTCCATAAGCAATTGCGAAACCGTTTAGCCAACTTGCAACTAAAAGCAAAATATAAACTAATACCCAACGTAGGCTACCCTTAGTTTTAATGCCGTACATCCGATTTACAAAAATCGCAAAAAAAAAGAAATCGAAAAGCTTACTTTTAGCCTACACACAAAGACATCAGCTAGTTCAGTTACCGGCCCTAAAATTGATGTTTTTATCATTTATTCATTTTTCTTTATATTTTAAATACAATGCTTCTGTAGCTAATTTTACGTAACAAATATTTATATTTTAATAATGATCAAAGGGCATCACTACTCAAGCGTAAATAATTATTACAGAAAATTTTAGTTTTTAAATTTTTGCGTTGCGTATTGCAATATTTCATACCTTCCAAATTGCTTTGAAACTTGCTTTTTTTAGGCCATGCATGGTGACGCCAGAAACCTCAGAATTTCTGAAAAATAAGCCTGAAGGACGATCAGAATTTCTTTTACACTTTGGTTGTATTTCTGCATTGTACAATAAAGTGTTTGATGTGGTTCGAAAAGCACAAAAACTAATCGTAATGAGTAAGATTTTGTAACGCGTTTTACTTTTTATTCAACCAAAGCTCCTTTTTAATGTTTTTGCCAGCTATTGCAAACAAATTACGAAATTATTGCTATATCGCAATTTTGTGAGACGAGTTAAGAAATCGTCAACAAGGCAATATTATTCAACATTGCAACGCGCCATATTTTATATAGATAGATAAGCAATACTCATAAATACTCAGTTCTGAATAAAAATCAACGCATGATTGGTACTCCGTACGGTTTAATTATCACTTAGTCTAATTCTTGTTCTTGTCCGAGGTTTGACATTAATTAGAAATTGTATTGTTAAAACCATTATCAGTTCGCTGTGTAAACGATTCCTACTTGTTTCACTTGAAAAAGTTTTCATACGTTTGAATACGTTTAGGAGTAATTTAATTCTTGGTTCCCTTTTGAAATTTCAAAATTCAAAACAATCATTCTTTTATATTGTATGAGCAAATTAGCAGCATTTAATTGAAAGGAGTAATAGAATAAATCTTTTATTAGTAAAAATTGCTCCAGCAAAAATTAAAAAAAATACTTGCCGTTTCGAACTTACTGTACTGTATAGCCAGAAAAACTCATCCACATTATTGATTTTATTTTTACAAAGTAAAATTACTCTAAAACACTGTAAAGTGAATCGCCATTGCCGTCATTGTCCAAAAAATAAGTTTGTTGCTGTAAACGGTTTGTTTCAAATCGAATCAAATCAAATACTCGAATTGTAAAGGCTGGTGCAATGATGCGAGCTTTGCACTTTTCGGTTGTCATGAAACGAGAGTTATCGAAAAAGGCAAAGCTTTCAAGTTTCAAAGCAGCTTCTATCCCCATTCTTACTTTTAGAAATGAATCTTGGGTAATGACCGAAAGAGTGCGATCACAAGTGCAAGCGTCCAAAATGAGGTTTTTGCGAAGAATGAAGAAGCCACACTATTTAGCAAGGTGCGTAGCTCTGAGATTTGAAAATCGCTAAACATCGAGCCGTTACTACTCCGAATTGAAAGATCTCAGCTTAGATGGTTTGGTCATGTAAGCAGAACGCCTTAGGAAAAATTTCCCATGCAATTAAGCTTTACTTGTCAAAGCAAATGGCAAGAGACGGGTTGGACGACATAGAACTAGATAGACCAATTACATTGCGGATCTTGTATGGAATCGCTTGGAACTTCACCCAAACAAAATGATAGAGTTGATGAAAGACCGTGAAGTGTGGCGGCTTAATTTCGAGTAGCTGCCCCCGCAACTCTCACGGAAAGCGGGCAATGAAGAAGTGTTTGTTTGAAAACTTAACAATTGTTATTTTCTTTGAATTTTTCAGCTTCGAGCATTTAATTTCAGTTTGCTATAAATATTGTATGTTCAGTTCCCAAATGTTTCTTTTAAAATTTTTTGCAATCTCAGCACTTACGCTTTCTGAAGTTCTTTTGAGCTGCTTTATTCGTTTGCACAATTCTTTCTGAAAAATATTGTCATGATAAAATTTGTTTTGTGAAGGAGTTTGACACAGTATATTACGTATCGTAGTCTCATTACACTCATAGAAATTTATTTCCTTGTTAAATTCAAAAGCAATATATAAAAAAGTTTTATTTTATTGATGCAAAAAATTACCAACTTAACACAAACACGGGCTGTAAACCACAGAAAAATAAAAGATACAATATTGAAGTACGTATAGCTTAGCTCATACAACAAAAAAGAGCAAAACAATTTTTACGATTCTATTTGCTTTTGTTCTAGATTAAGATTGGACTTACTGCACCTGCACAATCTTAACATATAATAACAGGCGGTAAAAAGTAACTACGCAGTAAAAATTAAGTGTGATTATTCTTATTACAACATTCCAACGATACTAGGCAAAGTCGAGAGATGTAGGCAGCTTGGCCAAAAAGGTAAAGGCATCTTTTTTACCACGAACTTGATCGCATGATCATGGATTCAACTCGCACCCTGGTCACTTTGTTGCATCATTGGATAAAACGCTTTACAATGGTTATCTCTCTCTGCTTGGTAGCCTTGAACAAACAGCAAATTTACGCGGGAAGAAGTCAAACGTCAACCAGAAAGCTTTGAACATGATCAACTCCTAAATGGTTGCGGATCTGTCCAAAAAATAGCGCCACTGTCGCTTACTCGTGACAAGAGGATAAAGATGCATCTGTCAAACAACTTTACGTATTCTTACCAACCGTTTAAGACGAAACAACTATCATTGCAATTACATCTTTTTTAAATTACGTTCAGAGACAATAAAAAATTGTCATCCAAGTCTAGTTACGGGATCTGTTATGACAAACGAAGGAGCGGGTGGCCAACCACAAATTGAACACCTGATAAGTATGGGGGCCACATGTAAAGAAACTTAATAAAATGCGTGTTTTTAAGCTTTTTTTGGTGCCAATTTGCATATTTAACTAAACATAAAAAATGGCAAATGGTATATTGCAAATTTAGCTAAATATGGAAAATGACACATGTACTGACCTGGGCTCACATGGCAGGAATTTCTCGTTCGCATTAATAACGAGAACTTTTGAAGTAGCGCTACCGAATGAAATACTCGCGCAAGGCAAGAGTTATTTTTGCTCGTGCACCTGAAGCTCGGAGCTTGCTAAGTTGCTTGGACCAATTGCGAGATTAAACTCGAGTGAAATAACGTCACATTTTCCTCGCCAACTTAACAAAGATTTTGAAGCACTCTTTAAGCGTGCGAGAAATCTTTTTTGGTTCAAAAATTTCATGGCGAAATGATTAAAACTTCAACCAAAAGCGAATTTTTGCTAAAAATTAATTAAAATCGTCGCCATGTTTGCTATTAAACTGCAAAAAAGAAAGAGAACTGCACTGAGAACCATTTCCTGTTTGACTGATAAAGAAATATTGAGTAGTGCCAGTAGACAAAAGTAGCAATACACTCTTTTCATAAAAACAATTTTCTAAGAACACGAGGCTCATTTTTAGCTAAAAATTTAAGAACAAATTAAAAACAATGCCAGCCTCCGCAGCAAAATAAACCAAAAACAAACAAAAAAAAATCAAACCAATCAAAGAAACTAAGATTTGTGCTGATTCAAAACGATAAAAGTTTAGTGATTTTCTTGTGTTTGCAATAAAATTGCAACAATTCAAGATGATAAAGCTCTATTGCTCTGCGCAAGCAATCAAGACATTTTTTTTGCAGTTGCTCAACTTAAAAAAAGTTAGCTTTTTCGCTTTTGCAATTTTACGATACTGCAAAAGCAAGAAAAAAGGCTTCACTTTTGCAGACAGAGCAATAAGAAATAAATAGTGTTTCAAACACGCCCGCGAAAATTGACATCGATGCGCTCAAAATTTTCAAAAGACCAAGAACAAATAAGACTGAATATCGGCAAAAAATTAAAAACAGCCGGTCTCAACTCAAGATTTATCGGTTCCTTCGACCTGCTCACTTTTGAAAATTTTGGAAACCTAAAGTTACTGCTAAGATTTAAGTTTACCCACCAACAACCTCAAGGGCGCTTTACGCCATTTACAAAAACTGTAGTATGGAAAAAGTTGTTCTTATTTCAGATTGATCCAAAAATATAAGTAAATTCTATCGTTCATTAACAAATTATTATCAGTTGAGGAATTTGCTGGATAATAACGCATAGCTTATAGTATTTTTTTCCATGACAATTAAGTACTTACAGTACGCTTGAACGCATTATTTTGAAGCAGAAATGCATCTGACGTCACAAAGAGATATTTATTATGTACTAACACAAGTTACAAACATCTTGCAAAGAAATTCGAGCGAGCAGTTTTAACGTGTGTTGGGCGAGACTGCTCAGAAATGGCAGCTTGTCTACAACGTTTTTTTGTTCGTTAGCGCTTTTTAGCGAACGAGAATGGCCTTTACGAGCTCGCTAACACGTTTTGTCATGTCGGTCCTGGTCACTACTCTACCTTATCCGTGATGTATGGTCCGCATAATCGGCAATATAGAATGATTTATTTTACTATTTATAATTGGCAACACTAATGTCTCCTTATTTTCTGTTTTCCAGAGTTTGGACTAAATATTTGCTGGTTAAAGTTGGTTTCGTTAATTTGTTGAATCAAGAAAAATGAAGGCAGGAAACAAAAACGAAAAGTTGTTGGTACCGAAGGCTCAGGTACCTACACACATGCCAAATGGAATATTTAACTAGATTTGCAAAATGATGAATGCCAAATAGCACATTTACATGCAAAATGACACATGCCAAATTATTGCATAATTAACTAAATACGCAAAATAACACGTGCCAAATTGCATGTTTACCTAAATAAGCAAAATGACACATGCCTAAATGCACGTTTGACTAAATACGCAAAAAGACGCTAAATATGCAACTTGGCATCAGTGTAAAAATGCATAATTATTTACTTCAAGCAGTTCACGTCCATTATCACAACTTCTGTACGGTCTGTGCTTAGCGCGTGCAATTTGTGTAGATGGAAGTCGGCTAAGAGAGAAATTAATTCATAGCTAAAATGTTACAGGGTGATGCTTCGGCTATAATCAAAGTTTGGAAACTTGGAGTAGGCCTAGCTGTATAACAATCACCCACCCAGTCAGCCTAATTAAAAAACAAGTAACTTGAACAAATTGAAGTAAAGGAAGGTGGGGTAAGTTGGCTAGGAGGGCAAGTAGGCTATTGTCTTTTTGTCGAAAATTATCCGTCCAATCGTCACATGCTTTTGCACAACCAATCCCATTGTTGCGGCCTACTTCCACACTAAGTCAGATAAGTTTCTTCTAAGCAGAGAAAAAAATTATTTATAAAAAACCGATTTTTGATGATAATTTGGATGTTGAAAATTTCCGCTCAGCATCAGCTTTTGTTGCCATTGTAAAACATTATTCATTCAATCATTCATGTTTTTTCATGTCCATACACAACAGCAAAAAGTAAAAGATAAAACTTATCGCACGTTGGAATATGGTACATAGGATGGACACAATAGAGCCAAAATGCTCGCCTAGTCGCAGACACCCTTACTCGCTTTAGCCTACTTGTCCTTCCAGTCCAACAAAAGCAAAAAAGCAACAAGATCACAGAAAGCAATATCGCACATCATAAGTTAAGTGCACTATATACAGTTTATACAGAGTAATCAGAGCTGGGCGTTTAAAAAACACACCGTAAAGCGCAAGCGCAAATTCCGCAACCAAAATTTTTCTACTGTAAAGCGCAAGCGCAAATTCCGCAACCAAAAATTTTTAAGGTCGAAGCGCAAGCGCAAATTCCGCAACCAAAATTTTTTAAGGGTAAAGCGCAAGCGCAAATTCCGCAACCAAAATTATTTTAGCTTAAAGCGCAAGCTCAAATTTCGCAACCAAAATTTTTAAGCTTAAAGCGCAAATGCGAATTTCGCAACCAAAATCTTAAAAGCTTAAAGCGCAATTGCAAATTCCGTAATGAAAATTCTAAACGTTTTAAAGCGCAAACACAAATTCCGCAACCAAAAATTGAAAATAGTACAGCGCAACTACGATTTGATTGCTTGAGGAGCGCACACAAATTTTGGTATTTAAAAAAGTTTTTGAGTGCAAATTTTTGCATAATCGAAGTTTCAAAAGCGCGCTGCAGACGATGGTGTTAAGTATGAAAATATGAAAGTACAAACATCGTATCCTCTTCAGCTAAGCTGCCTTGGAATAAACCAACTGCATTGCGTTTAACTTTTATAACTAAACGCACCTATCTGAGACCGAAGAAAGAATTATTTTTATTGTTGAAAAAAAACAATTAAACTCTAAAGCAAAAAAATAATAAAAATAAACAGCAATAAAAATAAATAAACACCAAAACAAAAAAGCTCCACTCACTCACATTCAGAAATAATGCGTTGACTTTTTTAAACACTTTTCATTCTCATGCAGCAAAACAAACTTTTCAAAATTTTTATTCGTCAAAGACGATTGTTTCGATCGCAAAATATCAGAACCAATAACAAATAATCTCTAGACGGTGGCCGAACTAGGAATAGCAGTGTTGAATCTTTTGAATTTTTGCAACCACGCATCTTTCTTGTAGGCAGGAAAGCAATTTTTTGGTGATTTTGTCGTTTGCTCTTCCGACCCTTTTATCTAGTCTTTCTCCTATTGTAGAGGCCAAATTTTCGGCTACTAATTACAGTACAAAAAGTATTTCGTACTTATTAAGTGAGGTAGCTTAAACTAAATACAGGGTTCAAAATTAACGCCTGCCCGCTTGCCCGAGGCAAGCTGAAATCGCTGCGGGCAAGTTAGTTTTCAGCTTAACTTCCCAGGTGGCAACTTAACAAAATACAGCGTATTAGACAACTTCAAACAAGATTAGTTAAAGACGCAATTTACTCGGTTTTGTTGCAATAAAGTAAAATTTGTACGTAGAGAAAGCTGTTCCTTGCTTTATTTTAGTAATCACTTTGTAACGATCACAATTAATGCATTGTCTAGTAGTACGCACATTATATTTATCGCAATTAACACGTTTTAATCGCACGCAGATTTTTCGATTCTTGGACGCGTTTAGCAACTGTTTGGCATTTTTTTTCTAGAAAAGTTTTTGAAAAAACAATTAATTACACAATTTTGCTGTAATTGAAGAGTTTCAAATTTTGATAATTATCGTTGTAAAGCAATATCAATTTTAGTGCACACATTTACATAGCTAATTAGCTATTCGCTGATATGTAATTACTTTATATTTCACTCTGTAGCTCGCAGCATGGAGATGTGGTAGTGCTAACCATTAAGTTTGAAATTCTGATATAACAGGTTACTGATTGCAGAGTTGGAGTCGAGAACCTAACGTTCAAAGCCAAGGCCAAGGACTCAAAAAAATCCGACCTCAACGCCAATGTCAAGGACTGACTATTTGGGGACAGATCCTCTCGAGGCCAAAAACAAGTATTGTCGACGCCTAGACCAAGGATATGATTTTTCTAAAACTGATGGTCGCAAATTTTCTATTATTTTTTAGCGCAGAAGTGTTTAAGATATTGCATTTCGTTAAATTTTTAATGATCATAATTCGAAAATGGTTGTTTGTAAAAATAACGAATGTTAGTTTATAGTTTTACCCTTTAGCGTCCGTTTTTTTTTTTTCTAGAAAAGTTTTCCGGCGCTTGCCACGCTAACAGCTGTTTCAGATACCACAAGTGTTACCCTGCGCTGCATGAAAATAACGTCAAGAATTTTGCAATTTTTTTGTTATGATTATTTTGATGATCTTTTAGCTTTCTAGCAGGTGTAGTTTCCAAAATATTCGCTAGTAAAAATACGTTTGCAACAAACCACAACGGTAATTAATAATTATGATCGTTAAATATTAAATGAAATATTTACAATCAAAAAATCGATTTTTGCTGATGCATGATTGGAAAAGGTACTGTTTGCATCACATTATCTTAACGATCGCACACAAAAACTTGATTCTCGAAACTACGCGTATTTTGCAAATTCAGTGCTTTTTTCCCAGCTAACCTCAAAACTTGGAGTAGTTTTTTTTTTCGGGCAAGTTGAAATTTTCTTGGGCAGATAGACATTTGATAACATTTGCCCAACGGCCAAGTTGTCAAAAAAGTTAATTTTGATCCCTGATATAATTTTAATACATTACTCTTTGTCTTTCAGCCGTATACAGCATATAGCAGGCCTGCCCAACCTTTTTACTGGTACGGGCCACAATTGCGGGAGAAAAGTTATTGCGGGCCTCATGCATTTTTACCAAGAGTTTTTACCAAGAAATTCAGGCCTTTTGTTAGCCGCATTGATGGCTAAGACCAACGTTAGACCTTTTTATTTGCCAGAAAATGGTAAGCCTTTCCAGGAGAAAATCAAGCGCGCAAAAAGACCTCGCGGGCCACACAAAATAGCTTCGCGGGGCCAAATGTGGCCCGCGGGCTACGGGTTGGGCAGCCTTGGAATATACCTTATCTAAAGCACACGTATTACCACTAGGGATGAACATTTCAGAATACTTGGCTATTTCAGAATTAATCCAAATAGCTAAAACCGAATCCCAATCTGGCTTAAATTAACTTGATTTGCTGAAAAAGTGAACAACCAGTCAACCACCACCGATATTCAGAAAAATTTGTTAAACGACTGGTTAATTAAAGCAGTGCTTTATTGCAGAGCATGACATTGAGTGCTTTTAAATGTTCACCACTTAGTTGCATTCTGAATTCGCTCACAGTCAAGTCTGCACTGGAGAAGCATCTTTCGAAAGAAGCTGATGGTGCAGAAATGCAAAGGTTGCTTCAAATAGGAAAGTTGAAAATTTGTGGACCACCATTTCATATAGGCCTATCCATTTTAAAAGGTTAAAAAGTTTGATTTTTGGAGAGCCCCGTTTGGGAAAACGTTTTTTATATTTGCCCACCCTAAAAATTTCATGAGTCCAGCGTGAGTGGTTAAAAAGTTTGAATTTTGGAGGGTCCGTTTGGGGCAAACCCTTATTGTGGCACCCCTAATTTTTGTAACGTTTAGTTTATTTTTGATTTTTACCCATTTAAAAAATCTAATTCATCTAGCCCTAACGGTTTAAAAGTTCGAAATTTTGGAAAACCCGGTTGAGGGAGATCTCCCAACTCAGAGTTGTAAACAAGCCGATTAGTTCAGGCCGAACCCGGCCCGAACCCGAAAGCTATTTTGAAGCCCAAATCATGCCCGAAAAAGCCCAAAAGTTAGGTTAGGTCTGAAAAATACAGCAATTTTGCAAGGTTATTTTAATTATATTTTTGTGCACTTAAGACAAAAAGTACGTTTTAGGCCCGAAATAAGTCCGAAAATTTTGTCAACTTTAGGCCCGAACCCGACCCGAAATGCCCGGCTCAACTTACAACTCTGTCCCAACTGGCACCCCTGATTTCTGTCATACACAAGTCCTCCTTGATATATTCAATTGCTCAAACTTCAAAAACAGCACGTTTAGCGGTTTAAAAGCTGATAGCGCAGAAGAAAACAAAACAAGAAAAAAAGTAGATAACGCAGAAGAAAATAAAACAAGAAAAAAAATCTTTCTATCAGCAATCAGCTTGTATTAACTATCTTGTGATCATGCTTTAAATCTGTAAAATCAAAATTTATTTATTTTTTGACAAGGACATGCAGATCAACATTTAAAAATTATTTTGTGATTGCACATCTTCGAAAAAAATTCACAATTAAAGCGCAACAAATATTAGATTTACCGATTCGCAAACGCAAATTGCGCAAGCGCTGAAAAAACAGGCATAGAGCGCAACGCAAATTGCGCAAGCGCTGAAAAAACAGGCATAGAGCGCAACGCAAATTGCGCAAGAGCGGAAAAAAAAGGCATAGTGCGCAACGCAAATTGCGCAATTGCGCAACTTGCGAAATTTGCGCAACTTGCGAAACTTGCGAACTATTTTGCGCACCGCCCACCTCTGAGAGTAATTACTAATTATAACAAACACAAATTTTGAGGACCGATATTTTCGATCAGTTGACAATCAATTAATGTCAAAAAAAAAAAAAAACTTCTACATAACCAACGCATTAGATTAAATGATGCAGATTGGTACAAGGATTTAGCTATAATTCGCAACAAGGTAGCATTTGATAGTTTTTTTAAATCTGCAGTAAGAGAAATCCTTCCATTCTGGGTGTAAGTTGTTCCAATTTTGTGCACCACTGAAAGGCAGTGCTTTTTTAGCAGTATTGGATTGAATTGAATATAACTGGTAATTTTTGCGACTAGCATTTCTAGTGTTATAATTATGCACAGAGTTAAGAGGTTTAAGATATTGGTTAAATAGTTTTGGGAGCTTGTTGTTGTGATATAAATACATGAATTTGGCCATCTCTAAGTGATATATATCTTTGATTTTTAGTATGTTTAGTTCATGATATAAAGAATTGTTTGCAATATGGTCATTTTTCTTTACACGGCTTATGATTCTTACGAGTCTATTTTGCAAGACTTGTAGGGGATGTAGCACAGAATTATTTGTAGATCCCCATGTTAAAATTCCATACATTAAGTGAGGGTACACAAGGCTGTGGTATAGCAGTGATAAATACTTTTGAGTGATATTCTGACAAAGATGACAAAATAAACCACAATATTGAGACAATTTTTTGCCGAGATGTTGGATGTGGGCATCCCATTTTAACTTCTCACCCAGATAAAAACCTAGATATTTTGCTTCAGCAGTTCGGTGAATGTTTTGTCCATTTATAGATAAAGAAAAATTCTTCCCACATTCTTTTTGAGGAGAAAAGCATATAATTAGTTTTTGAGTGGTTGAGTGTTAATTTATTACGCAATAACCATTTCTCAATTTTGTTTATTTCATCATTTGCTGTTTTTTCCAGTTTTTTGAGATCATTAGAAAAGTAAGTTTCCTGTCAAAGGTTGGTAAGTGATTTAGCAATGAATTCCTATTACTTTAGTGTTCTGAACGTTAAGCTTCAAATTGCTGTGAATCTATTTTCAATATGGCTACGAAGTGGAGTGAGTTGGTCATTGTCATTTTTGACCGATCATCTGTCCGGCTAACTTTTCTGAAAACAAATCGTCTTGTACCAAAAGCTTTTATCAAAATTGGGTCCACAGCTTGTCTATTAAAAATCCTCAGCGATTTATATTTAATGTTAATAACAGAGATGGAGTCGAGGACACGAGGCTCGAGGCCAAAGACACAGAAAAATCCGAGCCCAAGGTCAAGGACCGACTTTCCGAGAACAGGCCTTTTCCAGGCCAAGGGCCGGAATGGTCGAGGCCAAGACCAACGTGCAAGTGTTCTCCTACAAAAAGGTTTTTCGCGCAAAAAAATTGCAAATTTTTTGCAAAATTTCAGACGTTCTCCAAAAAAAAAGTCTTCGCGCACGAAATTGTAAATTTTCCGTGAAATTTCAGACGAAGAAAAAAGCTAATTATCCAGGCCTACTTTTAGCAAATCAAAAAATAGTGCTTGTGCTCGGGCGAGGACAGGCATTTTCGAGGACATGTTGGCTTCAAGGACTTGACCTTCAAGGCCAAGAACTTCAAAATGCGTCCTTGAGTCCAAGGACATCCTCGAGGACTCCACCTCTAGTTAATGAAAAACTCCTAAATATTGTGTGAGTTACTGTGGTCACGACACTGATGACTGCAAATTGACAATGTGCGTGCTGTCTTTTTATCTTCTTAAGCCTAGACTAAGTTTAATACGAACAAGTGTGCTAAACGCCCACACGTTTTTTACGATCGGTGTCTGATTTAAACACTATTTAACGCCATGCTGATGCTTCGTTAGTTTTTCGCCGATTTGTAACCTGATTGAGGCAAAAATTACAAAAACACCATATAAATTAACACTGCACGTGATGGAAATCAAACATCCTGTTAAAGCAGAGAAAAAAAACATCGTAAAGCGCAAGCGCAAATTCCGCAACCAAAATATTTCTAGCTTAAAGCGCAAGCGCAAATTCCGCAACCAAAATTTTTTAGGGTTAAAGCGCAAGCGCAAATTCCGCAACCAAAATTTTTTTAGCTTAAAGCGCAAGCACAAATTCCGCAACCAAAATCTTAAAAGCTTAAAGCGCAAATGCAAGTTCCGTAACGAAAATTCTAAACGTTTTAAAGCGCAAACACAAATTCTGCAACCAAAAATTGAAAATAGTACAGCGCAACTACGAATTGATTGCTTGAGAAGCGCACACAAATTTCGCTATTTAAAAAAGTTTTTGAGTACAAATTTTTGCATAATGGAAGTTTCAAAAGCGCGCTGCAGACGATGGTGTTAAGCAAGGATGGCAGTACGGTACGGTACGTTCAGAATATGCATACTACGTACCTTCAACCGTACCCTACCAGCGTACCGTACTTCAGTTCAATTTTTGAAGCGTACCGTACCAACGTACCGTACACGTTCCATTACAAAAAAGGCGTACCGTACCACCGTACCGTACTTCTTAGCAAAAATTGAGGCGTACCATACCGCACTTACGTACCGTACTGTACTGCCATCCTTGCTTTAAACTACTCGCAACTTTAACTGACTTTGAAATCACTTGCCTATAAATCAGCGATCTCAGTTCACACATTTAAGCTCGGCTTTAGCTGTCTTTTGCCTCTGCATACAAAAAGCCGTCGCAATGTGCGAAAAGTCTGGGATTTTTAATTCAAACCACGTACCAATGTACCGTACCCGTGCCATTACAAAAAAGGCGTATCGTACCAACGTACCGTACCCGTACCATCACAAAAAAAGCGTACCGTACCAGCGCACCGTATCTCTTAGCAAAAATTGAGGCGTACCGTAACGTACTGCCATCCTTGGTGTTAAGTATAAAAATATGAAAGTATAAACATAGTACCATTTTCAGCCAAGCTGCTCTAGAATAAACCAACTGCATTGCGTTTAGCTTTTATAACTTAAGGCACATATCTAAGACCAAAGAAAGAATTGTTTTTATTGTTGAAAAAAAGCAATTAAACACTAAAACAAAAAAAATAATAACAATGAACAGCAATAAAAATAAATAAACACCAACACAAAAAAGCTCTACTTACTCACATTCAGAAATAATGCGTTATTCATGGAGAAAAATTGACTTTTTTAAACACTTTTTATTTTCACGCAGCAAAACAAATTTTTTAAAATTTTCTTTCGTCATAGACGATCGTTTCGATCGCAAAATATCAGAACCAACAACAAATAATCTCTCGACGGCGGCCAAACTAGATATAGTAGTGTTGAATATTTCGAATTTTTGCAACCACGCATCTCTATTGTAGGCAGGAAAGCAATCTCTGGTGATTTTGTCGTTTGCTCTTCCGACCCTTTCATTTAATCTTTTTCCTATTGTAGAGGCCAAGTTTTCGGCTACTAATTATAGTACAAAAAACAAAAAGTATTTCGTACTTATTAAGTGAGGTAGCTTAAACTACATACAGGGTTCAGAATTAACGCCTGCTCGCTTGCCCGAAGCAAGCTGAAATCGCATCGGGCAAGTTAGTTTTCAGCTTAACTTCCCCGGTGGCAAGTTAACAAAATACAGCGTATCAGACAACTTCAAACAAGATTATTTAAAAACGCAATTTACCCGGTTTTGTTGCAATAAAGTAAAATTTGTACGTAAAGAAAGCTGTTCCTGCTTTATTTTAGTAAGCACTTTGTAACTATCACAATTAATGCATTGTCTAATGGTAGGCACATTATTAATCGCAATTAACACGTCTTAATCGCACGCAGATTTTTCGATTCTTGGACGCGTTTAGCAACTGTTTGGCACAAAATGTTCCGTTTTTTTTCTAGAAAAGTTTTCCGGTGCTTGCCACGCTAACAGCTGTTTCAGATACCACAAGTATTACCCTGCGCTACATGAAGATAACGTCAAGATTTTTTCAATTTTTTTGTTATGATTATTTTGAAGATCTTTTAGCTTTCTACCTGGTGTATTTTCCAAAATATTTGCTAATAAAAATACGTTTGCAACAAACCACAACGGTAATTAATAATTATGATGGTTAAATATTAAATGAAATATCTACAATCAAAAAATCGATTTTTGCTGATGCATGATTGGAAAAAGTTACTGATTGCATCACATTATCTAAACGATCGCACACAAAAACTTGATTCTCGAAACTATGCGTATTTTGCAAATTCAGTGCTTTTTTTCCAAGTTAACCTCAAAACTTAGAATACCTTTTTTTCGGGCAAGTTGTCAAAAAAGTTAATTTCGATCCCTGATATAATATTAATTCATTACTCTATGTCTTTCAGCCGTATATAGCATTACTGAAGCACAAGTACTACGACTAGGGATGGGCATTTCAGAATAGTAGGCTATTTCAGAATTATTCCGAATGGCTAAAACCGAATTCTAATCTAGCTTAAATTAACTTAATTTGTTGAAAAAGTGAACTACTAGTCAACCACCACCGATATTCAGCAAAAATTTATTAAACGATTAGGTTTATTAAAGAAGCGCTTTATTGCAGTGCATGACATTGAGTGCTTCTAAATGTTCACCACTTATAGTAGCATTCTTAATTCGCTCACAGTCAAGCCTGCACTGGAGAAGCACCTTCCGGAAGAAGCTGATGGTGCAGAAATGCAAAGGTTGCTTCAAATAGGAAAGTTGAAAATTTGTGGAACACCATTTCATGTATCCATTTTAAAAGGTTAAAAAGTTTGAGTTTTGGAGAGCTCCGTTTGGGAAAACTTTTTTTCATATTTGCTCACTCTGAAAATTTCATGTGTCCAGCGTGAGTGATTAAAAAGTTTGAATTTTAAAGGGTCCGTTTGGGGCAAACCCCCATTGTGGTACCCACAATTTTTGTTACGTTTTGTTTATTTTTGATATCTATCCATTTTAAAAATCTGATTCATCTAGCTCTAACGGTTTAAAAGTTCGAAATTTTGGAGGACCCAATTGAGGGGGATCTCCCAATCTGGCACCCTTGATTTCTGTCACACACTAGTCCTCCTCGGTACATTCAATTGCTGAAACTTCAAAGACAGCACGTTTAGCGATTTAAAAGTAGATAGCGCAGAAGAAAACAAAACAAGAAAAAAAGTAGATAACGCAGAAGAAAATAAAACAAGAAAAAAATCTTTCTATCAGCAATCAGCATGTATCAAATATCTCGTGATCATGCTTTAAATCTGTAAAATCAAAATTTATTTATTTTTTGACCGGGACATGCAGTTCAACATTTAACAATTATTTTGTGATAGCGCATCTTGGAAAAAAATTCACAATTGAAGCGCAACAAAGATTAGATTTACCGATTCGCAAACGCAAATTGCGCAAGAGCTGGAAAAAAAGCATAGTGCGCAACGCAAATTGCGCAACTTGCGAAATTTGCGCACTTTTTGCAACTTTCGAACTATTTTGCGCCACGCCCACCTCTGTGTTAAAGCTTCAAGCCCCCCACAATTTCTTAAAGCGCAGTTGCTGCTACAAGCCACAGTACATTTACGTGGCTCTACAGAACGGCTAGTTTAAAAGTATCTGCTAGTAGTAGTAGAATGATATTGACGATTTCTTCGTATTGTTTTAATATTTGTTATTTTGTTCTTTCTATTGTTTGTTAAATTTCATTTATTTATCATAAAAAGTTATGGCCAACTTACCCTACCAGTTTGGTCAGTTTGAGTGAACATTTTAAGTTAGCTTTGTGAGAAAAATTGAGAAAAATTGCGAGAAAAAAATAGAACAGTGCTAAATGAAAGCCAAAAGATTTGAGATTTAGAGGATCTACTTGATTTTTTAATATCATTTACTGTATAATGACAAAAATATTTAAAAATTAAAAAAAAACGTCCAACTTACCCAGCCTTCCCCTATCTGTATCAGAAAGGTGATGGTGATTAGAGTAATAGGCTATCACACTTAAACTAGTAAACTATTGCAGCAGCGAGATTAGATTGATTTCAATAAAAAAAAAGTTATGCTAGCCTGCCTGTAAACTCAGCTCAACTGCTAACTAGCACAAACTTTTAATGGCTTTCTTTACCACTTCACTACTACTACAACTAATCTACCTATGCTTCCATTTCCATTTAGTTTTTGTTTAGCATTTATGCAGTGGTATTGGCAGTAAATAACTTGAGATTGTTATAAACTAAGCCTATAAAATGTTAGGGCCTAAAAATTCGACACGATAAGCCCCTTTGGCCTTTGCTCCTCTCCTCTAATCGGGATCTGTGAAAAGGTGGTTCAGGGAATACATCATAACCGGGTCTAGGGGGAGGTGGAAGGACTTGAAAGTTTACGCGCACTTAAGTAGTTGCTACAGCACTCAATTAGTTGTAGTTCAGTGTGTATGCAGGCAAAATCTGGCCGGATCTCCAGTGAAGACATTTTTGTTTTTAGTTTTCACCTAACTTCCAGCCCTGGCCTTGGCAAAAGGGCCCGATACTAGCTTTCGCAACCCCTGAAAACATTTCTTGTTGAGACTCAGCTTCAACTTCATTAAACAGGCAAAAAAAGCTATTAAAATTTTGCGCCAATTAGCAATTAAGCTGAATTTACAGCCAGGCCTACCGAATTTTTTTTCTGTTTCATTAGGTCTAGCCTATTCTCATTGCTGCAATAGTTTACTAGTTTAGATCAGATCTCATAGCCTATTACACTAACCACTATTCCATTTCTGATGACTACTTTTATTTGCTCAAGTTTCATCTTTTCCAATTAAGCTAACTGGCTGAGTAATTGTAATACAGCTAGGCCTACTCCAACTTTAGCTACATAGTCAAAAAGCAGCATCCAGTACCATTTTAGCTATGAATTAATTTCTCTCTGTGTCGACTTCCGTCTAGACAAATCGCACACGCGCAGCGCGGATCATACAGCATTCTTATGATAGACTGGAATCGTTTGAAGTAAACAATTATGCATTTTTTTACAGATACCAAATCGCTTATTTAGCGTCATTTTGCGTATTTAGTCAGATTTGCGTTTAGGCATGTGTCATTTTGCGTCTACAGCTAAATATGCAATTTGGCATTTGTAATTTTGCATGTTTAGTTAAAAATGCAATTTGGTATTTACCATTTTGCATGTTTAGCTAAATATGCAATTTGTCATTTTGTAAATTTTAGTTAACTAAGCAATTCGGCACCAAAAAAGCTTAAAAACACGCATTTTTATTGCTTTACATTTGGCCTCCATAGTTAAGGCGGTTAAAATGTAAAAATCTTTGATAAAGCCCGCAAAAATCAACTCGCCAACCAGATGCTGAAAGTGGACTGACTAGTACTACTGCAGTACTGTACATTGAAGAGGAAGTGTAGAAGACAAAACCTCGCACAACTAAACCTGTGTTTTCAACAATGGGTTTGTCAACTCCGTCCGCCACCTGTGAGCTCTACTGCGCAATGTTAAAAACGTTGTACAAAATCTAAGATTTTCAGACTGAACTTTCGTTGGTCGGTTTGATCACATGCCTGCTCGGTCACGCACAGGGTTGGAAATATCGACTTGAAATCGATAATCGATATTGTTATTCGTTACTTTTTGGTTATAGAATGCAAAAATTCTTTACTTTCTGGTTTCATTATCGAATGTGCCCTTTCCCTACTTTTTTGCATGGTAAATCGATAATAATTAATCGATATTTTTTTCAACTTCAGCAAAATTATTTTGGAAACACGTTAATCATTTTTTCGTGTACAGCGGTTATATTGTAGAAGTAATTAGAGATGCTAGCTGCAGCGCTGCGTACGCGGCCGCATGCGCGGTTTGACCAACAGTGCCGCGCAGCGCGAAAAATTCTAGTAGTATTGCAGTGCAGTCACAGTGCAGCTGCATCGTGGAGGATAAGACCGCTTCTTAGAATTAGGTTAGGAATCAGCAACTCTACCTCAGTTGTTAAATTCAGTCTCAATGTAGCCTGCCTAGGCCTGTTAGTGTTAGGTACCATGGTTTACCGGTAGCTTAGGTTTATCTTTAAAATCATAGGCTTACCGTGCATATCTAACCGTAATCGTAATGCAGCCTGTACAGGTAAGCTGGGCTAGATGGGTACTACTGGTACAGTAGCGGTTAACCCTGGGCTATTGCATAACACCAGACACGAACAGATAAGGTGATATTATTGATAGTCAAACTGTAAGCATGTATAGGTACTTACTACTTGTAAGTTGAGTTAAGCCAAATGCTGTAGCCTGATACTGGTATCATACCGGTACGTACCTAGTACCGGTATGTGATACTGGTTGGCCTAATGAAATATCGGCTGACTCAGGGACTAGTATAGTCTGGTTCGGTAGGCATCCTACTTTAGCTTCTTGACATGTAGTAAAGTCGAGGCTTTTATTCATCATCATCATCATCATCATCATCATATTTATTTATTTACCAAGTGACGTCATATCACAAGAAAAAAAACTGCAACTTCCTCTAGGTCTATCACCAAAGCATCGAAATATGCAATTCCTTTAAAACCAAACACACAAACTTGCAGAGTCAAAGCGATATTTAGTCACTTGGTGAGGAGACAGCGAAGGACCGAAAGGTCATCTAAGTCTACTGCCACCTCACCAAGTTAAGGTTAAAAAAAGCAGCTTCTAGATTTTCTCAGTCTGCTACTTTCTATGATAAAAAATTTTACGCAAAATTAAAACAAAGTATTGCAAAGATATGTACACTTTGTACAGTGTATACACAAAACTCACAGTCACCATGTAAAGAAAATGCAAGACAACATTAGAATTGTTCTGACTCTAAGCATACTAAAAAATAAAAATGCTGTAACTACAGATTGGATAGAAATAAAATTAATAAAGTTCATAATGCTTATTTATGTTTTATAGAATTTAAAGTGGGCAATTGGAGTGAAAAAAAAAACTTCTTGCTTTGTTTTGTCTTGTTTGTCAATATGTCATTAGTACTGGTACAATTTCCAATACCAGTATATATCAACCTCAGTCAGTTATTGCAAAATTACTAATAATTCATGGGCACATCAAAATGAGAGATGACGTATTGTAATAAATGTGTGATAGATGAATGCACCAAACTCATGCTATTCAAGCAAAGAATAGGTTATTGTTGAACTAAAGCATAAATATGCAACTATGATTCCTGTAATTACTACTGCATTGCTGATAGAAAGCTGTTATTCTAGCTTTTATCGGTTTCATAGTTTGATAAAAAATGAGCTTTAACAGCTTTTTTAAATCTGTAGAATGAAACTTCTTTCATACTGCTTGGAATTTCATTCCAAACTTTAATTCCTGCGAATGATAGAGACTTTTGCCCTAATCTTGTTCTAGTTCTTGGAAGAAAGAAGTTGTTTTTGTGGCTCAATCTTGTCTTATGTGTATAGCAGTTTTTTATTAGGTTTAACTTATCTGAATTTGCAAAAGATAATACATTATTGTGAATTTTGTACATTAGCTTTGCAGTTTCCAGAGAGTAAATATCCTTAAGTTTTAAGCATTTAGCTCGATAGAACAAAGGATTAGTATGCTCACGATATCCACTTCCAGTTAACAATCTGATGCTTCTTTTTTGCAGAATAACGAGAGGTGCTAATGTTGATTTTGAAGCAGTCCCCCAACTACTTATGCAGTATTGTAGATGAGAGTATATGAGGCAGTGGTAAACAGATCTTAAGGTTTGCTCATCTACAAAGTGTTTTAATTGATTAAGGGCCCAAGATCCTCTTGCTACCTTTGAACATTGTTCCTTGATTTGTTGTTTCCAGTTTAGATTGTCGTCTATGAGAACACCTAGATACTTTATGTGATGTGATTGCTTGATTGGATTATTATCTATTGATACTTTGAGTTCAGGTTTATTTTGTTTTGTTGTCACTACCATAAACTCAGTTTTATTTAAGTTAATTGATAATTTATTCACCTTGAACCAATTGCTTACATTGACTAATTCATCATTAATATTTTGTTGCAGTGTTGAAACATTAGAATGGGAGAGAGTAAGGTTTGTATCATCTGCAAAAAGATGAATTGTGGAATTTGAGGCAAGTGGTAGATCATTGATGTAAATATTAAATAACAACGGACCTAGAGTTGATCCCTGAGGAATACCGCAAATAACATCTCTTGACTTGGATTTATATTGATTTACAATTGTATACTGTTGACGGTCAGTCAGGTAACTTGCTAGTAACTGTAATGGTAATCCTCTAATTCCATACTTTTCTAGTTTCTTGATCAGTATTGTGTGATTGATGGAATCATATGCTTTTCTTAAATCTAAGAAAATAGAACATGTAATGAGCTTTTTATCCATATTGTCAAGTAGCTTATTGTAAATATCTAAAACAGCTTCATTTGTTGAGCAATTTTTCTTAAAACCATACTGGTATGGACTAATCAAATTATTGCTCACAAAATAATTGTTTAGTTGATCAAGCAGACACTTTTCAAAAAGTTTGGCGAAAGGATTTAAAATAGAAATAGGGCGATAATTACTGCATAACTCTCTTTCGCCTTTTTTGAAAATTGGAACAACTTCAGCGGTTTTTAACACTTTTGGAAAATATCCTGTTGATATGCATGCATTAAAAATGTTAGTTAGAACTGGAGCTATAACAGAGCCTGACATTTTTATATACTTTGCAGGAATTCCTTGTCTTCCTGTACTTTTTGATGGATTCATAGCTCTGATGTAATTTACTACTTCTTCTTCAACTATTGGTTCTAGAAAAAACGAATTGCAACTACTCTGAATCAAAGATGTGGCATTAAATTTGCCATCAATTATAGCTGGTGTTTCGATCGTAGACGCAAGGTTAACTCCTATCTCTATGAAATATTTATTGAACAAGTTACTGATGGCTTGTGGACCTTGTGCACTTTCACTTTTGGAAGCATACATTTTATTAGGAATGTTATTTTTCTTCACATTTTTCAAGTGAATAATTTTATTTATAATTTTCCAAAGTGACGAGGTGTCATGCTTATTATCATTCACTAAATTTTTAATGTAAAGTCGTTTTGCATATTCCTTAATATGAGTCAGTTTATTTCTATGGACTTTGTATTGTGCCCATGTATTACTGTCATTTAATTTAAGGGCTCTTTTGTACAATAAATTTTTTTGCTGGATTGATATAAGGATTCCTTTGGATAACCATGGTTTGTTTTTTAGTTTTGTTTCCTTTCTGCTTTGTTTTCGTAATGGTGCATGTATGTTTAAAGTCTTATGAAAAATGTCAATAAACTTCTCAGTGTAGTTGTCAATGCATTCCTCTTTGATATCACCTAATAGCTCCATTCCTTCAGTTAAATTGTCTAGAAATTTTTCTACTTCAAAATTTTTTGTATCACGAATTAGTGTGACAGTTGATTTTTCACTCTTGGGCAGGCTTAAATTAGAACACACCATTACTGGCAGGTGATCACTTACATCTTCCACCAGAATAAAACTTTTGTGTTCACCCACTACATTGTTTGTATAAACATGATCTAAAAGAGTTGAGCTTGTAGTGGTTATTCTTGTCGGGTGTGTAATTAAGGGAATGCAGCCTAAGCTATATGTTAAATTCATGAAATCTTTAATATTGATATCAGAGTTACTTTTCAACAAATCTGCGTTGAAGTCTCCTCCGATATAATACATCAATTTTCTACTATTCAATTTTTCAATGGTTGATTCAAAACTCTTGCAAAACTCTGATAAATTCTGTTTAGGGTGTCTGTAAATTACCCCCACTATACATTTTTTGTTATTCCCTAAATCTAGTTGAATCCACATATCTTCACAGTTAGGAATGTTTAAATCAAACTCCTTGCAAATTGAAATTGATAAAGACTCCTTAATAAACAATCCTACTCCTCCCCATCTTGTAGTTGTGCCTTTGTGGTAAAAATGGTACCCATTTAACTTTGCATTGTATACCTGTAACAATTTAAGTTTGGTTTCACTTATAGCAATGATATCAGGTGAGATATCATAATTTGTTAAAAGTTCATTCAATTTATCAAAATTTGCATTTAAGCTTCTTATATTCACGCAAAGCAAGGAAAATTTACACTTTTTGTTAATAATATTGGCTTCGGCCTGTGAGCAGTATTTTGAGTCAACCAAACCAGAATTTAAATCATTTAGTAAGCTTTTTATCTTGTTGTCTACCTGTAAGCATTTAGCTGGCAAAAACGAATTATTTGTGTGATTAATATCAAAGTTTAGTTTGTCATCATTTCTCATTTCATTTAACAATTGCTTATCATCTAGGGTTTGAAAAGGAAACAATTCATTGTAACAATTTTGGCAGAGGTATGGTTCAGTAGAAGAACAAAGAGTGTGAAATTTAAGGGGACTAATGACTGTGCATTTGAGATGAATCCATCCACCACACATATCACACTGAATAGCACACTGGTTCCTTTTACAAGGTCTTAAACATATTTCACATGGACATTTAACTGGCATTATCAAGCAGTCAAACCAATGAAAGATTCTACACTAGTTAGACAAAATAGCAAATTTAAAATCAGCCACAAAATATGCAGAAAAAGTTGTTTTGAATTTAAAATGAAAACAGGTGAAAAGTATCCTTCAATATACTGGTAATTATGAATTTAGACAAAAAGGTAGACAAAAAGGTAGGCCAACAGAAAAAAAAAAAAAAGTCAGATCCAACTATGTACACAAAAATACAAAAACTACTAACGTCAGATCCTGCTATGTAGTCACAAAACACTAAAAGAGTGCTGAGTGTCAGGTTGAAGTATCCTTCTTATTCATACACCCAAGAGTTGTTAGCACAGCAATAATTGTTAAGTTCACCTTCTTTAAACCATAAAGCTATTTCTTTCTTTGCTGTTTCCACAGAGTCAGATCCATGACATATGTTTCTCCCAATGTCAATACAATAATCTCCACGAATTGTATCAGGAAGAGAATCAACAGGGTTAGCCTCTCCAAGCATTTTACGATCAGTTTTAACTGCTCCTTTTCCTTCCCAAACCATTGCCACAACTGGCCGAGACAACATAAATTCAACAAGTTTTGGGAAAAATGGTTTTGAACTGAGATCTGCAAAGTGCATTTCTAGCAAATCTTTACTGGCAGTCGTCATTTTCATGGCACAAAACCAAAACCTTTCTCCTCGAAACGGCAAATTATTTTGCCAACTAAACCCAGCTGAACACCATCTGGCTTCACTGCAATAAAATCTTCAAGAAAAAGTTGGATTTGACCAAATAGGGGGAAGGCTTGAACCAAAAGTTGAAAGATTCCACCACCAACTATGAATAGGCCTACCACTAGCCTACCGTTTAACCTCAGATTTCCCGCTCCAGAGACGAACGCGTTACCGCTCGACCAACTGGCCGATTTTTACTCAAGATGACTGCTGAAATAGTTCGTTGTTGCTCGTGTGCCTGAAAACTTATTCTAATAGAATCTTATTCTAATAGAATTTATTGAGTTTGTTGCATGTATATGGCAGATCCAACGCTAATGGCTATTTCTAAAAACTGAAGGATCCATGGCAATACACATTAAAGTTTATCATTGAAGCACTACAGTACTAGTACTGAGAGCATGGCAAGATTTTATTGACTGCTTGATTCTACAGTACCAGAGTATTGTAGTCTGATCAGTGACTTAGGAATTTCAGATTCATAGTTTGAAAGTTTTATCTTAGGTGATTGTACTTGGACCCCACACAACAACCTATTCCTGTAGCCTACTGTACAGTATAAAGTAGCCTCAGAGTTCTATTTCCACTGTTGTAAGATGAGCCATATTTAGATGTCAGTGCAGAGTGTATCTTTTTCTCTCCATTCCAGATCAACAATAGATATAGATACCATAGTTGGTAATAATTGCTTGTAATATTGGTTCAAATTCAACATTTTAATGCTCATAGACTGATCGTGTAGAAGCACAAAGTACTTAACCTGAAACCACCTTTTCCATTTATAATTATTAGTATTCTCTTATCATATGTGATACCAGTTGCAAAAAATAAGATGTAATGGTTGAAACTACTTTTGCATATTAATTTTTCACCTTAGGCTTAAGAAACTTTGAGCTAAAGTTGTTTATGCAAGACAAGTTACGGTACCGGTATAGTATTTTAGAGCTAAATCGATATGAAACTTAAAATGCACATACTTGTCAGTTGTGTGGTATGAAATTACAATTAAATTTAAAGGACAGATTTATGTACAATATACATACACTGTAACTTATCAAGCATGACCATGATTTACTCTGGCAAGCCTAGTAATGATGTCAGATGTGACTGTGCTTTTAATGCTACTGTTTGCATAAATTCAGCCATCAAACTTTGGCAGTTAGAACTTCTAAAGTGGAAGTGATGATACTGTATATTCAATATTCCAAATATAATGTCCAATTGTCCATGGGTTGATTCTTGATTGGGATGATTTTTTATTATTTAAAATTGAACTAAGACCTATCATCAAGGATTGGGTTATTGGGCTTGTTTAGTTACGCAACAATTTAGACCAAGTCATTATCTAAAGCTAAGCTAGTTTGACTAGCTTCAGGTGGACCATGGGGTGCGAACCTTTTTGGTTTTTAATTTTGCCTGCAGTGAGAAACAGTATTGGCGTTGACTCCGTTGAGCAATACCGTAACCATTACATTTTGACTTTTGCGATGCGATGTATCAAGTTCACAAAGTTTTTGTGGTGCAGTGCGGTGTGCGGATGGAATTGAGCGGTGCGGTGCAGTTTGCAAACAAAAATTTTGTGGACCGCACCATCTCTAGCAGTACCGGTAATTATAATTTCAATTTAATTAATGTATGCAATAGTTCAAAATTTCGCATCGCAATCATTTTTGACTCCATTCCAAGTCATACAAACACAATAATGCTCTTGTAGCCAGTGGTGCCAGTGCAGAGTGTAGTATAAAGCATAGTCAAGCAGTGCTGTGAGGTGTCAATTCCTAAATTCTTTGCAATGTACCGTCGTGCCGAATAGGACTAGGTTAGATGATATTGTTAGGTATACATTGGAAAAGCCAAAAGCTCAAGTAATTCTCATTGCTATTGATATTTGCAGTGGTCTTATAGTACAGTCACAGTACAGTGGTAGCTGGTAGGCTAGAGACTGCTTTTAGCGTCGTGGCGGCTTAGGCGTAGGGGTTAGAACATTGGTCTCACAGTTGGTAGACCTGAATTTGATTCCTTTATCGAGCCATACCAAAACACTTTAAAAAATGGTATTCACATCTTTCCTACTTGGCGCTCAGCACTTCAAGGAATAATGTGAAGCTTCGCTGGTGTAATAGTCAGGTGGCAACGACTTTAAAACCCTATGGTCATTTAGCTCTTTCCTGGCCGAGGCAACTCTGTGAATAAATATGCAAAAATTATAAGGCAATGGCATCTAGCAGCTTACAGCTAGGCCTGGAATGTCAAGCAGGAAAGCTATGAATACCAATTTTTTAAGTTTTTGCAAGACTCTCTACCAAGTGGTCAGGTAGCCTACTGAGGTAGTAGTAGCAGTGAACCCGGGCCTGCAGACTGATGACTGCAAGGCAGATTCTATAACCAATGCTTATCTCAACACCAACATGGCAGAGGTGGAACGCTCATGTGTAGGCTATCCCAGTTGTACTCATTTGGCGGTGGCCTAATGGTATTTTACTTGCCATTATCAAATGCTATTGTTTGCTGAGTAGCCTACTGGTATGCTTAACTTTCACGTTTTCTATAAATCCTCTATGTTCTAATACAAAGTTTTGTAGCCTATACTCCAGGTAGTCAATTCGTTTATTAAAGCTTAGGATCTTAAATAACCAAGTGCCATACTGGTACTGTAAAAGCCAAGAAAAGAAAAAAATTTTGAACCTATTGGCTTAGACAAGTGACAACTTATAATTATGGAAAGTGAAGTATATGTTTCTTTACCTGTGGCAGTGACAATTAATAATAGTTCTTGGGATAATTCCATAGGTGGGCACAAGTCCGTTAATCTGTTAATAACGAAGCTAACTTTTTCGTTAACTCGTTAATCCGTTAAAAAGTTTTTTCATGTTAACAGACTAAATTAACTTCCGTTAAGTGCTGTTAACGGACTAAAGTAACTTCCGTTAAGTTCTGTTAACTTCCGTTAACGTTTTTACCGTTAATATCTTGCTCCATTCATTCATCGTACCGGTACAAACCAGTTTGCACTGGTAGCACTTGTTGCGTATCAGCACGAGTTATATAGAAGAAAGCGGATAAAGGAGCTATTTTTTGTGACAAATAATAAGCTGCAGCCTCAGAGGTCTATTAGTTATCGCTGTTCGCAATTTCCAAAGATTTTCCGATCGCAGCTTCGTTAGTGCATTTGAACTTATTTCTGTCTTGAAATTAGATTAGACTGTAAAATGTAACTTCCAAAACACAAAAAGACCATCATAGCTATAAACATTTCCTTACAATCTGCTCAACAACGTCAATACGTGTTTTAGAAGCGAGTGAATAAAAGAAATGTACATTACACGCAAAATGTTAACGAATTAACGGACTGTATTAACTTCCGTTAATTAAAGCTGAAAATAACGGATTATCGTTAACGGAGGTGTGAAGTTTGTTAACGGACTAGTGGTTAACGAAGCTAATGTTTTGCGTTAACTTGCCCACCTATGGATAATTCTGATAAGGAAACTACTGGCAGTGCCGGAACCAGTACCAACAATGGTATCTGTTGCATTGAACTGAATATACATTAGGGTTGTCCAAATTTAGGTCATGTTCGAAAAATTATGTTTAAACACCTTTATTCCGTTCGTTTGGACCTAAAACTCAGTTTGCAAAAAAAATTTTTCAACTTGGAGGTCATTTAGACCCCGCTTATTGGACCTAATGTTTTGACCACGAAATGCGCTATAATTAGGGAATTCCCCTAAGTATAAAGTTCATATTTTCGGTTTTTAATGGTTCTGAAATGGTTTGTAGGAACGCTTTACAGTTTATATGAACATGTTTGCCATTTTGGTTGAGATATTATCATCGATGACGTCATCACGAATTTCGGGGGAAATTCCCTAAACCAAAATTTTATTTTTTAAAATTTTTTAATCCTTTTGTCGTGTATTTTTTTATACTTTGAAGCTGAAATGAACACATTTGTCACTGTAGCTGTGATGACCTGCATTGCCACTTTTTTTTGGAAGATCACTTTTTTTTGAAAAAAGCAACAAACAATATTGATATAATTCGATATAATTTCGGTTATAATGAAGCACATTTCTTGCATATAAAACAACCACTTGTTGAACACAAATAAAACAAGGTTTAAAAAGACTTGGAAAGCGTTTCTTTTGAAAATTCTGGAAATCGTTTTCTGTGATCTTCAACAGCTTGCAAAATTCTCTCACGTTGTTGAGGGTCGTCAGTTAGAATCGCAGCATAGTCTGTATTTAATTTAACCAGCTCTTTCTGCAGCATCATTCACAACTTTAACAGAGTTCACAAAAGATTTCATTTCTTGGTAAGAAGTGGACATATCCCATTCAGTCACATGCTTTCGAAGCCAATCATGCTTCAAACCCAACGCTTCAAATATGAACCAAGATTCTGGTCCAATTAAGTCAAATAAATGCGTGTTTTGATCAACCGTTTGTCGCAAGACTGGTATTCCTCGTCGGAATTCGTCAGGTCTGGGCATCAAGAGAAGACGATCTGCCATTTGTTGCCGATTTTCTTTTGATATTGCAATATTTTGGCTGCACGAAGAAAATATAACGTTTTGTTCAGTCAGGTACCAATTGTGTTTGTGAAGTTTTCGGAAAGCTGCAGTGCTCACACTAGCGTCGTATGGTTTATATTCCAGCATGCTCTGTAGAAAGGTGAGGTCGTTTATTGCTGCATCGGCACCAATGTTACATTTAAGCCATGCTGGGATATAAAACAGTACAAGAAAAGTGACTAACCGGTGAAGTTTAGAAAGGGTTTGGTTATCGTAGTTCATTTGATCTGCCCACATGTAGATCTTCTGACTATAAAGTACCTGGCTCATCCAACGGGCTGAGTGTGTTGCTCCTGGGCGATGATGAGGCACATCTTCACAATGAACATATCCGATGATCGCTAATGTTAGCTTAGCACATTCTTTGTAATCATGTCGCAAACTGGAGTTTTTTCTGCCCTTTTTGTGTTCCAGCAAAGATGTGATTTCATCACCGACTTCATTCGCTTTTTTTTGCAACCACTCATCTGAAAAGTTTAAGGTCTTGAATGATTTTGTTTTGTCGATGTTGCCCCATTTTCTTTTGAATTCATTAAACGTTGGATTTCCAGGCCTCGTTGTTTCTTTTCCAATATTGACTTTCAAACAGCTCGTATTACAAGTTCATTGATATGATGCCGACAAGCACGATAGAACGCTTTTCGACCTTGTTGTTCTTCAAGCAATTTTGCTGCACCATTCCTCCAACCGCTATTACTTGATGTAGTGTCAAAGACCAGGGCCTTGAAGTTATTGGTAATCTGCCACATTAGAAGCATATCATAAGAAGCATCTGCTTGTGCTCTCCCTGTAGAACTTTCTAATTTTGCAATGCCATAAAGTTTGCCATTTTCAAAATCAGAAACAACGCAACCCGATGCTATTATAGATAGAGCTTCATACTTTGACCTCAATCGGTCTGTTGTTAATTTTCCATCCCAGTGTAATGCAATGTTTCGAGGTGCATTTTGCTTCATTTTTTCCAATACTTCTTGAGAAATTTTTAATCTAGATGCAATTCTTGACCTCCTTGTGGAAGAACGCGATAAGCAGAAATCATTAACGTCTCCATTACACGCCTTAACCCTATTTGTACCCTATTTGTATTCTATAATTTTGTGAAATATACTATATTTCAGTCACAAAAAATTACAAAGAATAATCAACACAATATATTAACGATGACGTCATCATGCATGTGACGTCATCATGCATGATGACGTCATCATTTGCGGTAACTTTATCAGAGATGTTTTTGAAATAACAAAAGTCCAAACTAAAACTAATATTTTGCCACATTTAGGCAATTTTGCATTCTGTTATAAGGATTTCCTGGTTTTGATGACGTCATCATCGTTTTCGTGACGTCACAACCTAAAAAAATTTATTTTTAAAAATTTAACAAAAAATAGCTTCAACAACCAAAATATCTCGATTCTATCACTTACCAATCGGTTTTTAGATAGGGGGGCAAATTTCCCCTTCCCCGGTACAAATAGGGTGTAAAAATAGCCCAGTATATATAGGGTTAATGAATGAAGAATTTAGCATGGTTGCAGAATTGTCAGAAATTTTAAGTCGATCGAGAGCAGCTGCGATTTCATGGTTGTCCATTATATAACGAGGGGCGGTGAGGATAATTTCACGGGCAGGAGCAGCACTTTGGCTATCTTTATTTTCAAATTCTGTACAAGATAAAGATGCACTATTGCTGCGTTGTGCCATAGACAAGGATTCGTCTTCACATAGTTCTACAGAGCTTACTTCCATTTCATCAAAGATGTAGAGAGCGGCAGTATTACGCTGTTGGCGTATTTGTTGCTGTAGCAGTTGTCCATGCAGCACTTTATCTTTGCTAATCATTGATGATACCCTATCGTGTTTCTGGTCTTCATATAAGGCGATGTCTTCCTTTTTCTTTTCTTCTGTTAAGAATCTGCTTTTTTCAATTACTTCAACTGCATCTGATGAAGCGATATCCCACAGTTTATTTAGTTTTTCAGTAAAGAAATTTCGTCTTCCACCAGCGTCACTTGGGTGCTTTCGATTTTTCTTCTGCTTATCCATTCATTCCATGACTTCGACAAATTTTCTTCAGCATTTTGTTTACCAATCGTTTTGATTCCAGCCATCAGCCAGAATGGGAGCACTTGATCTACCGCATGGGCAATACATTCTTTTACAGGATAAAAAGCAGGAGATAATTCTTGAAGATACAAAACACACTGAAATATCTGACGAAGTATTGGAAGTTTTGTACCACCAATAGAAGTTTTGGAATTGCCAATTAGAAAGTAATCACTTGAAAATCTTGTTCGTAAGGGGTTGATTTTTTGCCTTTTTGTAGCAGTACGAGTATCCATTGCAAAAACAGTGCAGTTTTGTTGGTACACTTCAATAAACACTGAAAGCCTAAACCTGAAAAATACTTTTGTCAGTTTTACGTCGTAATAATCAAATTCACATGTCGCGTTAAGCTTAGTGATTTGAAAACCCAGATTTAAGATAAGAAATGCCTTTAGCTAAACTTTTAAGCAAGATATAATCTGTACGACTAATGTTTTCAAAGATTCGGAATTTGACTCAGGTATTCTGGAAACGCTAGCCAGGCAACAAGAAACACTCTTTATCCAAGAGAAATAATAGGAAAAAGTACAAAGTACCAATACTAAAAAAATTATCGAAAATTCCAGAGAAATCTCCACAAACAACTTCGGCTCTAAGCCTTTTACAACTACAGTAGTAGCAATTAACCCATTTGGCTAATTATAATCAAAACTCTTACAAGTATTTCACGAAGATGGACACACCAACAGTGAACACAGATTGACAACAATAATCCACAAACTCTTTTGCTCTCAAATTAAAATATCAGATACACAATCTATGCAACAGTTGCCACAAAGGCTTGTTAACAATTTAGCATACAATGAATACAATTAACTAGCAATAGCAATGCTTTCATCTAATAATAATACATTCATAATAATAATAATAAACACCAACTCACCCTGTATATGTTTTCCTTGTGATGACGTCATAATAATACGTCATACATTCCACTTACCTCTAGAAAAGGCCAGAACTTGTAACACATTCCAAAACATTCTTAATTCATTACGTCACCAACAGTCACTTTATACCTTACCATGATAAGTTTTCAAGTTTGCCATATCCATTAACTAAAATATTAAAAAATTTTGAGTCGGATGAACGCAAGCTTTTATCGATTGAAGCTATTTCATTTTTACCAAGGTAGGACTAATACACCCCAATGAAGCACAGGCTACATTATTTGGGACGGCATGTACCACACCCCAAAGGGTGCAGCCAGGGTTAGTGTTACCATTGAAAATGGGTAAATAGTGTCATTACAATAATGACATCACAACTGCAGTGACAAATGTGTTCATTTCAGCTTCAAAGTATAAAAAAATACACGACAAAAGCATTAAAAAATTTTAAAAAATAAAATTTTGGTTTAGGGAATTTCCCCCGAAATTCGTGATGACGTCATCGATGATAATGTCTCAACCAAAATGGCAAACATGTTCATATAAACTGTAAAGCGTTCTTACAAACCATTTCAGAACCATTAAAAACCGAAAATATGAACTTTATACTTAGGGGAATTCCCTAATTATAACGCATTTCGTGGTCAAAACATTAGGTCCAATAAGCGGGGTCTAAATGACCTCCAAGTTGAAAAAATTTTTTTGCTAACTGAGTTTTAGGTCCAAACGAACGGGATAAAGGTGTTTAAACATAATTTTTCGAACATGACCTAAATTTGGACAACCCCAATATACATGCATTGACGTGCAATGTCGCTTGCATACAAATATTTGCGTTTAGTCGTAATGTCAAAATATGTTGACACTCTTTTTTGACTCTGTAAACATTAATCGATTACATTATCGACTATCGATTATTTTTTACTTTTTTTTTCATTATCGATATTGCCTAATCTTTACTATTTTTTTGAAGTATCGAATATCGATTATTCTTTACTTTTCTACTATCGATTTCCAACACTGGTCACGCAGCAGCAATACTGAGCAAATTATAAAAAAATGGAAAAGAGCAAAAAATAATGAAATCAAATCAGAGAAAGAGTTTATCAATTCCTGTAAAGAGAATTCTCATGAAAGATTTGGAGATACGAATGTAACGTTTCTGAATGCTCCCAAAGATGTTCTTTTAAAAGTTGTTCGTTTTATTCCTGGTCGTTTAGTAAAGCTACGAACAGTTATGTAATTGAAGCCGATAACGCAACTGTTGTTAAAATATGATTATTAATTGATCTTATTGATACGCTTCAAGAAATTCAACTGAGTTTTTATCGTTTCCTTTGTGTATACTCATGCAGTACTGTTAGTTCACAAAATACTTTGCGATATTTCAATAAACTTACTGTCAATGGAATTTATTGCAGAATTTCAATGCCGAGCAACTTTTCAACTACCGTAATGTAATAAATTTTGTTACAAAACAAAATACAAAAACGATATAGAGAGATTGCTAGTTTGCTGGCATTATGGCCACCAAGCTGCGAAGTGCATTTGTAAGTGGGATATTCTCCAAAGAGCATAGAGAATACATACTCTGTTAAATTTCTTAAATACTCAGATAGATTTGTTATAGTTGCAGATGGCAAAGCATAGAGAATCAGAATACAAGTCGCACGAGCGATCGTTCGATTTGCTGCTCTTGCAAATTCTGCATGTGTTAAAAAAGTGTTTGATGTTTTTCAAAAACTATAATGTTAATTCGGTTTCAAAAATTAAAAAAAAAAAATATAAGCTGATATTTTGGAGGCTTGCCGTTGTCAATGTAAGAGTCAGATTTGGGCAAACGGTAATTGAACCACTAGCCCTCTAGGCCCTTCACCGTAGATTTTTTGGAGTTAGCTTATTTTGCACGCTTGAACTAACTAACTTGATGAACATAACCAGGAGACAATGTCCAAGAGCATACAAAAAGAGCATATACCATTCATTCCTTGAATTTCTGCTCTCAGCTGCTCCATCTCGCCTGGGTTGCATCCACAATCCCCCGGGGTTCCTTGAGATCCTTTTGGTCCAATTGGGCCCCGAGGCCCAGTCTTGCCCGGATGTCCTTGGATCACTTCAGGTCTAGGTTGGACGGCGCCATCTTGCGAGATTGGCTGAATGGGTAGACAGTAATTTGTAGCATCGCCCCAAATGGCGTTAATCCAGCAAATGAAAAACCAAATTGACAATAATATGCTCATAATATACTGTAGGAAGTAATGTAAAGCAGCAAACAATATTGAAAAACTTAGTTTTCTTCGACTGATTAATAATTGCTAAAAAAGTTTTTATGAATTAACAAAATAAACTTTGAACACAAAGCTTATAGTTTGTAATATTCAGCATCTCACGTAGAACAAGTTAAGAGCTTATCGCAGAAAACTTTAGTTATTCTAAATAATGAACACCTTAATACTGCAGTATGAAGTGCCGTATCTAAAATACACTCACATTTATGATATCAAAGAGTCGTTTCAGTTATTTGTTTTAAATTAGAGGATCACATTTTTGCGGCAGGACAACTTTTCGCATTGCTTGTTTTAAGTTGCCGTTCTGGTGGCGCTTCCCAAGGCATCCGCTCAGGTAGCATTTTAGGCCAGAAAGCACCCAATTATGTTTACATTTAATTTTTTTTTCAAAATTGTTAGTGGTCAAAATCGATCACGTTTCTGTGCTGGGAAATTACAGCAGAAAGTCTATTTGAGTTAGACCTACCGTATCTATTTTGGCTGGCTGTGTAAAACAGAGTGAAACAACTTGCGGTGTTACTTTGTTAAAGAATGACGGTGCAGACTATGCTTTAGGCTAAGTTATTGAAATCTATTGAACAGCTGTCCTAACTTTACTATAGTACAGCAGCAGGTGACTAAAACCATATTTGTTATGTTTTGCTGTGTAAGGTACGGAGTTTAGTGCAATCTACTTAGTATAAGCTGTATAAAACATGAACATTAGTAGATCTATACTAGCAATCTACCATTACTAGATCTGTAAATTCTTGCATTTGGCTGTCTAGAACTATTTTTAGACCTGATGACAATACTACCAAAAGCACATGTTTTCTCAACACGAAGTTGGAATTTCAACAAATCGTTAACTACAAATTATTGAGAAAGTAAAGAAGCTAATGTAGTAGATGAAATGAAAAATTTTTACGAATGCAACTGTAACAGAACAAACAATAGAAAATCAAACAAAATCATTAAAAATTTCAAAAAAAATGCTCTCTCTCTTCATTGACCTCTTTCCCGTGAGGGATGCGGGGGCAGCAGCTCAAGATTAAGCTACTGCACTTCACGGTATTCCATCAACCCCATCATTTTGCTTGGATGAAGTCCCAACCGATTCCATCAAGATCCTCAAAATTATATTGATTTATTTGCAGTAGTTTTAGGCCGTCCAACTGTTTTTTTCCCATTTGCTTTGGAAGGTAAAGATTGCTTGGAAGTTTTTCCTTGGGCATTCTGCTTTCAAGGCCAAACCATTTAAGCTGAGATCTTTTAATTTGGAGAAGTAGCGGCTTAAGAGATTTTCGAATCTCCAAGAGATGCGCCCTTTGTCAATGATGTAACTCCTTCGATTTTTGGAGAAACTTCATTTTAGACACTTGTACTTGCGTTCAAACCTTTTCAGTAATAATTACCGATTTTTCATGACCATACTGAGATACAGCAGGTGAGAACGGACAAAGACTGTTTCGAAAATTGAGAGCTTTGCTTTTTTTCAACAATTCTCGTCTCACAACAACTGAATACTGCAAAGTTCTCATTATTGCAATTGCATTGCCAATTCGGATATCCAGTTCTTCGTCTTGCCTTCCGTCACTCGTGAATGCAACCCCAAGATACATGAACCTGTATGTATACGTGTTTCTGTGTCGCTCCATTCAGTTGCAACAAGCACTGATAAGGATTTCTTGAAACATGAAGTTTTGACCGTGATTATTTTTGTTCTGCAGTGTCATAAGCAGCTGCAAACCTATTTAATGTGCGCTGAAGACCAGATTCTGTAAAAGCATAGTCAAATTATTTGCTCGTAGCAGGCAACTGATTTTTCAGTTTCTAATTATGGCAAACTCATCAGCTTGGTTGCATTTTTCGATCCAATTCATGTAAATGAAGAGAACTAGAGAACAAAGAGAACAGAAGAAGAGAACAAACAAAAGAGAACAAACAAACAAAAGAAGAGAAGAGAACAAACAAAACGCACCCTTTCCGTAGTTCAACGCCTATATGGAAAGTTTTGATGCTTGCCATTTACTCAACCACAAAATTCCAATTGGCACCATGAAATACCTCAATAGCATGTAGAAACTGGCTACCAATGCCATTCTCCTGCAGAATCCCCCAAAGGTAGAAAAACAATCATACTATACTTTTTCGAGATCGACAAAGCATGCAAAAAGATCCAAGATTTATCAAACATTGAAAAAAATTTGAACACAACAATGAAAATTTCGTCATCAAACTGACATCATCAAGATTGAAAAATGAAGAAGAAAAAACATTAATTTTTTCATAGCATGATGTCTGATTGAAACACCAGTATCGAGAATAAAGGGAAAACTTTGGCTGTCAAAGAAAAGAAACGGAAACTATGACAGCTTATCAGTAATATGTTTTTTGCAAACACAGCTGTTTGGAATAAACAAAAAAGACTGAAATTAGGAAAAAAACAATAATGAACGCTTTTCAGTTTAAAATTAAAGCCAGATATGAAATTAATTATTAAATTAAAAACTATGCAATAATTTTGTTGTGGCGGTAATGCTTGGGGCAGTAGGTCTATAACGCAACTTTGGATAACTTTGATTTAAGAAGTTCTCTTGTTAGCTATGTACTAAACAGCAACTCCAAAAACGTAGAAATGATCAAAAGTGATCACAAGTTTGACTCATAGTCCAAAAATATTCAAAATAAAAAAAAACATTTTTTTTGAAATAGCCAAAATTTTGATGTCACTGCGCGACCCCTAAGCATTGACAAATTTTTACGAAACTTGACCTAAAGGTTTTTGTGCAAAGCCCCCAACTTGAGCTAAGATAGAAGTTGCCACGATAAAATTTTCAGATTTATTGGGCGGCTGCAACACCTTAACATAGGGTTAGGCTACTAAAACAGTAATAGTACCTAAACTAAAATTTTGCTCGGGGGGGGGGGGGGGGGGGGCTTTTACGTCCTTGATCAAACGCATTTGGAATGTAAAAGTATTTTAGTGGAAATTATGTCATTTCGTTCTTGAAATCGAGTGAAGACCAAAAAAAGGTCTTCACCACAATTTGGGACTATTTTCGGGCGGAATTTGTGGGATTTATTGGTGGTGACAGGTCCTTTTTTGTCTGATTATTCTGCGCTCACTTCTCGATGGGGGGACGCTAAATCTCGATTGGGGGACGCTTACTCTCAATGGAGAGATGCGTCCCCCCTACAATTTAAGTACGGAGTAAAAGGTATCTTTGGTTCAAGTTTATTTTTTCAGAATTTGAAGAATCCAAAAATAGGCTATTTTAGGTACAGCAAAATTGGTTTTGATCTGCTGAACATTAGGGTGTGTCAACAAAACTTTTTTTGATTTTTTGTAGTATTAGGTGTTTAAAGGATGGCTTTTGGAGTAAAAATTCCTCAAAAACATTTCATTAAATTTTATTGATATTTAATGGGTGCTTAACCCGCCCAGTTTTGACGTGCCCTCCTGAAATCAAAAAAATGCTATATCTTGTGAACCAGTTGAGCTAGAGACTTCTTTCAAAGACCAAAAGTTGCAGAAATGATGGTTTCCTATCTATGTTAAATACATTTTGTTACCGTATCTAGTCAAATATTGAAGTTACATTGAAAAAAATTTTTTTCGATTAGAAATGATACAATAATCACCACGTTGCAATACTTAAATGACTTTACATAACATGCTTCAAAAAAATTGATCTTTCAGAAATAAATTTAGCACATTAGAAGAACTAATGTTGCATTACACCATCAACCATTTTAATGGTAAAGTGCGTCATGTGTATGCACTACAGGCAAACAAAGAAAAGTTAATAAAGTTTCTGATTATGGTATATTTTAATGTCACAACATTTTTCATTCAGACTGGAATTTGCATTGTAATGTTATATACCAAGTTTGTTTTCAGTAGTGTACATTTTCGCTTGTTTGGATTTTTTTTACGCAGCATGGGTACCACCTGGTATAAATGAGATCTTTCATTTGGGTTTGTGGTTAGTTTATTGTGATAAGTTTTAGCCAGCAATATGGCTTTTTCCGCAGAATCATTAGCAACCTGCATTTTATTCCGAGCTTTCTTTAAAAAGTTGTAACTGGAATCGTTTTATCATTGCAAAGCTTGTACTTCGAAAAAAGTTGGTGCTGTTTCTATTTTTGCGGGAATCAGAAATGAATTTGGTCCTAATAGGTTTTTTTATTTTTGTACATTTTTTGAGCTCTGGTATCACCAAATTTTTGAAAAGCAAGACAGGGTTTCGGTTTGTATCGCAACATTTCTTTTCTGCATTGATCTTTTTCGTTGACATTAAACTGTGCTGAAAAAAAAAAGCCAAAAAAGCCATTTCTTCTCTGAGGTACCACAGATGAGCATCAAAACGATTCAGAACCGAGATCTTTGACTGTAGCTTCGAAAGTAAGTGGACACTGAATCCAAGGTTTGACATAGAATATCGCGAGCCAAGTCAACTGACCGCGACAAACTGACCGCGAACAAACTGACCTCGAAGCAATGATTTCGTTACATGTTTTTGTCACTGATGTCGTCGCTGTGACGTCGTCACAAAGTGAGGGTTTGGGCTAGATGGCTCTGGGGATAGTAAAGATATATTTAGGATCGCCCTTCTCAGCCAATCGGCGTTGTTCGCGGTCAGTTTGTTCGCGGTCAGTTGGTTCGCGGTCAGTTTGTCGCGGTCAGTTGTCGTGGACTCGAATATTGTGAGAAACAGAGCTAAATATCTATGCTATTCAATCTCGAAGTTACTTTTAAACATCCCAAGTTTACGAAGTTGGGCCGAGTGCAGAGCAATGTTTTGTTTACAGATTGATTATTTTAGCCATTCATCTTGAGTTGCTAATGCAACCAATAGTCCTGATAGAAGGTGTAGGCACATTGCTTGGATATGAATTAAACAATATTAACGACAAAACCAACAAGTAGACGGTAAAATATGACAACTGAGAGCTGATTAAACTTGAGCTGTTATTGCTGAATTCATATGCAAGCAATGTGCCTATACCTCCTATCAGGATTATTGGTTTTTTCAAAAACAGAACGAATCTTAAAATGAAATTACTACAAATTTGGATCTTAAACCTGATATAATTTTTCCTTTTGAATCTCGAATCAAATCGAATACCTTGCTTAGCAATCTGTATCTTACAGAATACGATTTGCTCCTCACCAATCCTCGTAAAATCGCTGCAGGTGTTGGTGTTTGAATTTCTAAAAAATTAAATTTTTGGGTGGAAAAGATAACTGGCTTAGGATTGAGGAATGTGAAGATATTTGGTTAAACGTTGTAGAACCTTATACGAACTCTATCATAGATGTCATTGTTTTGTATAGACAGAGGCGTATTTAGGGGGACATGGTGCCATGCAAATAAGCTCACTAAAGTAAAGTATATCTGACTAAAAAATAATATTTTCACCGCGAATTAGAAAACTGTAAAGGTGACGGTCGCAAAACCTGGGAAACATTAGAAGTCAACGTTAATATTACGCATTATCCTAAACTCATTGCTTAACCATTAGGTGATTATTTCAGTACTATAGCTCCAATAATTGTTAAAGAAGATCCCAATGCAACCTCAGCCGACTCGTTTAGACGATTTCTTTATAAACGCATCTCTGACTCAATATTTTTGGAGCCTACTGAACCGGGCGAGATTTTTAACGCAATCAATTCGCTAATTGTAAGAAAAATTAGCGGTTTTGATTATATCCCTCCTTTTTTGTTGAGCTAGCGGGACCAGTAATTTCTGAACCGTTTTCTGTGCTCGTCAATTACTTGATCACACTGGAGATTTTCCCAGAAGTTTTAAAAGTAGCAAAAGTGGTACCGGTGTACAAATCAGGCTGTGGACACAATCCAACTAATTACCGTCCTTATGGTTTATTTTTGTTACGTTTCGCCAAAATATTTGAAAAATTGCTATTTAAACGACTCCATATTTTTATACGTAAGCACTCAATAATAGCGCTTACCCAGTATGGCTTTAGACCAGGACTTTCCACCATGCATGCTGTTAACTGATGTGTTAACTCTAGTTTATGATAACATCCATGAGAAAAAATATTCTGGATTAATATTTCTCGATATTTAAAAAGCTTTTGACACAGCAGATCATAAAATACTGATCGCAAACCTTGAACATTAGGGCATCAGAGGCATTGCTAAAAGTTTATTTGGATCCTACTTACATAATAGAGAGCAATTTGTTGCTTTGGATGACGAATCAAGCCTATATACGTCTAATTGGGGAGTTCTCCAAGGATCAACTTTAGGCTCATTACTATTTTTAATCTACATCAATGACTTAATCAATCGCACATTAGTAACACCTTGATCGTTTGCAGATGATACTTGTGCATGCTTCAGTTCGCCAAAACCTAAAAACTTTGCACGAGATAATTAACTCTGACTTAAAAACTGTTTCTGAATGGATTACTGCCAGCTAATTGCGCATGAATCCTCAAAAATCTCTAGCCTTGATAATATCGCCAAAATGCAATGATAAAGCTTCTTATTAAAACTTGACCATTCTCTTTGACGGCGTCAAAATTAATCTTTCCAATTCTGTTAAATAACTTGAAGTACAAATAGACGACGACCTTACATTCAAAACTCATATCAACTTCCTCTATTCTAAGCTTTCCAGAACCTTATGGTAATGTTCAAAGTCAAACACTATTTACCAAAACTTATCTACTTCGTTTGTACAATACGCTCTTTCACCCTCATCTAATTTACTGCATCTCTGCCTGGTCTTCTACATTTTATACTTACCTAAATCCTTTACTAACACTTCAAAATAAAGCAATAAAATTAATTGAAGGTTTAAGCCATTGGCAGAGCATTAATACAGCATATAAAAAACTAGATGTCCTCAAAATAAACGAATTATTCAAGTTTGAAATAGGTAAATTCCTACATCGACACTTCAATAACAAATTTCCTTTGAACTTCCAAAATTATTTTGTTGGTTTGCATCAAATCCACACAATAGACACCAAAAGACTAGTGACTGGTTGCAATTATCGCATTTCACTGTATAAAACATTCCAAATGCAACATTCACTCAAGTATAAAGGCGTTGTTATTTGGAACAATATTACTTCCAATGTAAGGAAAAACTGTTTCCGAAAATTCAAATCTAATTACAAAGAACAGCTAATTGCAAATTACTGAAGTTCAAATGCAGAAAATTTTGGGTGAAATGTTGATGTAAAGTAACACAAGTTGCTAGAGACATCCAAATACTAGCTCATATTAGCTTTTATTCGAATTTAACTGCCAAATTGCCTACCAATATAGGGTGGCTGCTTGACTCGAAGCCTAAACCGTCCCTTCGCAGTCTTCCTGTCTTTCCATGTTAATTTTTATACATGAATCGACATGTGTTTTGTATTATTTAAGTGCTAGTGAGGTGGACGCAATAAACTTCGAGTTGAATTAAGTTGAGGTTGCATTAGCAACTCAAGATGAATGGCTAAAATAATCAAACTGTAAACAAAACATTGCTCTGCACTCGGCCCAACTTCGTAAACTTGGGATATTTAAAAGTAACTTCGAGACTGAACAGCATAAATATTTAGCTCTGTTCCTCACAATATTCTATGTCATACCTTGGATTCAGTGTCCACTTTCTTTCGAAGCTACAAACAATGATCTCGGGTTTTTTCACCAACTTAGAACCGTGCAGAGCAAATCGAATCTTTCTGTTTTTTGATGGTTTCATAATAGCAGCTCTGAATCGTTTTGATGCTCATCTGTGGTACCTCAGAGAAGAAATGGCTTTTTTGGCTTTTTTTTTTTCAGCACAGTTCAATGTCAACGAAAAAGATCAATGCAGAAAAGAAATGTTGCGATACAAACCGAAACCCTGTCTTGCTTTTCAAAAATTACGCAAAATGGTGATACCAGAGCTCAAAAAATGTACAAAAATAAAAAAACCTATTAGGACCAAATTCATTTCTGATTCCCGCAAAAATAGAAACAGCACCAACTTTTTTCGAAGTACAAGCTTTGCAATGATAAAACGATTCCAGTTACAACTTTTTGAAGAAAGCTCGGAATAAAATGCAGGTTGCTAATGATTCTGCGGAAAAAGCCATATTGCTGGCTAAAACTTATCACAATAAACTAACCACAAACCCAAATGAAAGATCTCATTTATACCAGGTGGTACCCATGCTGCGTAAAAAAAATCCAAACAAGCGAAAATGTACACTACTGAAAACAAACTTGGTATATAACATTACAATGCAAATTCCAGTCTGAATGAAAAATGTTGTGACATTAAAATATACCATAATCAGAAACTTTATTAACTTTTCTTTGTTTGCCTGTAGTGCATACACATGACGTACTTTACCATTAAAATGGTTGATGGTGTAATGCAACATTAGTTCTTCTAATGTGCTAAATTTATTTCTGAAAGATCAATTTTTTTGAAGCATGTTATGTAAAGTCATTTAAGTATTGCAACGTGGTGATTATTGTATCATTTCTAATCGAAAAAAATTTTTTTCAATGTAACTTCAATATTTGACTAGATACGGTAACAAAATGTATTTAACATAGATAGGAAACCATCATTTCTGCAACTTTTGGTCTTTGAAAGAAGTTCTAGCTCAACTGGTTCACAAGATATAGCATTTTTTTGATTTCAGGAGGGCGCGTCAAAACTGGGCGGGTTAAGCACCCATTAAATATCAATAAAATTTAATGAAATGTTTTTGAGGAATTTTTACTCCAAAAGCCATCCTTTAAACACCTAATACTACAAAAAATCAAAAAAAGTTTTTTTTGACACACCTTACTGAACATGTTTTTTGACACCAACAAAAACAATTTGTTTTTTTTAGGCTGTACTAGAAAAGGTGTAGGACGTTTGGTTCGAAAATAAAAGAAAGAAAGACAAATGTAGATGAAACAGGTTTGTGGCAAACAACTATCAGAGCAGAGGCACGTTGACCTAGCCACATGCCCATCCTGTACGGGAATGCAGTAGACCTATGGTACAAGCCCAAGGTTAGACAACAGTTTTCTACTGCATGCGCTTGCATTTCAGAATGACGGAGTTATGTTCGTTCAGTTTAGCCTATTCATCAACAGCTCATGGCATCAAGCTTTAGGCTTTCGGTATATGTCAGAATGTGGTAGAGTAGGAAGACTAGACTACACAAAGTCCTAATGAGAATGACAGAAGAGTTCCAGAC